>OY759210.1:81788608-82388608 GCA_963662105.1 Meiosimyza platycephala
GAGAACTATATATGTATATACTGAAAATATCTTGAAAACTGCCTTTTATATTAAAAAATAACGGACTCGTTTTTTATTATTAACATAAAAGGCAGATTTCAAGATATTTTCTATTTATACAAATACAGTTCTCTACTTCTTTTTGTTTTTTAAATGCCTTTAAATTAAAAAAATAAACAAATAAAAAAAAATTATTTCGTCGCCGGGGTTTGAACCAGGAGCTTCCCTGATCAGACAATGGAAGTTTTTATTTGCAATATCAGTGAAACATTTTGCTGATTACGCTAAAATATTTTGTTGTGAAATCAGATAATTTGAATTTTCAAATCCAAAGAACAAAGGGTTTTGATTTTGCAAATTTTTTCTGTGATTCAAAGAAATGAATTGTTGAATTCAACAAATTTTAATTATAGAATTGCAATCCTTTGATTTTACCAATCTTGTTTTTCTGTGTACACAACGTTCTGCATTGAAGATTTTAATCAATTCAATTTATAATTAAGCTGTATAATTATAAACAAATGCCATTGAATTGTTTTTCAATTAATAAACATAACAAAACATTATTAAAATATTATTTATCGTATTATTTAACTTGATGTTCGCAATTTAAATTTTGAATTATTTATTGAAGCTTTAAACATTGACTACAATATAAGTGTTTTAACAGAAGTTAACGATGGGTTCAAAGTTACAGTTTGAAAACTTTATATTTGCTATGACACTCATAGCATTGTCATTTACTTTAACTTATTTTACTGTATTTGCTGGAAGAAAGGAAAGTTTTGTATGTCATCATCAAAATAATGCTTTGATCTTAAACGTCTTCTCTATTTTTAGCCTTTAATAAAAACAAAAAACATTTTCCTAATGAAGGCGATCGAATGCACGGATTTGGATAAAACATTCTGCTCATTTTCTGTATGTTCATTAAAGCCAATAAATCGTACGCTAAAGCTTCTCAGTATTAGCGCCATTTTACATAAGACACCAGTCACGAATTCAACGGTATGTTACGCAGTAATTCATTTTAAATGTTAAAACAACTTTCTTATGAGTGCAAAGGAAAGTATGATGTAGATATTTTTAAAATACTGCATTTCATCATTTCATATTTTCACAAAAAAAAAAAAAACATTTAATGGTATTAAGAAATATTAATTTCAGTTCAGGTTCAGAGTTTTGAAAAAAGCTAATGGTTACAAACCGTTTGGAATCGATGTATACTTGGATTCCTGCAAGTAATTGGATGGTAAAAAGAATCCGATTTTTGACTGGTTCTACAATATATGGATGCCCTATGGCAATATCAATCACTCCTGTCCTTATTCTGTAAGGTTATACTCATATATAATTTATTTAATAAAACAATTTATCTGTATTTTAGCATGATATGGGTGTCAAAAATGTTCCCATAATGGATATACCATTGCCATCAGTATTTCCAGATGGCAGGTATCGTATGGATTTGAAAATTTACGCTTATAACGAACCAAGAGCTTTGATTAAATTGTTTACGGATATTGTTGAAAAGTAGTATATTGTATGATAACGATCCATCTGCCGAGGTCCTGGCATGCTGTCATTACTGAAATTTCAATTTAATTTTAATTCGCTTGTGTATTAGTGCTATAAGACTTAGTCCTTTGATGTACAATGCATATAATAACATGTAAAAACAGGACTTTATTTGTAGCATACTTATGTACTAAGGCTATAAAAGTAAAACTAGCACTAATACTCATACAAACGTTAGAGGTAGAGTTATAAGTATTATGAAAAGCTTTAAAATAACTATTTATTTTAGTTAATTGTTTCATATTCTAATGGTATTGGTGAAATAGAGACTTGTTGAATCTTAAAAGTTGCATTTTTATACCCAACACAGAGGCTATATTCACTTTGTCATTCCGTTTGTAACGTTTCGACCAATCTTCATAAAATGTACTTTATGGATTTCGATAAGTAAGTGATATTTTCAGTGAACTATTGCAATTTGTATGAAGTTTCATGCAAGCGGTTTTTTTGCTGTAAAGTATCTCTGAGTCAAAAGCGTGCGGTATCTCCCATCCAAGTAAAATTAGCTAAGTGAGTTCAAATAAAATACATGTTAAATTGAGATAGAGGAAATTCTCCACTGCCACTGTGTTTGAACTAAAATATCGTTATTTGGCTTAGTTCATTAGACGCGTAATTTCTTAAGCTACCCGATGCTATAAGAATCTCGAATATCAATTTTTTTGGGATACGCCTATTTCGCTTCTGACGGCAGAATAGCTCAGCGAAAAAAAAGGATATTTCAGAAAACTCAACGGTATTATAAGAAAAAAACTTGTTCTTTAAGATTCCTCACATAGTTTTTTGGAAAACAAATTTGCGGTGCTACATAACCTCAAATATTTGTATCAAAAACTGTGTCTGTTTTGTACTTTTAGGTTAGAATATATCAAAAATCTTACGTGCTAGAGCAATTCTGAAAATTTTTACTTCGAAAACAACTATTCATTATCCCAAAGACCAAAATTTTCAAAGTAAAGTAAAGCAGGCCTATGTTATTATTATTCTTGTTATGTGTTTTAATTTTATTTTTTATTTGTATCACATTCTCTGATTTACACAAAAATTCTTGAAAAAAAAATATTAATTATAATTACAATAATTATAAAATTATTTACAGTACAATTGCGATTTTGATATATTATTGAATGATGTTACCTATAATCAAATGCTTAGCTCTTGGCTTTAGGTTATAAACGTAGTCAATTTTAATTTTGAAAACATTTTTTAACCTTAACCTTACAACCCTAATATTTGTTATATTAACCCCTTTTGCGGATTCGTCTCTAACACGCAAAACATAAAAGTTATACACGCATTTATATACAAAGGCCTGCACAGACCTATTTAAACCTACTAAGGTTAATATTATATTTGCTATACGTTTTATCGTCCGTTGCTGACGGTTTTGCGTCTTTTTTACAATTTCACGAATATAAACTGTTAACGTACGGTCAAGAGAGTATTCTCTCAAGAGAAGTTAAAGTGTTCCGCAAAGCGTAAAAAAATAATGGTGTTAGGAAAATTTCCCGCCGAAGAGTGGTGTCCGCTCAATAGGAGAGCTTTCACTGTATATGGTTAATTTTAAAAATTTAATGTAGACAAAAAGTCATTTACTCATTTGAGTCAAATGGAAAGCGAGGAGTACACTAATTTTGTTAGTAAATTATTACGATATCTCTGTAATTAAAAACAGTTTATAAAAATAAATTAAAATATTTTTAAATGATCTGACAGTAATTAGAAAAAACCGATATTCTTATCAATTTTATAATCAATTAATAATTTTTATTAAAATTGCACATAAATATATTTGTTAGTATATATAAATATTAAATAATAGTATTCATATATAAATTATAAGTCATTGGAGTTAGCCATGAGTTCGAAATTTTGCTCTGATAAAATATTTTATTCAATAATACTTTTTTTATCGCTCAGCGTATTAAGCTCTTATACTGCAACTGTTAGAAAGAATGCAAAATGGGTATGAATATTGAGAAGAATATCTTTATAAATTAAAACTTTATTCTTTCACTTTAGCCTTTAGTGAAAATAACCAACACTATTCACGTGACTGCAATTGAATGTCAAGATTTGGATAAAACCTTTGCTACATTTGTATGTTCGTTAAAGCCAATAAATCGGACGTTAAAACAACTCAGTGTACGTTTAATTTTACACCAACTACCTCTTATGAAATCAACGGTAAGTTACGAGATATGTATGTCAATATTCTGAAATGAGATAAGTCTATCAGGAGTTGATTTTGGTAACGTCATCATAAAATATAAGTTTTTGAGAACGAAATTACATTCAAAAGAATTACATAAATCTATCTTAATGTACAATTTTTGAAAAAATTGTCCAGATAAATAGATTTTTGTCAAAACTTCTACTTATTAGGGCGAAACACATAGAAAGCATGCATCAAAGCATTTGACATATCATTTAAATATACGGGTGCTAATGCTTCAATATGCATGCCTGAAGTGGACAAACATTCAACTTTTTGTACGCTTCGAGGCATTGATAGATTTTTTGTCAGAGAATCGTGTGGGAATACATGCTTTCTATGTGTGTTGCATCGATGCATGCATGCTTACTTTTTATGTATTTCGCCCTATTTGATGGCACAATCTGTATATTTTTGATTTAATTTGATTCAATATAAAACAATTTGGAAAAAGTCGCTCTACATAAAGTCAAGAATACCTGCTTTTGGAAAAACTCAGTTCAGCGAAACTCCTGGAGCTCAATTGAATCTCTATTGCATTGTCCCAGAAACCATGGATGAGCAACGCTAGCTGGGATATCATAGAGGAAAGGAGAGAAAAAACGTGAGAGAACCTTCGAAAATTTTAGGGTGTACCTTCGCGACCGCGCCAAGACTGCCAGATTTTGGTTTTCTTATTTTACTAGCACTATATCAAGCACAGACAAAATTTTAGCTTTGTATCTAGTAGGTTGCTCAAAGTGGCTGCCAGCTCTTAGACTATAGTTGGTGTTTTTAATGTATATTGGGCCGCTTTGCTCTTACAAAAAAAAAAAAACCAAATAACTTTATAAATATTTTTTATAGGCAAGATTCAAAATTTGGAAGAGAGCCAATGGTTACAAACCTTTTGGAATTGATGTATATTTTGATGCGTGTAATTTTTTGGCCGGAAAAGAGAACATGGCTATTGGTTGGTTCTACAATTTTTTGATACCATATACCAATGTAAATCACAGTTGTCCATATTACGTAAGTCCCGTTTGATATTGATTTATTTTATACAATTTATTATCTCTGTTCAAAATCTTAGACGGATTTGATTGTTGATAAGGCACCCATATCGAATATATCATTGCCTTCATTATTTCCAGAAGGTATGTACCGCATCGACGTAACAGTGTTTGCTTACAATATACCAAGAGCTCTTTTTAAATTGTTCGTAAAAGTTGATGAAAAAAATTATTTATTATAAGTTTTTATTAAAATGTCTTTATTAATATTTTTCCTAAGTTGAAAATTGAAATTAAAAACTAAGAGTATATTCAAAACTATCAGTTCTTTGTTAAATGACATCAGCAAAGCCTTACTTTCACCGAACTGAAAGAAAGTTGTACCTAAAGAGCGTGATTTAGGTTAGGTTAGGTTATTTCCGGGAGATGACATGTCATCATAACTTAGGCCACGGATGGGCCCGTTGTATACCCGATTTGTATGTTGTCATTCAACCTAATTGAACCATTCCGATATTTTTATAAATTTTACAATGGATTTGAGATCTTTTGATGCTAAGTAGTTCATCTAAAGAGTCGAAGAAGTAACTGCCGAAGGCTTTAAAGCGTCTTTGCGCTAAAGAAGGACATTCGCAGAGAAAATGGAAAAAAGTTTCTTCAACATCTGGAGCTCTGCAGCCCCTGCAAAGGTCTCCGATGTTGAGCAGACCGAGTTTGGCGGAGTGTTTTCCAGTGAAATAATATCCAGTTATAACACCAGTCAGGACTCTCAGATGAGTTCTGTCTAGTGAAGTTGCAATATAGGTTCGTTGAGCATCATAAAATGGCCAAATTGATCTTGATGTAATAAACGTCGACAATTGAGACCATCTAGAATTAGCTTCGCGAAGACACTGCAAATTTATTTTCATTTTAACTGTGTTTATTTGTCGTTTTATGGACTGATCAATAGTTCCACTGCTCATAATTGAGCATGATCATTGCTGACAAAATTACTGTGACCCAACACAGAATGACGTCACAGCGATTGCTTAGATCGCGAAGAGCTGTTTTACATTTCAAAACTAGTTTAGATTTAATTGCTGCTTGGCTATCAATATATATCACTATTTTAACACCTGATTGTAAGGGTTTATTATTAAGTAAATGGCAAGTTTTCAAAATTGCAAAGACCTCAGCTTGAAAAACACTACAAAAATTAGGTAGTCTATATGATTCGCTCAGGCATAACGTTTCGGAGTAAACTCCTGAACCAGCGCCGTTTTCCATTTTTGACCCATCAGTATAGATCGCTATAGAATTGCTTAAAGGTTTCCAACTCAGTCTATCAGGTATTATCACTTGAAAGTTGGAAGAACAGTCTAAAGTTGGAAAAAGATAATCTGTACCACCAATGATATTACAGCTGATGTATTTCATCAAGATGCTGTTGTGGCCGTATGGTTTTGATCTCCAAAAACCAGATTCTTCAGCATGATTTGCAATCATAAATAATATTACATACTATTTACCGGAACACTTTTCTGAAATAAAATTTTGTAATCGCTAGAGATCGTAGTCTGATGAAAAGGTTAATAGAATAGTAGATCATAATTTTGTTTTAAATACGATGAAAAAATATGCTTATGTTCTATTTTATTATCTAATAAATAAATTATGTGATATACTCGTGTTCGTTTTTTAGGTTAGGTTAGGTTAGGTTAGCACGGGAGATGACAATTGTCATCATAACTAAGGCCTCAGTTTGGCCCATTGTATACCCTGTTTATAACTGCAAGCCATTTCGAAATTTTTATAAACTCAAAACGGATTTTTGACACTTTGGAGCAAGAGAGTCGAAGAAGTGGAACCCGAATACCTCATAGCGCCGATTTGTCCGCGCTGGGCATTCACAAAGGTAATGAAAGACAGACTCTTTGACGTCACGATCTTTACAGCTTCTACATGTATCCCCTACGTCAGAAGTCCTAGTCTTGGGGCATCCTTGCCTATAAAATAGTGTCCTGTAATAACACCTACAATGATCCTCAGGGTTTGTTTGTCTAATGATATCACTTTTCACGTTCTATTAACATCACAAAAGGCCAAATTACCCTCAACGTACAATATGTTGTCTCATGTTAGACCATATCATATTAGCCCAATTTATACATTTTGAATCAATTTTGGCGGGATTTGATAAGATTAGAGCCAACGGCCTTAATGGCTGCTTGGCTATCGACGTATATAAAAAACTGTAACTACGCTCAAAAACTTTAGATTTAATAATTTGGCATGCTTTTCAGACAGCAAAAATTTCCGCTTGGAATACACTGCAGTAACAGGGTAAAGCAAAAGATTCACTGATGCTTAAGTCACAGGAAAAAATTCCAGCCCCCGTACCAAAATCCATTTTGGAGCCGTCAGTATATATTTCTTTGGAATTCGAAATAGGAGTCCAACCCTTCCTTTCAGTTATTTACTCTTGATTGAGAACGTAAAAGTGGTGGTGATATAATCAGTCCCACTTTGAATATAGCAGCCAGGAAATTGAACGAGAATACTACCATGGCCGTAGGGTTTCGATTTCCAAAAACCAGATTCCGTCCGTCTAATCGAACATTTTGCTGCAGTCTTTTTACTGAAAATGTCAAGAGGCTCTAAATAGAACAAAGTGTCGAGAGCAGCAGACGGAGTAGTATTTACTGCTCCGCTTACTTCAATGCCTGTCATTATTTGAATTTTTGATGAGATTGCCAAATAAGTTGGCTTGTCTAAAGCATTACACCATACAAAAATTCCATATGTCAGAAATGGTCTGATGATGGCCTTATACATCCACAGAACTATTTTTGGCTTAAGGCCCCAAAATTTGTTAAACATCCTCTTACATGTATAAAAAGCAGCACATGCTCTTCGTGCCCTTTCCTCTATGTTTAGCTGCCAAGAAAATTTTCTGTTAAGAGTATTGCGCCCAAATATTTGGCACTCTCTCGAGGTAACAAACAAATGTCCTTAAGAACTGGTAGCTTAAAACTTGGTAAATTGTGCTTATTTGTAAAGACAACAAAATCCGTTTTCTGGACGTTAATGCTAAGTCCACATTTTGTGGTCCATCAATTTATGTTTTTAAGCGCTTGGGACATAATATCTCACTTAAATTATTTAAGTATTTACCAGACACAAGCAAAAGAAGATCATCAGCGTAAGCTACCCTTGTCGACTAATGATTCGCAGCAATCATGTGTTCGTCCTTGATGATATTTGAAATCATTTATTAGTAATACCGACAAGTAGAATTTCTTCGAGTTTTTCGAATTTTTTATATGTTCTGGTAAGTGTATAATATATATATATTAAAAAGAAACTGAAGCACCACCAACTTAAATCTCAGAATGGGTTTGTGTCCTTCTTAGCGATCACCTACCTCAATGCTTATTTACTTAAATATAAATTTATTAATGCATATCAGTTCACTTAAGCATACTTTCGGCTTTACTGACACTCAAAAACTCAAAAAGTCGAAAATTTAAGATAAAAATCGTTTCAGGACATTGATCCTAAGCCCAAATCACTCTTCTGCAGGTCCTGTGTGCTGTATAATCGCAGTCAAGTGATGAGCATATCAGCCCAAGGCCCCAATATGATGAACCCAATTGAAATATAATGGACACACTTCAAAAAAAAAAAGGTCAAAAACGGGCTCCAACAAATAAAAACGCTCAAATAAGAGTTATTCAGGAGGAGTGGACAAAAAAATACCAGAAGGACATGATTTACAAAAAACTTATTGCGGCTATTCCAAGAGAGCTACAAGCCGTGATTGGTATTCGTGGTGGAAATAGCAATTATTAAACTTTTTCTTATTAGTTTTCTAGTTTATTCATATGTTCCTTGCATTTTGCCCACAATTATTTGACACCATGATATCGCTATTGTTTTCATTTATGTTCCATAAAATTTTGTTTTTGTTTTTAACAAATAATTATTTTATTGTTTTCTAATGAGGATTAGAGATTAGAATTAAAAAAATTTTTCAAAAATTATATGTATTTCTTATTTTAATGCAATATTAAAGGGAAAATTGTATTGCATTATTTATTTTGCAAACAATTACTTGACAGACTGTATATGGGATTTGTGTAGGCAGGTGTCCTAAAAGTAAAGTAAATGTGTTAAATGCTAGGAAAAAGAGGACCTCCGTAGCCGCTTCTAGGTAGTAATGGACGGATTCGTCTCTAACACGCAAAACATTAAAGTTACACACAGACCTGTCTGCACAAACCTGTTAAAGCCTCCTAGGGTTAATATTATATTTGCTATACGTTTTATACGAACATTTTTTTCGTTAAATTTTAACCTCGCGTCAGTTGCTGACGGGTTTGCGTCTTTTTTATAATTTCACGAATATAAACTGTCCACGTTCGGTCAAGAGAGTATTCCCTCAAGAGAAGTTCAAGTGTTCCGCAAAGCGTAAAAAATTATGATTTTAGGAAAATTGCACAACGAAAAGGGGTGTCCGCTCAATAGGAGAGCTTCCACTGCATATGGTTAATTTTAAAAATTTAATGTAGACAAAAAGTTATTTACTCATTTGAGTCAAATGGAAAGCGAGGAGTACACTAATTTTGTTAGTTAATTATTACGATATCTCTGTAATTAAAAACAGTTTATAAAAATAAATTAAACTATTTTTAAATGATCTGACAGAGATTAGAAAAGACCGATATTCTTATCAATTTTATAATCAATTAATACTTTTTATTAAAATTGCACATAAATATATTTGTTAATATATATAAATATTAAATAATAGTATTCATATATAAATTATAAGTCATTGGAGTTAGCCATGAGTTCGAAATTTTGCTCTGATAAAATATTTTATTTAATAATATTATTTTTGTCTCTAAGTGTATTAAGCTCTTATACTGCAACTATCAGAAAGAATGGAAAATGGGTATGAATGTTGAGAAGAATATCTTTATAAATTGAAACTTTCTTCTTTCAATTTAGCCTTTAGTGAAAATAACCAACACTATTCAAGTGACTGCTATTGAATGTCAAGATTTGGATAAAACCTTTGCTACATTTGTATGTTCGTTAAAACCAATAAATCGGGCGTTAAAACAACTCAGTATACGTATAATTTTACACCAACTACCTATTGTGAAATCAACGGTAAGTTACGAGATATGTATGTCAATATTCTGAAATGAGATAAGTCTATCAGGAATTGATTTTGGTAACGTCATCATAAAATATAAGTTTTTGAGATCGAAATTACATTCAAAAGAATTACATAAATCTATCTTAATGTACAATTTTTGAACAAATTGTCCAGATAAATAGATTTTTGTCAAAACTTCTACTCATTTGATGGTACATCTGTATATTTTTGATTCAGGTTACGCGTTCAATATAAAACAATTCTTGTTATAACAATTTGCAAGTATGAAAAAATTCACACTACATAAAGTCAATAATACGCACTTTCGGAATAACTTAGCTCAACGAAACTTCTGGAGCTCAATTGAATCGTTATGGCTTTATCCCAGAAACCATAGATGAGCAACACTAGCTGGGATACCATAGAGGAAAGGAGAGCTGCAAAACACGCAAGAAAAGAAGCACATACAATAGACTAGAAGCAAGACACTTCAAATATATGACGCCCTTAACCCTAGGAGGTTCAACCAGGTCTGTGCAGACCTTTTGCATATAAATGTGTATAACTTCGTTGTTCTGCGTGTTAGAGGCAAATCCGTTCATGACTTTCTAGAAACGGCGGCGAAGAACCTATTTTTCTTATCTTTTAACCCGGTTGGGCAAATCGTAGCACTCGTGCAACTGTGGCAAAAAGAGAATAATTTATCATAAACGTAAAAAGCACACAACACAACTACAAATGCATTGACGAGAACTACGAGTGTGTTAGTGCCCAGCTCTGCTCTTAACACATTTACACACACTTTTAGTACACCTGCCTATACAAATCTCATATAGGTCTGCGCAGACCTAGTTGTACTGGTTAGCGCCAAAAACTCCCTGAACCTCGTAGGGTTAATAAGGAAGAAAATGTCACCTGCAAAAAGGATAAACAGGAAATATACAACGACTTTGCAGCTTAAGCTCAACAAGCAGCGAAAATCAGAGATTGCCATACCATTCAGATAAAATCGTCTAAGCAGAAGAGGAAAACGGGAGCCTATAATAAATTGCAGATGATCAGCTATTCCGTTGGAAAGAAAAATTTTCGGATACTTTCCACATTTTCGGGTCCACTTTCACCTGTTAGCTCTTGCCATGTGCCCCTCCCACTTCACAGGCGACTAGCCTTGTGTCCGTCTTCATTAGCGGATATAGCAAAAGTCATCAAATCTCTCAAGGTCAGATCAGATCGTATAGTTGCTGAAATGTTAAAGCTACCCCGGAGTTCACCGCTGTTCTTATTCAAAAAAAAAAGAAAAAGAACGAATACCTAAAGACTGACTCATTGTTATCTTAATTAAAAGCTCAGAAAAAGGGTTTCATAATTACAACGGAACTATAAAGATATAATGATACTGCTAGTTCCGTCCAAGGTCTTAACGAAAATTTTCCTCACAAGAGTTAGCGGAAAAATAGAACCACTTAGACGATAACAAAAGGCTGGCTTTCGTACAAACAAATTGTATATTGACCAAATTAATACCCTTCGTTTTATCGTAGAGCAGATAAACGAATGGCAGGCATCGTTAGATCAGTTTGTATCGACTGCAGTTATGCTTTTGATAGCATGATACAATGATACAATGCCCAAAAATATTAATTTTATCAAAGCTCAATACGAAAAAATCGAGTTGTCAAACTTTAGACATTCATATTTTTTTATAATTTTTTTTATTTATGTAAAAGAATGAAAATTTTCAAAATAAATTTTCTGTCGAGGTATCAAAAATTTTGTACAGTTCTTTTGTAATTTCTTCAAAAAAATATTTTTCGTCAAGCATTTTCTAAATTTTGAGACTTTGCCTTTACCAAAAAAAAAAAAAAAACCAAATAACTTTATAAATATTTCTTATAGGTAAGATTCAAAATTTGGAAGAGAGCCAACGGTTACAAACCTTTTGGAATTGATGTATATTTTGATGTGTGTAAATTTTTGGCTGGAAAAGAGAATATGGCTATTGGTTGGTTCTACAATTTTTTTCTACCATATACCAATGTAAATCACACTTGTCCATATTACGTAAGTCCCGTTTGATATTGATTTATTTTATACAATTTATTATCTCTGTTCAAAATCTTAGACGGATTTGATTGTTGATAAGGCACCCATATCGAATATATCATTGCCTTCATTATTTCCAGAAGGTATGTACCGCATCGACATAACAATGTTTGCTTACAATATACCAAAAGCTCTTTTTAAATTGTTCATAAAAGTTGATGAAAAAAATTATTAAGTATAAGTTTTTAATAAAATGTCTGTATTAATGTTTTTCCTAAGTTGAAAACAGAAACAAAAAACTAAGGGCATATTCAAAATATATTTGTTAAATTACATCAACAAAGCCTTGTTATCACCCAACTGAAAGGAAGTTGTACCTAAAGAGCATGATTTGCAATAATAAATTACATTACATACTATTTACCAGAACCCTTTTTTGAAATAAAAATTTTAGTCTAAGAGTTGGCAGCCACTTTGAGCAACGTACTAGGTACAAAGCTAAAATTTTGTCTATGCTTGATTTAGTACTAGTTAAATAAGAAAATCAAAATCTGGCAGAATTGGTGCGGTCGCGAACATACACCCTAAAATTTTCAAAAAAAAATGTAGAACATTTCAAAATTTTGTTAACAAATATTATAGCTCATTAAATTATCTTTCATATGACATCTATATTTTGGAAATCCCTTCAGCCGTTCTCCATTTATAAATTTAGGGTGTACCTTTGCGATCGTGCCAATTCTGCCAGATGTTGATTTTCTTATCTTACTAGTACTAAATTACATATACACAAAATTTTAGTTGTGCGTGTATTTTTTTTTATGAATAGTATGCATTTTGAAAATTTTATGGTGTACCTTCGCGACCGCACCAATGCTGCCAGATTTTTATTTTCTTATTTAACTAGTACTAAATATAGAGCATTAAATATAGTGCAAGATATTGCTGTGTTTAGTATTTTGTTATATAGCGTACCGACTACAACAAATTTTGCGCCAACTATTGGCACCCTTTACTTGAATAGCATTTATTATTAGATTCCTTAAATTCCCGTTAGTTTTGGTTGTGCCTTTCTCATTCTGCGGTTTCTTTCCTTTCTTATTTACGAATTGTCTATAACATTAAGTAGCTCAGTTGCTTATAATATTCGGAGCTGTAAGTGTGTTTTTGGTGTAAGTTTTGTATCAAGTGTACAGTGTTGGTATCAGTAGCAAACTGAAATTTGGTGAGTACTCTTCCTTTTATATTTATAGATTTTTTAATTATAACTGAAATGTATGTCACCACAATTGTTGGCACTGCCAGTCATTGTACCTGTTTTGAGTGCCAATAATTGCATATTCAATTTTTTCAGAATATTTGAAATGCTTAAAAAACTGAACTCATATGATGAAAGTCTTCTGCCTAAGGCACTCACAGAAATTAAAAACGGCAAAATTTTAATAAAAACAGCAGCCGAAACATATGGGATACCACGGTCAACGCTTCAATTTCATTTAGGTCCCAAATTTTCAAAAATTCGTCCAGGTCCATCAACCATCTTAAATGCCAAAGGGGCTATTGTGGAATGGGTAAAAGTTTTCCAACAGAACGGTTTCCCGAAGAGAAAGGAAGACGTGATGCATGCGGTGAAAGATTTCCTAGAAAAAACTGGTCGGGATCACCCATTTGTGGCTCTAAAAATATATATATGAAGTAGATAGAGGCTTGGCCAAATCCAACCTAGTTGTAATGTTTTCATTTTCTGCAGCAGAAATCATGACAGCACCAATGATCATTTATCCATTCAAACGAATGCGCGAGGAAATTCGGAAAACAGTTCCGGAAAGTTGGGGTAATGGCATAAGTGACAACGGTTGGATGACAAAGTAAATGTTCTACGAATATGTTTCAAAACTTTTTTATCCAGATCTTGTGAAACACTCAATTTCCTGTTATATTGTATACTTTGTAGATGAGCACAGCAATCACTTGACTCCACAAGTCAGCAAGCTTTGTGTCCAGTTGGGTATAATACTAACAGCACTCTATCCAAACTCTGGCTAGCTAGCTAAAGGGGCTCTGAGTTAAAAAAAATTAAAATGCATCCTTAAATGTTTTGAAATTCCACTATGCCAATAATTACGTTTGTATGTGTGCCAATAATTGTAATATGCCAATAATTGTGGTTTTTGAAGGGCCAATAATTGTAGTCGGGGGCCAATAATTGTAGACTTGAATACAGTGATGGCATTTTCGGTACATTCGTACTTTTTTCGATACATTTGCGACCTGAAAAATCGTTGTCAGTACATTCGACAAGTTTTCAGTACGTTCAGTACATTTGGCTAATTTTCAGTACATTTGCCAAATTTTTAGCACATTTTCAGTAGGATTAGAGTTTTTGAGATGGCAACGGTGAGGACCTTTTTTTTTTTTTTTTTTAATACTAAAAGGAAAATTGGGTGTTGAAGACAAAAAAAAAAGTACATTCGGGCTCTAAAAAGTACATTTAAAGTCTCGATTCAATACATTTTCACAAAACCCAAATGCCATCACTGATTTACATATGTATGTTTGTTATTTATACGTGTATTCAAGCAATGAAATGTACACGTTTGTAAAATTAATTCTCTTTTGAAAATCGTTTGGGGCCTCCAGTACCCCAAACACGGTTCTAAGGTTAAATTCCAATATTGAAATATCTGACATCAGAAATGAATTGCAAAAATCTCTAATTAACAATTAAATTCATTTTTACACCTACGTATATATTCTTTTGAATCATTACCTTAAAAACGAAAACTCAAGCAAATAATACACCCAGAGCATCATTTTCAAATTGCAAACTAAAACTTAAAGACAATATAAAAAACAGTCGTATCATAATTACTCTAATTTTAATCAATTTTAGTTCATCGTAGCCAGCTCCTCTTCCGATGAGGACGTGTGCACGAGACCTAGTTCGTCTCAGCCGCTGTCCGATGAATTGGAGAGTGCAGCAACAAGAGACCTAGTTCGTCTCGGCTACCATTAGAGTGAAAATATTTAAGTAACTGCTGCTTTCAGGCATCTACCCGACCAGATGAGGTCAGCCGATAGCGCGGATACTTAAGTCACTGCAGCTTTCAGGCATCTACCCGACCAGATGAGGTCAGCCGTTAGCGCGGACACTTAAGTCAATACAGCTTTTATTCATTCTACCGACCTGACGAGGTCAGCCGTTAGCTCGGAAATATTCCATTTACTTATATGTATTATTTTACATACTTTCGCAATTTATGAGGGCTTATAAGCTCAGTAATGTTGAATAAATAAATAAGTCCCTGCTTTTTGTTTCTGGAGACGAGTTCATTATTAAATTATATATTAATTATACATAATATTAATCTATAATAATGTTACTTAGTATAAGATTTTAAAACTTATTGTTAGTCTCTAAAGAGAAGATTCAATAAATAGAAAGAAGTTTAAAAAAAAAAAAAATTTTAATCAAAGTAATACATATACCAACAGCAACACCATCACCGACAACACAAAAAAATCAATCAACAACAGTCGTATCATAATAACTCTAGCTCTAATCAAATTAATACGAATACCCACAAAAACACGATCACCGATTAATTGTAAAACACAATAGGCAACACCTAATAGCCTAAACAGAATTCCGGCGTACGACGTAAATACCGCCAGAGTAAAATTTTTACTGTGAAAATCGTATGGGAGAAGAGAGCGCAACTCTCTTTTCTCTCTACTCTCTCAACGGCGACGGTAAAATTAAAACCAAATCTAATTCTACCGTCAGCCGTCGCGACATTTACGCCGGAATTCTGTTTAGGGTATAACGCAGAGGCATCACTTATCGGTAAGCCTGTTTGAATCTCCGAAAAGATATATAAAAATTATGTAATTTCACTAAAATTAATATATCTATTGTTATAGATGTTTACCGCGGAAAAAATTAGTTAACAATAATTTAAATGATAGTTTTTATTTCTAAACTTTGCTGATTTGAATTGATACAAAAAAACACAAGGTGCACCATTTACCGACTGGCCTGTGATAATTTTGCCTGTTTACGTCCACTGAATCCGACCGCTAATGTCGCAATAAGAGAAATAATAATCACTATATTTTTATATGTGTATAACAAAAAAGGAATTTTACGAATTTAATTCAAATCTTTTAGTTTTTCGTAAACAAAAACACCAGTTTCAATTGCATTACCATTATTAGTTAAAATTGCTCATTAATATTGTTGTCCAAAATAGTTTAGTTGTGGTCGTTAGGCAAGTTAATGTAAATTTAAAACCTTAATCAAAACAACAATTATGTGTGCAAACAGGAAAATTAGGTAAAAACGTTAAAGTTTCGATTCAAATTATGGCAAATCTAATTCATTTAAACCTGGTCATTAGTACAAAGGTTCGCAATCGTAGAATTATGCGTAGATTGCATAATTTAACAAAAGTTTTAAGTTTTTAATGTAACTAAACACAAAAATTATCTTGTTTTATGAAGCGTAAAATTCCTGTTACCGGACGAGTGGTCGGAATGAGGAACGTAGGAAAGTTTTACGTAACCACATTCTGACCGCTTTTATTCACTTTATAAATCTTTTAAAATACTTAGTTAAAAAAGTGGTAATTACTTTGTAAATCTGATAAACATATACTAATATATGCATACAATAAAATATTAAAATACTTATAGCTCAGTTTATTTTCGCTGTAAAATCTATAAACTGGTAATATAACTCCTTTTTAATCTTTTTTACACTCGCAAAATCATCGAAACGCACCGTTGCGTAGTTTTGACTCAATTGACAAAAAATCTGTTAAATTTTTAAAAAGATTTTTCTACAGTTAACGTATCAATATTTCGTAAAGCTTGAACGAGAATTTGATGGACTTTTATGGAGTTTTTTAAAGAGGTCGGAAACATGAACCCGGTTGGCGACCGGTGCTGTTGCGTTATAGTACAATATAAATAAAAGTAACAGCAACCAACAACAGACAAAAAGCAAATTGAATGTTATGAGTAATATTTTTTTATACTTTTATTAATTTTTTTGTATCAAAAAAAAAAAAATGTTGGTTTAACGATATCAAAAATATATATTTACATAATTCTAAATTCCAACAAATTTTTATAAAATCATCCAAAGGAGTTATTTTTTTATGACTAGAGCCAATCACTCATGACTCGAATCATTTCTTTATGCTGCATTCGTATTTTACAAATCATTCATTCGTTGAATCGGTATCCGTTTGATTCGCTTTTTCTCGTGCGACGAGCGTTCGCACCACTGGCAGGTTTGTGTTGATCACAACGATTCTAACAAAGCCAACACCTGTTTCCAAACAAATGTCTTAAAAGTTGTTGTAAGAGGTTTATTTATTCAAAGAGATACGCGTAGATCAAAAGATTTCAAAATTTCAAAATACAATACTGCCGTCAGAAGCGAAATAGGCGTATTTCGAAAAAATCTCGTTTCGAGATAATTGATGTTTTTTTATGTCAATTTGTTTAAATAAAAAACATGTTAAATTGAGATAGAGGAAATTCTCTTAGGATATTTTTTATATGTTTGAACTAAAATATCGTTATTTGGCTTAGTTCATTAGACGCGTAATTTCTTAAGCTACCCGATGCTATAAGAATCTCGAATATAAATTTTTTTGGGATACGCCTATTTCGCTTCTGACGGCAGAATAGCTCAGCGAAAAAAAAGGATATTTCAGAAAACTCAACGGTATTATAAGAAAAAAACTTGTTCTTTAAGATTCCTCACATAGTTTTTTGGAAAACAAATTTGCGGTGCTACATAACCGCAAATATTTGTATCAAAAACTGTGTCTGTTTTGTACTTTTAGGATAGAATATATCAAAAATCTTACGTGCTAGAGCAATTCTGAAAAAATTTACTTCGAAAACAACTATTCATTATCCCAAAGACCAAAATTTTCAAAGTAAAGTAAAGCAGGCCTATGTTATTATTATTCTTGTTTTGTTTTTTGTGTTTTAATTTTATTTTTTATTTGTATCACATTCTCTGATTTACACAAAAATTCTTGAAAAAAAAATATTAATTATAATTACAATAATTATAAAATTATTTACAGTAAAATTGCGATTTTTATATATTATTGAATGATGTTACCTATAATCAAATGCTTAGCTCTTGGCTTTAGGTTATAAACGTAGTCAATTTTAATTTTGAAAACATTTTTTAACCTTAACCTTACAACCCTAATATTTGTTATATTAACCCCTTTTGCGGATTCGTCTCTAACACGCAAAACATAAAAGTTATACACGCATTTATATACAAAGGCCTGCACAGACCTATTTAAACCTACTAAGGTTAATATTATATTTGCTATACGTTTTATCGTCCGTTGCTGACGGTTTTGCGTCTTTTTACAAATTCACGAATATAAACTGTTAACGTACGGTCAAGAGAGTATTCTCTCAAGAGAAGTTAAAGTGTTCCGCAAAGCGTAAAAAAATTATGGTGTTAGGAAAATTTCACGCCGAAGAGTGGTGTCCGCTCAATAGGAGAGCTTTCACTGTATATGGTTAATTTTAAAAATTTAATGTAGACAAAAAGTCATTTACTCATTTGAGTCAAATGGAAAGTGAGGAGTACACTAATTTTGTTAGTAAATTATTACGATATCTCTGTAATTAAAAACAGTTTATAAAAATAAATTAAACTATTTTTAAATGATCTGACAGAGATTAGAAAAAACCGATATTCTTATCAATTTTATAATCAATTAATACTTTTTATTAAAATTGCACATAAATATATTTGTTAGTATATATAAATATTAAATAATAGTATTCATATATAAATTATAAGTCATTGGAGTTAGCCATGAGTTCGAAATTTTGCTCTGATAAAATATTTTATTCAATAATACTTTTTTTATCGCTCAGCGTATTAAGCTCTTATACTGCAACTGTTAGAAAGAATGCAAAATGGGTATGAGAAGAATATCTTTATAAATTAAAACTTTATTCTTTCACTTTAGCCTTTAGTGAAAATAACCAACACTATTCAAGTGACTGCAATTGAATGTCAAGATTTGGATAAAACCTTTTCTACATTTGTATGTTCGTTAAAGCCAATAAATCGGACGTTAAAACAACTCAGTGTACGTTTAATTTTACACCAACTACCTCTTATGAAATCAACGGTAAGTTACGAGATATGTATGTCAATATTCTGAAATGAGATAAGTCTATCAGGAGTTGATTTTGGTAACGTCATCATAAAATATAAGTTTTTGAGAACGAAATTACATTCAAAAGAATTACGTAAATCTATCTTAATGTACAATTTTTGAACAAATTGTCCAGATAAATAGATTTTTGTCAAAACTTCTACTTATTAGGGCGAAACACATAGAAAGCATGCATCAAAGCATTTGACATATCATTTAAATATACGGGTGCTAATGCTTCAATATGCATGCCTGAAGTGGACAAACATTCAACTTTTTGTACGCTTCGAGGCATTGATAGATTTTTTGTCAGAGAATCGTGTGGGAATACATGCTTTCTATGTGTGTTGCATCGATGCATGCATGCTTACTTTTTATGTATTTCGCCCTATTTGATGGCGCAATCTGTATATTTTTGATTTAATTTGATTCAATATAAAACAATTCTTGTTATAACGATTTGCAAATTTGGAAAAAGTCGCTCTACATAAAGTCAAGAATACCTGCTTTTGGAAAAACTCAGTTCAGCGAAACTCCTGGAGCTCAATTGAATCTCTATTGCATTGTCCCAGAAACCATGGATGAGCTACGCTAGCTGGGATATCATAGAGGAAAGGAGAGAAAAAACGTGAGAGAACCTTCGAAAATTTTAGGGTGTACCTTCGCGACCGCGCCAAGGCTGCCAGATTTTGATTTTCTTATTTTACTAGCACTATATCAAGCACAGATAAAATTTTAGCTTTGTATCTAGTAGGTTGCTCAAAGTGGCTGCCAGCTCTTAGACTATAGTTGGTGTTTGGGCCGCTTTGCTGTTACAAAAAAAAAAAACCAAATAACTTTATAAATATTTTTTATAGACAAGATTCAAAATTTGGAAGAGAGCCAACGGTTACAAACCTTTTGTAATTGATGTATATTTTGATGTGTGTAATTTTTTGGCTGGAAAAGGGAACTTGGCGGTTGATTGGCTCTACAATTTTTTTCTGCCATATACCAATGTAAATCACAGTTGTCCATATTACGTAAGTCCCGTTTGATATTGATTTATTTTATACAATTTATTATCTCTGTTCAAAATCTTAGACGGATTTGATTGTTGATAAGGCACCCATATCGAATATATCATTGCCTTCATTATTTCCAGAAGGTATGTACCGCATCGACGTAACAGTGTTTGCTTACAATATACCAAGAGCTCTTTTTAAATTGTTCGTAAAAGTTGATGAAAAAAATTATTTAGTATAAGTTTTTATTAAAATGTCTATATTAATATTTTTCCTAAGTTGAAAATTGAAATTAAAAACTAAGAGTATATTCAAAACTATCAGTTCTTTGTTAAATGACATCAGCAAAGCCTTACTTTCTTACTTACCCAACTGAAAGGAAATTGTACCTAAAGAGCATGATTTAGGTTAGGTTATTTCCGGGAGATGACATGTCATCATAACTTAGGCCACGGATGGGCCCGTTGTATACCCGATTTGTATGTTGTCATTCAACCTAATTGAACCATTCCGATATTTTTATAAATTTCACAATGGATTTGAGATCTTTTGATGCTAAGTAGTTCATCTAAAGAGTCGAAGAAGTAACTGCCGAAGGCTTTAAAGCGTCTTTGCGCTAAAGAAGGACATTCGCAGAGAAAATGGAAAAAAGTTTCTTCAACATCTGGAGCTCTGCAGCCACTGCAAAGGTCTCCGATGTTGAGCAGACCGAGTTTGGCGGAGTGTTTTCCAGTGAAATAATATCCAGTTATAACACCAGTCAGGACTCTCAGATGAGTTCTGTCTAGTGAAGTTGCAATATAGGTTCGTTTAGCATCATAAAATGGCCAAATTGATCTTGATGTAATAAACGTCGACAATTGAGACCATCTAGAATTAGCTTCGCGAAGACACTGCAAATTTATTTTCATTTTAACTGTGTTTATTTGTCGTTTTATGGACTGATCAATAGTTCCACTGCTCATAATTGAGCCTTCCCTTGCCAGTTTGTCAGTATGATCATTGCTGACAAAATTACTGTGACCCAGCACAGAATGACGTCACAGCGATTGCTTAGATCGCGAAGAGCTGTTTTACATTTCAAAACTAGTTTAGATTTAATTAAGTTTGAGTTAATAGCTATTATTGCTGCTTGGCTATCAATATATATCACTATTTTAACACCTGATTGTAAGGGTTTATTATTAAGTAAATGGCAAGTTTTCAAAATTGCAAAGACCTCAGCTTGAAAAACACTACAAAAATTAGGTAGTCTATATGATTCGCTCAGGCATAACGTTTCGGAGTAAACTCCTGAACCAGTGCCGTTTTCCATTTTTGACCCATCAGTATAGATCGCTATAGAATTGCTTAAAGGTTTCCAACTCAGTCTATCAGGTATTATCACTTGAAAGTTGGAAGAACAGTCTAAAGTTGGAAAAAGATAATCTGTACCACCAATGATATTACAGCTGATGTATTTCATCAAGATGCTGTTGTGGCCGTATGGTTTTGATCTCCAAAAACCAGATTCTTCAGCATGATTTGCAATCATAAATAATATTACATACTATTTACCGGAACACTTTTCTGAAATAAAATTTTGTAATCGCTAGAGATCGTAGTCTGATGAAAAGGTTAATAGAATAGTAGATCATAATTTTGTTTTAAATACGATGAAAAAATATGCTTATGTTCTATTTTATTATCTAATAAATAAATTATGTGATATACTCGTGTTCGTTTTTTAGTTTAGGTTAGGTTAGGTTAGCACGGGAGATGACAATTGTCATCATAACTTAGGCCTCAGTTGGGCCCATTGTATACCCTGTTTATAACTGCAAATCATTTCAAAATTTTTATAAACTTCAAAACGGATTTTTGACACTTTAGAGCAAGAGAGTCGAAGAAGTGAAACCCGAATACCTCATAGCGCCGATTTGTCAGCGCTGGGCATTCACAAAGGTAATGAAAGACAGACTCTTTGACGTCACGATCTTTACAGCTTCTACATGTATCCCCTACGTCAGAAGTCCTAGTCTTGGGGCATGCTTGCCTATGAAATAGTGTCCTGTAATAACACCTACAAAGATCCTCAGGGTTTGTTTGTCTAATGATATCACTTTTCGCGTTCTATTAGCATCACATAAGGCCAGATTACCCTCAACGTACAATATGTTGTCTCATGTTAGACCATATCATATTAGCCCAATTTATACATTTTGAATCAATTTTGGCGGGATTTGATAAGATTAGAGCCAACGGCCTTAATGGCTGCTTGGCTATCGACGTATATAAAAAACTGTAACTACGCTCAAAAACTTTAGATTTAATAATTTGGCATGCCTTTCAGACAGCAAAAATTCCCGCTTGAAATACACTGCAGTAGCAGGGTAAAGCAAAAGATTAACTGATGCTTAAGTCACAGGAAACAATTTCGGCCCCCGTACCAAAATCCATTTTGGAGCCGTCAGTATATATTTCTTTGGAATTCGAAATAGGAGTCCAACCCTTCCTTTCAGTTACTTACTCTTGAAAGTTGGTTGAGAACGTAAAAGTGGTGGTGATATAATCAGTCCCACTTTGAATATAGCAGCCAGGAAATTGAACGAGAATACTACCATGGCCGTAGGGTTTCGATTTTCAAAAACCAGATTCCGTCCGTCTAATCGAACATTTTGCTGCAGTCTTTTTACTGAAAATGTCAAGAGGCTCTAAATAGAACAAAGTGTCGAGAGCAGCAGACGGAGTAGTATTTACTGCTCCGCTTACTTCAATGCCTGTCATTATTTGAATTTTTGATGAGATTGCCAAATAAGTTGGCTTGTCTAAAGCATTACACCATACAAAAATTCCATATGTCAGAAACGGTCTGATGATGGCCTTATACATCCACAGAACTATTTTTGGCTTAAGGCCCCAAAATTTGTTAAACATCCTCTTACATGTATAAAAAGCAGCACATGCTCTTCGTGCCCTTTCCTCTATGTTTAGCTGCCAAGAAAATTTTCTGTTAAGAGTATTGCGCCCAAATATTTGGCACTCTCTCGAGGTAACAAACAAATGTCCTTAAGAACTGGTAGCTTAAAACTTGGTAAATTGTGCTTATTTGTAAAGACAACAAAATCCGTTTTCTGGACGTTAATGCTAAGTCCACATTTTGTGGTCCATCAATTTATGTTTTTAAGCGCTTGGGACATAATATCTCACTTAAATTATTTAAGTATTTACCAGACACAAGCAAAAGAAGATCATCAGCGTAAGCTACCCTTGTCGACTAATGATTCGCAGCAATCATGTGTTCGTCCTTGATGATATTTGAAATCATTTATTAGTAATACCGACAAGTAGAATTTCTTCGAGTTTTTCGAATTTTTTATATGTTCTGGTAAGCGTATAATATATATATATTAAAAAGAAACTGAAGCACCACCAACTTAAATCTCAGAATGGGTTTGTGTCCTTCTTAGCGATCACCTACCTCAATGCTTATTTACTTAAATATAAATTTATTAATGCATATCAGTTCACTTAAGCATACTTTCGGCTTTACTGACACTCAAAAACTCAAAAAGTCGAAAATTTAAGATAAAAATCGTTTCGTGCTGTATAATCGCAGTCAAGTGATGAGCATATCAGCCCAAGGCCCCAATATGATGAACCCAATTGAAATATAATGGACACACTTCAAAAAAAAAAAGGTCAAAAACGGGCTCCAACAAATAAAAACGCTCAAATAAGAGTTATTCAGGAGGAGTGGACAAAAAAATACCAGAAGGACATGATTTACAAAAAACTTATTGCGGCTATTCCAAGAGAGCTACAAGCCGTGATTGGTATTCGTGGTGGAAATAGCAATTATTAAACTTTTTCTTATTAGTTTTTTAGTTTATTCATATGTTCCTTGCATTTTGCCCACAATTATTTGACACCATGATATCGCTATTGTTTTCATTTATGTTCCATAAAATTTTGTTTTTGTTTTTAACAAATAATTATTTTATTGTTTTCTAATGAGGATTAGAGATTAGAATAAAAAAAATTTTTCAAAAATTATATGTATTTCTTATTTTAATGCAATATTAAAGGGAAAATTGTATTGCATTATTTATTTTGCAAACAATTACTTGACAGACTGTATATGGGATTTGTGTAGGCAGGTGTCCTAAAAGTAAAGTAAATGTGTTAAATGCTAGGAAAAAGAGGACCTCCGTAGCCGCTTCTAGGTAGTAATGGACGGATTCGTCTCTAACACGCAAAACATTAAAGTTACACACAGACCTGTCTGCACAAACCTGTTAAAGCCTCCTAGGGTTAATATTATATTTGCTATACGTTTTATACGAACATTTTTTTCGTTAAATTTTAACCTCGCGTCAGTTGCTGACGGGTTTGCGTCTTTTTTATAATTTCACGAATATAAACTGTCCACGTTCGGTCAAGAGAGTATTCCCTCAAGAGAAGTTCAAGTGTTCCGCAAAGCGTAAAAACATTATGATTTTACGAAAATTGCACAACGAAAAGGGGTGTCCGCTCAATAGGAGAGCTTCCACTGCATATGGTTAATTTTAAAAATTTAATGTAGACAAAAAGTTATTTACTCATTTGAGTCAAATGGAAAGCGAGGAGTACACTAATTTTGTTAGTTAATTATTACGATATCTCTGTAATTAAAAACAGTTTATCATAATAAATTAAACTATTTTTAAATGATCTGACAGAGATTAGAAAAGACCGATATTCTTATCAATTTTACAATCAATTAATAATTTTTATTAAAATTGCACATAAATATATTTGTTAATATATATAAATATTAAATAATAGTATTCATATATAAATTATAAGTCATTGGAGTTAGCCATGAGTTCGAAATTTTGCTGTGATAAAATATTTTATTTAATAATATTATTTTTGTCTCTAAGTGTATTAAGCTCTTATACTGCAACTATCAGAAAGAATGGAAAATGGGTATGAATGTTGAGAAGAATATCTTTATAAATTGAAACTTTCTTCTTTCAATTTAGCCTTTAGTGAAAATAACCAACACTATTCAAGTGACTGCTATTGAATGTCAAGATTTGGATAAAACCTTTGCTACATTTGTATGTTCGTTAAAACCAATAAATCGGGCGTTAAAACAACTCAGTATACGTATAATTTTACACCAACTACCTATTGTGAAATCAACGGTAAGTTACGAGATATGTATGTCAATATTCTGAAATGAGATAAGTCTATCAGGAATTGATTTTGGTAACGTCATCATAAAATATAAGTTTTTGAGAACGAAATTACATTCAAAAGAATTACATAAATCTATCTTAATGTACAATTTTTGAACAAATTGTCCAGATAAATAGATTTTTGTCAAAACTTCTACTCATTTGATGGTATATTTTTTTGATCTGTATATTTTTGATTCAGGTTACGCGATCAATATAAAACAATTCTTGTTATAACAATTTGCAAGTATGAAAAAATTCACACTACATAAAGTCAATAATACGCACTTTCGGAATAACTTAGCTCAACGAAACTTCTGGAGCTCAATTGAATCGTTATGGCTTTATCCCAGAAACCATAGATGAGCAACACTAGCTGGGATACCATAGAGGAAAGGAGAGCTGCAAAACACGCAAGAAAAGAAGCACATACAATAGACTAGAAGCAAGACACTTCAAATATATGACGCCCTTAACCCTAGGAGGTTCAACCAGGTCTGTGCAGACCTTTTGCATATAAATGTGTAAAACTTCGTTGTTCTGCGTGTTAGAGGCAAATCCGTTCATGACTTTCTAGAAACGGCGACGGAGAACCTATTTTTCTTTTCTTTTAACCGTGGTTGGGCAAATCGTAGCACTCGTGCGACTGTGGCAAAAAAAGAATAATTTATCATATACGTATGTTTATAAAGCGGAAAGCGGTAAAATCAATTCAGTTTGATTTGAAAAGCACACAAAAACACAACTACAAATGCTTTGACGAAGAACTACGAGTGTGTTAGTGCCCAGCTCTGCTCTTAACACATTTACACACACTTTTAGTACACCTGCCTATACAAATCTCATATAGGTCTGCGCAGACCTAGTTGTACTGGTTAGCGCCAAAAACTCCCTGAACCTCGTAGGGTTAATAAGGAAGAAAATGTCACCTGCAAAAAGGATAAACAGGAAATATATAACGACTTTGCAGCTTAAGCTCAACAAGCAGCGAAAATCAGAGATTGCCATACCATTCAGATAAAATCGTCTAAGCAAAAGAGGAAAACGGGAGCCTATAATAAATTGCAGATGATCAGCTATTCCGTTGGAAAGAAAAATTTTTGGATACTATCCACATTTTCGGGTCCACTTTCACCTGTTAGCTCTTGCCATGTGCCCCTCCCACTTCACAGGCGACTAGCCTTGTGTCCGCCTTCATTAGCGGATATAACAAAAGTCATCAAATCTCTCAAGGTCAGATCAGATCGTACAGTTGCTGAAATGTTAAAGCTACCCCGGAGTTCACCGCTGTTCTTTTAAAAAAAAAAGAAAAAGAACGAATACCTAAAGACTGACTCATTGTTATCTTAATTAAAAGCTCAAAAAAAGGGTTTCATAATTACGACGGAACTATATAACTATATGCTAGTTTCGTACAAGGTCTTAACGAAAATTTTCCTCACAAGAGTTAGCGGAAAAATAGAACCACTTAGACGATAACAAAATGCTGGCTTTCGTACAAACAAATTGTATATTGACCAAATTAATACCCTTCGTTTTATCGTAGAGCAGATAAACGAATGGCAGGCATCGTTTCATCAATTTGTATCGACTGCAGTAGTGCTTTTGATAGCATTGACCGGAATTGGATCCGGGGTGCCTTGATGGGGTACAATGCCCAAAAATATTAATTTTATCAATGCTCAATACGAAAAAATCGAGTTGTCAAACTTTAGACATTCATATTTTTTTATAATTTTTTTTATTTATGTAAAAGAATGAAAATTTTCAAAATAAATTTTCTGTCGAGGTATCAAAAATTTTGTACAGTTCTTTTGTAATTTCTTCAAAAAAATATTTTTCGTCAAGCATTTTCTAAATTTTGAGACTTTGCCTTTACCAAAAAAAAAAAAAAAACCAAATAACTTTATAAATATTTCTTATAGGTAAGATTCAAAATTTGGAAGAGAGCCAACGGTTACAAACCTTTTGGAATTGATGTTTATTTTGACTTGTGTAATTTGTTGGCAGGAAGAGGGAACTTGGCGGTTGATTGGCTCTACAATTTTTTTCTGCCATATACCAATGCTAATCACACTTGTCCATATTACGTAAGTCCCATTTGAAATTGATTTATTTTATACAATTCTTTATCTATGTTCAAAATCTTAGACGGATTTGATTGTTGATAAGGCACCTATATCGAATTTATCATTGCCTTCATTATTTCCAGAAGGTTTGTACCGCCTCGACTTTACAGTGTTTGTTTACAATTTACCAAGAGTTCTTTTTAAATTATTCATAAAAGTTGATGAAAAAAATTATTAAGTATAAGTTTTTAATAAAATGTCTGTATTAATGTTTTTCCTAAGTTGAAAACAGAAACAAAAAACTAAGGGCATATTCAAAATATATTTGTTAAATTACATCAACAAAGCCTTGTTATCACCCAACTGAAAGGAAGTTGTACCTAAAGAGCATGATTTGCAATAATAAATTACATTACATACTATTTACCAGAACCCTTTTTTGAAATAAAAATTTTAGTCTAAGAGTTGGCAGCCACTTTGAGCAACGTACTAGGTACAAAGCTAAAATTTTGTCTATGCTTGATTTAGTACTAGTTAAATAAGAAAATCAAAATCTGGCAGAATTGGTGCGGTCGCGAACATACACCCTAAAATTTTCAAAAAAAAATGTAGAACATTTCAAAATTTTGTTAACAAATATTATAGCTCATTAAATTATCTTTCATATGACATCTATATTTTGGAAATCCCTTCAGCCGTTCTCCATTTATAAATTTAGGGTGTACCTTTGCGATCGTGCCAATTCTGCCAGATGTTGATTTTCTTATCTTACTAGTACTAAATTATATATATTATATATACACAAAATTTTAGTTGTGCGTGTATTTTTTTTTATGAATAGTATGCATTTTGAAAATTTTATGGTGTACCTTCGCGACCGCACCAATGCTGCCAGATTTTTATTTTCTTATTTAACTAGTACTAAATATAGAGCATTAAATATAGTGCAAGATATTGCTGTGTTTAGTATTTTGTTATATAGCGTACCGACTACAACAAATTTTGCGCCAACTATTGGCACCCTTTACTTGAATAGCATTTATTATTAGATTCCTTAAATTCCCGTTAGTTTTGGTTGTGCCTTTCTCATTCTGCGGTTTCTTTCCTTTCTTATTTACGAATTGTCTATAACATTAAGTAGCTCAGTTGCTTATAATCTTCGGAGCTGTAAGTGTGTTTTTGGTGTAAGTTTTGTATCAAGTGTACAGTGTTGGTATCAGTAGCAAACTGAAATTTGGTGAGTACTCTTCCTTTTATATTTATAGATTTTTTAATTATAACTGAAATGTATGTCACCACAATTGTTGGCACTGCCAGTCATTGTACCTGTTTTGAGTGCCAATAATTGCATATTCAATTTTTTCAGAATATTTGAAATGCTTAAAAAACTGAACTTCAATTTCATTTAGGTCCCAAATTTTCAAAAATTCGTCCAGGTCCATCAACCATCTTAAATGCCAAAGGGGCTATTGTGGAATGGGTGAAAGTTTTCCAACAGAACGGTTTCCCGAAGAGAAAGGAAGACGTGATGCATGCGGTGAAAAATTTCCTAGAAAAAACTGGTCGGGATCACCCATTTGGGGCTCTAAAAATATATATATGAAGTAGATAGAGGCTTGGCCAAATCCAACCTAACTGTAATGTTTTCATTTTCTGTAGCAGAAATCATGACAGCACAGATGATCATTTATCCATTCAAACGAATGCGCGAGGAAATTCAGAAAACAGTTCCGGAAAGTTGAGGTAATGGCATAAGTAACAACGGTTGGATGACAAAACCAGTTGTTTCAAAACTTTTTTATCCAGATCTTGTGAAACACTCAATTTTCTGTTATATTGTATACTTTGTAGATGGGCACAGCATTCACTTGACTCCACAAGTCAGCAAAATTTGTGTCCAGTTGGGTATAATACTAACAGCACTCTATCCAAACTCTGGCTAGCTAGCTAAAGGGGCTCTGAGTTAAAAAAAATTAAAATGCATCCTTAAATGTTTTGAAATTCCACTATGCCAATAATTACGTTTGTATGTGTGCCAATAATTATGGTAATATGCCAATAATTGTGGTTTTTGAAGGGCCAATAATTGTAGTCGGGGGCCAATAATTGTTGACTTGAATACAGTGATGGCATTTTCGGTACATTCGTACTTTTTTCGATACATTTGCGACCTGAAAAATCGTTGTCAGTACATTCGACAAGTTTTCAGTACGTTCAGTACATTTGGCTAATTTTCAGTACATTTGCCAAATTTTTAGCACATTTTCAGTAGGATTAGAGTTTTTGAGATGGCAACGGTGAGGACCTTTTTTTTTTTTTTTTAATACTAAAAGGAAAATTGGGTGTTGAAGACAAAAAAAAAAGTACATTCGGGCTCTAAAAAGTACATTTAAAGTCTCGATTCAATACATTTTCACAAAACCCAAATGCCATCACTGATTTACATATGTATGTTTGTTATTTATACGTGTATTCAAGCAATGAAATGTACACCTTTGTAAAATTAATTCTCTTTTGAAAATCGTTTGGGGCCTCCAGTACCCCAAACACGGTTCTAAGGTTAAATTCCAATATTGAAATATCTGACATCAGAAATGAATTGCAAAAATCTCTAATTAACAATTAAATTCATTTTTACACCTACGTATATATTCTTTTGAATCATTACCTTAAAAACGAAAACTCAAGCAAATAATACACCCAGAGCATCATTTTCAAATTGCAAACTAAAACTTAAAGACAATATAAAAAACAGTCGTATCATAATTACTCTAATTTTAATCAATTTTAATTCATCGTAGCCAGCTCCTCTTCCGATGAGGACGTGTGCACGAGACCTAGTTCGTCTCAGCCGCTGTCCGATGAATTGGAGAGTGCAGCAACAAGAGACCTAGTTCGTCTCGGCTACCATTAGAGTGAAAATATTTAAGTAACTGCTGCTTTCAGGCATCTACCCGACCAGATGAGGTCAGCCGATAGCGCGGATACTTAAGTCACTGCAGCTTTCAGGCATCTACCCGACCAGATGAGGTCAGCCGTTAGCGCGGACACTTAAGTCAATACAGCTTTTATTCATTCTACCGACCTGACAAGGTCAGCCGTTAGCTCGGAAATATTCCATTTACTTATATGTATTATTTTACATACTTTAGCAATTTATGAGGGCTTATAAGCTCAGTAATGTTAAATAAATAAATAAGTCCCTGCTTTTTGTTTCTGGAGACGAGTTCATTATTAAATTATATATTAATTATACATAATATTAATCTATAATAATGTTACTTAGTATAAGATTTTAAAACTTATTGTTAGTCTCTAAAGAGAAGATTCAATAAATAGAAAGAAGTTTAAAAAAAAAAAATTTAATCAAAGTAATACATATACCAACAGCAACACCATCACCGACAACACAAAAAAATCAATCAACAACAGTCGTATCATAATAACTCTAGCTCTAATCAAATGAATACGAATACCCACAAAAACACGATCACCGATTAATTGTAAAACACAATAGGCAACACCTAATAGCCTAAACAGAATTCCGGCGTACGACGTAAATACCGCCAGAGTAAAATTTTTGCTGTGAAAATCGTATGGGAGAAAAGAGCGCAACTCTCTTTTCTCTCTACTCTCTCAACGGCGACGGTTAAATTAAAACCATATCTAATTCTACCGTCAGCCGTCGCGGCATTTACGCCAGAATTCTGTTTAGGGTATAACGCAGAGGCATCACTTATCGGTAAGCCTGTTTGAATCTCCGAAAAGATATATAAAAATGATGTAATTTCACTAAAATTAATATATCTATTGTTATAGACGTTTACTGCGGAAAAAATTAGTTAACAATAATTTAAATGATAATTTTTATTTCTAAACTTTGCTGATTTGAATTGATACAAAAAACACAAGGTGCAGCATTTACCGACCGGCCTGTGATAATTTTGCCTGTTTACGTCCACTGAATCCGACCGCTAATGTCGCAATAAGAGAAATAATAATCACTATATTTTTATATGTGTATAACAAAAAAGGAATTTTACGAATTTAATTCAAATCTTTTAGTTTTTCGTAAACAAAAACACCAGTTTCAATTGCATTACCATTATTAGTTAAAATTGCTCATTAATATTGTTGTCCAAAATAGTTTAGTTGTGGTCGTTAGGCAAGTTAATGTAAATTTAAAACCTTAATCAAAACAACAATTATGTGTGCAAACAGGAAAATTAGGTAAAAACGTTAAAGTTTCGATTCAAATTATGGCAAATCTAATTCATTTAAACCTGGTTATTAGTACAAAGGTTCGCAATCGTAGAATTATGCGTAGATTGCATAATTTAACAAAAGTTTTAAGTTTTTAATGTAACTAAACACAAAAATTATCTTGTTTTATGAAGCGTAAAATTCCTGTTACCGGACGAGTGGTCGGAATGAGGAACGTAGGAAAGTTTTACGTAACCACATTCTGACCGCTTTTATTCACTTTATAAATCTTTTAATATATGCATACAATAAAATATTAAAATACTTATAGCTCAGTTTATTTTCGCTGTAAAATCTATAAACTGGTAATATAACTCCTTTTTAATCTTTTTTACACTCGCAAAATCATCGAAACGCACCGTTGCGTAGTTTTGACTCAATTGACAAAAAATCTGTTAAAATTTTAAAAAGATTTTTCTACAGTTAACGTATCAATATTTCGTAAAGCTTGAACGAGAATTTGATGGACTTTTATGGAGTTTTTTAAAGAGGTCGGAAACATGAACCCGGTTGGCGACCGGTGCTGTTGCGTTATAGTACAATATAAATAAAAGTAACAGCAACCAACAACAGACAAAAAGCAAATTGAATGTTATGAGTAATATTTTTTTATACTTTTATTAATTTTTTTGTATCAAAAAAAAAAAATGTTGGTTTAACGATATCAAAAATATATATTTACATAATTCTAAATTCCAACAAATTTTTATAAAATCATCCAAAGGAGTTATTTTTTTATGACTAGAGCCAATCACTCATGACTCGAATCATTTCTTTATGCTGCATTCGTATTTTACAAATCATTCATTCGTTGAATCGGTATCCGTTTGATTCGCTTTTTCTCGTGCGACGAGCGTTCGCACCACTGGCAGGTTTGTGTTGATCACAACGATTCTAACAAAGCCAACACCTGTTTCCAAACAAATGTCTTAAAAGTCAGTTTAAGCCTACACGTGCAGAGGTCTAATACGTACCAAATTTCATACATATGCGTCAAATAGCTTATGAGATGTAATGAATTTTATTCTTCTCTAATATGGGAGGGCGTGGCATTGCCTACTAACAAGACTTTGAACCTTACACAAACTATAAGCAACATATGTCCCAAAGTGTATCCAACTGTGTCAACCAGTTGCTGAGATATAAAATATTTGATTTTGTTCTCATATTGGAGGCGGAGCACCGCCCATTTTTTTCATTGAATTTTACTTTTGGCTCTACCTTTTATATATATACCAAGTTTTGTTTATTTGCGTTAAATAATTGAGAAGATATGATGAATTTTAATTTTCTTTCACATGGGGGGTGTGGAATCGATTAAAAAAAAAATCTGACGTGCTGGAAAAAAAATTACGAGACAAGTATATTTTTTTTTAGTGTCTATTTTCAGAATATATGAAAATTTCTCATGTATAAAATACCTTGTCGGACAGTGTAATAAAACAAATCCAAGTTAATTATTTATTTCAATTCTACTTACATATGTATGTATATTCTTGCGCCTTCAAAACTCAGTCGTTCTTAAGTTTTCGAGTCCTTTAAAATTTTGCCGCCCTACGCCGGGGTCTCATAGGATAGGAATTCATACTCGGGAAGTCAAAGAAATATTGAAAAATATTGAAAAAGTTGAATAATATTGAAAATGTCAAACAATTTTGAAAAATAACGAATAAAATTGAAAAATCATGTTGAATCTCTGTAATTAAATACATATTACAAAAATAAATAAATATTTTTTTTAACGACCAGGGGCAAACGAAGATTAATTTAAGCTGCAGGCAAAAGTTTATTTGGCACCCCCCATCCTTTGTTGTAAGTCAATTAAAGAAAATGGCATGGTATCTAGAAAATGAGTACCCGTGTTGATAGATTTAAAAACAAATTATTTTAAATATTTAGAAAAATTTTACTTGAATAACACTAGTTATCAAAATGATCGTTTTTATGTTCCTTTGATGAGAGGTAACTTTTTTTTCTGCTAAGTTCAATAATGAATGGTACAGTTTTCGAGATATTTGGTCTTTTCATTTTTTCGAACTCCTTTGACTTTAAAACTCATATCTTAAACTAGAAATGTTCAATTTCATGGTTCTTGTAGCTTAGTTTATTTATTGGTAGCATCGCCAAAAGGGTAATTAATTCTTGTTGAATTTTTTGTCCATTGATATCACATTCTTCTCCATGTGCTAGAATCTTTTGTAGATTTCGGCAGATTTTTCAAAGTTGTACTTGACCACAGAGTGATAATGCTTGGATATCATATAAAAAGCTTAAATTATCACTATGACTTTTCATTTGTTGCAATCTGTCGTCACGGTAGCTACATCTCGGACTGAATAGAAGAAATTGACTCAAAAGATTTGTTCCCTGAAGAACTTGGTTCATCTGACTGTTCGTAATCAAGTTGCATTTGATTCTCCTTGGGCGCATATTCGTTTCTATCTCAAAATCAGAATTCCCATCAAGCTGTTCTGCAATTCCCTTGGCATCAGTGATCACGCTATTCCAACCCAATTTTGACATTTAAATTTTCAGGAAGCATCTCACCCTCTCTATTAGTTTCATAGCTGTTTTCAAACTGATACATAATTATTTTCGGAAGTTGCTTACTTACAAGGTTGACTTGAAATAAAATTCAATGCCAAATGTATACAATCCGAATGTGGCGTACACAACAATACAAACCGTAGCTTGTGAAACTCATGGAGAGAAGTAACCATTAGAGGCGCCATTCTTAACCGCGCGGACGTTTGAACTGTCTCCACTTCAGATACAAGTGAAGGGGCTTGCAAGGCGCCCTCGCTTGGTGCCTTCGCCTGCTGCGCCTTTGCCTTAATCCGGCTCTGTTAACGACTTAACAGTCATTAGGAAAGGCCTATATTCTTATTGAATTCCAAATCAATTAATGCTTTTTACAAAAAATATGAATAATTCATAAATAAATAGCAAGTCATAGCAGTTAGCCATGAGTTTGAAATTATGGTTTGATAAAATTTTTTGTTCAACAATAGTTTTTTTATTTCTAAATATATTAAGCTCAGATACTGCAACTTTAATAAAGAATGCAAAATGGGTATGAATATGTCAAAAGAATATCTGTGTAATCTTAAAGTTTCTTCCTTCGCTTTAGCCTTTAGTGAAAACGGCAAACACTGTTCAAGTGACTGCACTTGAATGTCATGAATTAGATAAACCGTTTGCTACATTTGCATTATGTACATTGGAACAAATAAGCCGCACCTTGAAACAAGCCAGTATACGTGTAATTTTGCACAAACCACCCGTGACGAAATCAAAGGTAAGTTACGAGACATATCAATATGCTGAAATTAGTGAAGGATATCATGATTTTGGTAACGTTATGTAAAAAGTAATTTTCTGAGAATGAAAATACATTCAAAAGAATAACATACATTTTTCTCTATGCACAACTTTTGGATAAATAATTCAGTCAAAAGAGATTTTTGCCAAACATAAATTGAAATATGCATAGGTAGATAAATTTTATCTACAAATTAATTTTTGGCATTTCTCTGAGGATATTTTTAGCAAGCCTCTGCTACCAACCAGCAGTCTAACTCCTCCAAATATGAAATTTTTCCTTTGAAATGTTAATGTTTAGCTGTTGTTAAATATTTTCAATAGAATTGAAATCAATGCCATAAATCATTTTAAGAAAAATAAAGAAACATCTAAAGTTGCTAGGCACCAACGTCCACGGATAACGGTTGAAATAACCGAGCGGAGAATGAGGTATTGTACGAGAATCAAGTTTTTTGAAGATCAGTATAGCAAAAGGCGCTGCTTAGAAAACAACTTTAGTGTAAAAAATGTGTATTCGTGTCACGAATTTCGTGATGATATTCTTTGTTTTGTGGACGTTGGATACAATGCCAGCCATCAGATCTATTTCTGCAAATTTTAGTTTTGTTATTAAAGTATACGTTTTTCCATTGCAAAGCTGTCAAATTCATGTTAGCCTTCGCAAATTCAAAAATGGCCCTTCGATGTTGCGTTCGATAGCGTAAGTTTCTTTAAAAAAAATAACAACCTAACATTTCGAATATTTTTTATAGGTTAGACTAAAGGTTTGGAAGAGAGATAATGGTTTCAAACCTTTTGGAATTGAAGTATATTTTGATGTTTGCAAATTTTTAGCTGGAAAAGGAAACTTAATTTTTGATTGGTTCTACAATATTTGGCTACCATATACCAATATTAATCATACATGTCCATACTACGTAAGTTTCGTTTATAATTCATTTATTTTATGTAATTAATCATCTCTGTTCGAAATTTTAGTCAGATATGATTGTTGATAGGGTACCTTTATCGAATCTATCAATGCCTTCCGTGTTTTCAGGAGGTTTATACCGTCTTGATATGACAGTTTATGCTTTTAATATACCAAGAGCATTATTAAAGATATATGTAAAAATTGATGAAAAAGATAATTTTGTATAAGTTTTTTTAATGAATTGTCTTCTTGAGTTAAAAATAAAATAAAAAAATTATGGTGCATTGGAAACTTTGACAATTTCATACGTTTTAAATTTTTCAGCTATAAAGTCTACGCAGGCTTTAAACATATTTCAATGTGATGCAAGTTTAGGCATAGCCAGGTGTAGTAAATGTCTGGTTCTAAGTCAATGTATTTTCAGAGTTTTGTTTTTTTGCATTTGATAGAAAACACGATAACAACCCAGCTGGCAATTGAGCAAGGCCTGCTATTAGAAGGCGAAGAAAAAGGACTGTATTAATATTAACCCATTAAGTCCCAACGGTTTATTTTTCGACCAGTAACTTTCGCAGTTTGTCCAGGTGAGCTAGAAAGTGGTATCGCCCAAGCGCTTAGCTAATACTATATTAGTTTGGACCTTTGCCAGCAAACTTTATTTTTGATTTATCCTGATTTAATTATTTTACTGATTTTTTTTAGTCTCGGAAGGCATTTTCGAGATTTTTTTTTTTTGATGCATTTTGTGCGCAACTGTTCATCGCATTTGGTGCTATACCATGATGTATGCTTCTGAAAAACGTTTCAAGGACATGTCTTAGCGATCTTCAAGATTCCATGCTCTTTTTTCTCTAATACGGATATCGTTCAAGGCGATGGTTTTGATCAAATCGGGTGCTTAGGGGACGTCCATTAATTACGTGAGGTGTTTTTTTGAAAATTCGGACCCCCCCCCCCTCCCCTTGGTGAGATTTGGTGAGATCTGGCGGGACCCCTCCCCCACCTCACGTGAGATTTGAATTATAATTTTTAATGTAAATTCTATGCATTAAAAAGTTGACGTGAGGTTTTTCTTGACCCCCTCGCTGCACTTGGTGAGATTTGGTGAGATTTTGCCAGACCCCCTTCCCTCCTATTTTAGCTCACGTAATTAATGGACGTCCCCTTAGACGATTTAGTTTGAGTATTCTTTTGATCAGTCAAGCTGGTTTATCAGGCACGATCGTTCCCAGCTATTTCCTATGGGAAATCTTGATTTGACTAGACTTGACGGCGTAATTATATTTGGCCAGCAATGGCCAAGGAGTGATGTTACGCCCACAGGAGCTATTGTTTTCACTCTTAGTTATGAGATTACTTATAACAATAATAATATCTAGCATATTTAATTTCATAACGATTTCGTTTTTTGTTTTCTGTTTATAACTTTTAAAAATATTTTAGGCTATGCCACGCCCTTCAAAAAAACTTATCAATAAAGCGGATAAACTTGCTATGATGATTGCTTTAGTGGTATTTTCTTTAAAATTTGTATGGAAATTGTAAGTACCGTTTTCGAGAATATTAAATCAAAATTTTCAATTGTTGAAATGTGACACACCTCGTTCTTCAACTTCACCTACTTTAAGTACCGTTAAAGATATGTATGATTTGCATCAGTCTATTAAATTTTGTTGAATTGTATTCTTTATATTTAAGCTAAATGACAAAAACTTTCACATTTAAAACATTAAGTTTATTGCTTGGTCCCGATGTTGGCAAATTTTATGATATTTGCTTCTGTATATTACATTGCCCTAATATTTGCGCAAGCTTCTCTCTAATACAATGTAACTTAAAGTAAAAAGTGCTGCCACAAATGTCTGTAATTAAGTGTTTAACACCACAGCTATGTAATTTTTTCATACTAAAGGAAGTTAACAACATCATTTCATACAACTTCGTCTAGCATATACATTAACTCGCACAAGAGCAAATTCTTAATTAGAGGCAAATTTTATATAACTCTTTTTTGCTTACATTTTCTTTTTTGGCTAAAAGCATTCTTTTGCTGCTACACTGAAAGTAAAAAACATTAAAGGATGCACTGAAACATGGAAATTTATGTAGGAATATAACTACAATTGAAAATTTGTGGTATCATTTCATAGGACTTAAGAGACGATGAAGCATAAATTATAGTCTATGGCTAAAATAATTTTTACATGAGTACTTCCGTTAGCATCGAAAGTAAATACTTGAAACACTTCTATTTCTAACATGTTTCTAACATGTTCTGCAGGCAATAAACAGCTACGCTGTTATATTATTTTTATATGCATGTAATACTTTTTATATATATAACTTGCAGCTATGTAAATCATTAGAAAAAAGTGACTGGCGAAGTGACTGTAACGAAAGGCTTTTAAACAACAACAAAATTAAGGGAGCAATTAAGTTAAGTGTTTGAGAAAACTGTGATGGGATAATAAAACGCGGCCACGCATTTATGTCACAGAAAATTTGAAACACAAAAGGATACCAAGTTGCGGTGGAAAATTGTACGAATAAACTTGGTAGTATTTTATAGTATGTACATATACAGTTTATGTAGAAAATTTGTATGTCACACTTTAAAGTGCAGAAAAACTCACTTAAAGTGAAATGTTTCATTGGCTAATGCTAAACGGTAGACGCCAAGTAACATTTTTTATTTATTTTGCTTTAATGAGCGTATGGCACCATGTCCATTTATTTATTTAATCTAATATACATTTTTTCAATTAGATCAGATCGTTAGACACTATTGAAAAGCTGAAAAAATACTTCAAATAAGTATTTCTTGAGTAATCTGATGGAAGCCAATGCTGGAAATTCATTTTCTTGAACATTTGTGCTTTCAAAACCATGAAAATTATAAAGGACTGAATTATGTAGTTTTCGGTATATTATTATCAATAAAATTTTGTGATAAAAACCTTTTTTAAAAAAAAATTTCATATTGATTTATTTCCTAATAATATATGAATAATTGCATTATTTTATTTAGGTTCATGAAAATAACATTTTTTTTTTTAGCTCAATAAAATAGCTATGTATATAATAACATTTTTAGTTTGGTTATTTTCCAAAAATTAAAAAATAAGTACGCGCAATCTCTAAGAAGTACATTCGAACCATAAATTGACGGTCTGAGCCTCAAAAACTCAAACCTCGTTTATTCAAAACGTCGAATACGTCACATGGTTCCTTTCTGACGAGCACCAATCAATTGAAATTGGCTGGAAAAAAAGTGAGCGACTTTTTGTTTGGGTTTGATTTGCATTTCATATAACTTACCACTGAATGAAATCATCATAACAAGCTGGTGGTAAGCAAGTGTATTCTCTATACAGGCAAGACTCCTTGAGGCGCGTGGCATCCCACAATATTTATGAACGTTATAATAATAGAACCAACATCGCAATCGTTATGAAATTTAATATGGTAAATAAACTTGCTATAAGGCATCTCATAACGAAAAGTGGGCGCAATAGTACCTGCAGGCGTCTTAACTTCCATACAAGCAAAATATGTTAGATGTAATACATAGTGTGTCTTGAGATTATTCTTTGTAAAATTTGGTACAGAGGTGCTTTAATGCTAAATTTAGTTCGATGGGATTGCATCAGTAGGCGTGGCACCTCCCAAACAAGCTAAACACATTTATTGAGTGTACTATGAGAGTAATTATAATAAAATTGGGAGTAGATATGTCGGCTACTATAAATATTGTAATTGAATGGAGTTCAACAGAAAAGCATCGGTGGGCATTAGACCGTACCACCTTACAGGCAAAAAAAAAAAGTCACCGTACACCATCAAATTTGAAGCATTTTTGCAAGCTAATTTCGAAATTTTTTTTTTTTTTTAACGAAAATAGAGGTCGCGCATTTGATAAAAACATCATATCTTCGGCATTTACAGTCCGATCTTAAAGTATGATATATCAATGTTTTTGTCTTGAGTATTTCAAATTTTTGATCTAATGATCCTTGACATCAAGTGCCTCGTTTTTGAACTTACCCACCATATCTCAGTTCCTATCATCCTAATGTGCCTTTCTAATATCAGAAAATTAAAGCTTGCAAAAGTTCATTAAATTTTTCCAACTGAAGTATTTTGATTACTCCAATTAGAACTATTTTTAAAAATGTTTTTAAAGTTTTTTACCGAACGTAGGGGTCACCATATTAAATTTTTCATCATATCTTCGGTACTTATAGTTAGTAGTGCTAAAATGATTTCTAATCGAATGATAGTTGGAATAATACCGTTATTACTCTCTTAATGTATTTTATTATTGCTGGTCATTTTACCTGCGAGAAACATATCATTTGGAAATTTGTCTATATTTTATTCCACTAAAGTTATAAAATTTAATTGAATGTTTTGTTATAATGATAACGAACTCAAATCTAAGCCCGGATTTAGAAATTCTCCGCCCTAAACAGTTGCTAAAATTAACGCCTCCCCCCCCCCTCTCCCTTCAAAACTTCTTCAATGGTGGAATAAGTTTGGTACGAAAAGCTTTTCAATTAATAAAATGCACTTTTTTGAGAGCAAATATTTTATTTTATTACAGTCAGTATAGCCTTATAATCATGAAGTATGTAAGTATATGACCTATTTTATTCAAGAATTACCATTATGTATGCGAATTGTTTTTGTGGAAAAATTATTGCTTATTGGTTTAAATTTTTACGTTTTGATTTTCGGATGACAGAGTCATTGATAATGTCATCACAATCTGAAGACATGAGCAAAGCTGACTCTATTGTTAACAAAGCAATCGTTCTGCAACCAGTTTTGATCTCAAGTAGTTTTTCACTAGCCGATCGATCACCAATGTTCAGTTATAATGACATTTTTCCCTTATAATGTGGGTAGGCAATTCAATTCCCACCAATAAATTTTTTTTTTCAAAGCTTCCGTCAATATTTGCCACCTGTATGCTAAATCCGAGCCTGCCCAAATCCGCAAGTACATTCAGATGGTTATGAGAAGATTTTAGCCGCCCGCAAAGAAGCAACAGGATGCATTCGTCAAATGTTTGGTCCACAAATAGATCATTTTATAAATTTTAAGAATGACTCATATTTCAATATGATCAATCAGCTCAAATTCGAAGTGACTGAGCCGCCATGCTTGCAGTTCTTCACGCAATACCAGTTGGAAGCATTACAATATTCAAAAGAAATAATCAAATTAGGGGCCGTTGAAGTATTACGTAACGCACTTAGGGGGGGGGGGAGTTCGAACAACGCTTTACGCTGCGAGTTAAAATTTATTAACGCAACTAAAAACATAACAAAAGTCGCTAAAATTACTTTCCGGAACATTGCGCAACATAATTGTGACTTTTAGGTAAACATGATCACTTGGGTGATACCGTAACATTTAAGGAGAGGGGGGCAGGGGGATCAAATATCTTCAAAAATTGCGTTACGTAATACTTGAACGGCCCTTACTTTAAGATCGGACTGTAAATGCCGAAGATATGATGTTTTTCTCAAATGCGCGACCTCTATTTTCGTCAAAAAAAAAAAAAAAATTTTTTTTCGAAATTACCTTGCAAAAATGCTACGGATTTGCTGGTGTACCGAGAAATTTTTTTTTGAGGAACGGTCTAATGTACATTTAATGTAGTATTAAATATTATATTGAGTGTGCTATAAGAATGATACTATTAAAACTTGGTATAGAGATGTTGGCTACTATAAATTTTGAAATTGAATGGAGTTGCACGGAATTGCATTAGTGGGCGTGGCACTTCACAAACAAGCACAAAATTTTTGGTATTTAAAGTACTATAACAGTAATCTTGTTGAAATTTGCTGTAGACATGTCTATACTTTGATATTTAATGGAATTCGACGAGAGTACATCAGTAGGCGTTGCTCCTCCCACGTTAACAAAGAGTGGCAAGCGAGATATTTTGTAATTTTTTTTTAAATAATTTTTTGAATATTTCCACTTTTTTCTAACATTTTCCCTTATTCCATTCAACTCTTTCAACCTCCTTCAACTTTATTGAATATACCAAGATTTCTCAACATTTCAAAACAACTTTGCAACCCGTCAACAACGTCTTTCAACTTTTTTAAATATTTTTCATATTTTAGCAACGTTTTCAGCGTTTTTCTACTGATACAACCTCTTTCAATTCATTATGTCGTTTCAACTTAATTAATTTTTTTTTCCATTATTTTCCATATTTCATCGATTTTTTTTAGCCTTTTTCAACTTCGTTCAACATTTTGCATTTTTATTCGTCTTTTTCTACATCTCTTCACACTTTTCAATGTTTTTAAAAAATTTTCCACTTTTTTTATATATATTTTTTCGACTTCATATATATTTTTTCGTGATTTTCAACCTCTGTCAATCTATTCTTTTTAAGGGGGCAGCGGTAGTCATGGCCGTGAAAATTAAAGCATTTTCAATAAGTTTTTTTTTGGTAATAATTTAATTTATTTAATAAAAGTGATTATTACATTATGTTTCAACTTGACTTGATGAAAGTTAAAAAAAAAAAATATTAAAAATAAAAAAGTTATAGCTGGTTGTGTTGGACCCTGTCCCATACAGAGTGTCTTGCGGTGACCATCACAAATCCTTGGAAAATCATCCAAAATCAGTCGGATAAGAAAAATTAGTTAGTTAAATAAATAATCTAGTGCCTGATCTAAGGTTTTTTTTTTTAAATCAACAAAATGGCGGCCTCAGGAATATTTACTTCCAGATTTTCGGTAAAAAACCAACAGTTCATTGTTCATAAAAAATCAATTTTAAAAAAAAAAAAATCCTTCGATCTGGCACTAGCTTTTTATGTTTTTCAAAAACTGTGTAAATTTCATTGAAATCTATCGTTTTACACTCGGTACTCTTAGTTATCACCGAGAGCCGTTGGGTTATTGCTGAATAACTCCAAAAGTAATTGTTGGATTGACTTGAACTTTTCAGGATATATTTTCAAGATATTAAACTTTAAGAAAATGCAAAAAAACAAAATCGATTTCACAAAAATCATGACTGCCCCTGTCCCCTTAAACCTCTCTTAACTTTTTTCAACATTTAACATATTTTTTTTTTTTTTGACTTTTTCAACCTCCCAATTTATTGTAACTTTCTCAACCTCAATCAACTTTTTTTTTGAGTTTTTCAACCACTATCAACTGTTTCAACATTTTTGAATCTGATTAAATTTTTTTCAACATTTTGTAGATTTTTTCGACTCATCATTCCCAAAACGAAAAACTGAACTATGGGCGATCTCCTGGTTAGTTTATCGAGATTGAATGTAAATTAAAAATTAAGGTGTTTTTTTGATAAAAATTTAGATTTAAAATTTATTGCTTTGTTTCGCTTTATATTTTCCCTTTTCTTCTTTTTTCTGCATAAATTTCATATATTTTGCATAATGAATATTACAACATTTGCTATGATAGTCACAATAAAACAGCATTTGTGACATCCGACATGTGAGCAGCTCATAATAAAGCATTCATTTTGTGTGTCGCGCAACACGCATCTGCTGCACGTTTTTAATACGTTAGTACGAGAACACATTTATTAATTCATTTTTTTTTATAGTACAGTGGGTAACATGTGCAGCAGGCATAAAATTATCATATGGAATGTGAGTTGATAGAATAAATCATAAGAAAATTTAAAAGTATAAAATGCTGGTGTAGTGCTGTGACATAAATATGTTGCTTACATAAAACTGAAAAAAAAAAAAAAATGATGAAAAAGTTTGATATAAAAAGACTTGGTTATATTAGGTTTTTTTCTTTTTTAAAGCATATTTAATGAACCCTCAGGTGTAATGCTGAAACATCCTGTATTTGTTATCGTTACGATAATGTTACCTTTTTTTGTATTTTTTTAGCTATAACTCGTTATCTGTGCATTCAGCTGAACATACAAATAAATTGTCAAATCAAATAGCTACTAAATACATAATAAGTGAAATATCAAATTCTCAATATTCTTTTACATAAGCTTCCTGAGAAATGCTGGTAACATCACGTTTCCTTTTTTTCTCTTGTCACTGTTAACAATCAGCGTCAGTCGTCAGTGTCGTTATCACCGGCAGCTTCAAAAAAAAGTGAAGAAAATTCGCTTATGGTTGTTGCTCAAGATGGCGTGTAACGTTATCACATTTCTATAGCATCGTTTTTTTACGCCTGAGCTGTTTGCCACTCTCTGCCTTAAGCTCAAGAGTGCTCAATTTAATGAAGTTTTCACATGAATCAAAACATCAATATCTTTTTAACTGCCATATTAAGAAAGTATTTTTTTCGTATAGGTTGAAGGTGTAAGTACATATAGATTTTATGGTCTCAGATTAAAATTTTGATGTTGGTAGCTTACATAAGTTAATTCATTACGTAGTTTTGTGAATAACCTTACAGCTGTCATGTGAGTTTTTTGTATAGAATGTTGTGCATTGGCATGTAAAGGAATTGTTGCAAGGTCAATATGCAACAGAAAAACTTGTACAAATAGAGATAAACCAAGTTAGCTGGCATAATGTGGGGGTCGTTGACGTCTCACCAGGTTTAGCTTAAATGGTGAGTCTTTGCTGACTACACAAATTATAAATTGCACAGCTTTGAAAATTTTATGTTTGGAAAAATATGGCGAACGGTATATACATTAGCGTATCTAGTGGAGCGAAAGGGGTGCTTGCCCCGGAGACAAAGGTTTATAGCTCCCAATATTTAATTTAATTTTAGCGGACCTATTTTTAAATATGATTTCTTAAGATTTTTGGGATGTGAATACTGATGCGCTTATTTTTCTAGTTTTTAGTGAATAACATTTTTTTTTCTGACGAAAAAATTAAATAGTTGGTAGAAAGGGGGCGCCAAATCACATCTTCGTCCCAAGCACCGAATGTCCGGAAGGGCGATAGAGTGAAATATTGATATAACATATGTATTGCTTAATTTTTATTAAATTAAAGCTTAATCCATTTTAATGACATGGTAACCCGTTGACAGAAAATTTAAAATTGAACTTCACTTTAACTTTTGCTATGAAAACATTAAAGTTTAATTGCATTATTCACAATTTAATGCAGTTGAAATTTATTGCCTTGTCAAATGATGTTATTTATTATGAAAATTAAATTAATTTACGTCAACTGAATATATGCAAAATAAACAAAATGTTATTTAGCTACAAATAAATATATCTAGCTTGTACATTTGGCAATAAATTCAGAATTTTAGTTTTATGAATTTTTAATTAAATGTTTTTAATTATTATTATTATTAATTTATTCCTTATAATAATAATAGTTTCCCCATTTAAAACAAAAACATTTTCAATAGGAAATTTGATCAAAATGTTGATTTTTTCTCATGGGGAAGGCACGGCCCCGAAACATTGAAACTTATTTTTTTCCATTTCTTTGATATATGTATGTACCAAGTCTCATTCATTTGCGTCAAGTACAAAGTTGATGAGATATGAGGAAGCTCATTTTCCCCTTAGGTTCTAGCTCTTCCGGCGATCGGTGGAATGGTTTGGGAGTCCATAAACAACACATACACACACACACACACACACATTATATAGTATTGATACATGTAATATCATCTACTAATCTAATTCTATTTGCTAAGTGTCTCATCGATTCACGACGTTACAATTATTTTTATACTCTCGCTTAAGCCCAATAAATGCCATCAATGATTGCAGCTGGATTTAGATGTCCTTGTCAGCGCATTATTGCAATGGTCCTTGAATAATTTGCTGTATTACAATATTAAATGGCAATCGAATTTAAAATTGGCGAAAATATTGTGAATTGTGCGTGCTGTGAGACAAGGATGTTTTCGGGGTATGCAAATATTTTTGAAATTAAAAAAAAAATGTGTCAAAGTTTATTTTTTTATTGACTTTTTGCATTCCCATATGATCAATTAATATAATGAATTTTTGCCATGACATCTTTGTTGATCGATATTTAATCAAATTCGAGTTTAATAAAAATAAAACAAATTAGAAAATTAAACAGTGCATTAGAAAAAATAAAATATAAATTAGAATGTTGGTAACATAAAAATAAACAAAAAATACAGTGAAATGTAAACTTAATGATGCTTGTTTTTTCATGTATGTACGTATATGGCATGTACATATATGACATTTTCGGTACAACTGTACTGCTTAAAGTACCTACATTCGCACGTAAAGCACAATTCACAGATTTTGAATGCCGAGAACACATTCAGAAAGCACAGCCGTGTAGCTTGTAGCGTATGTATGGTATATGTCACTCAAGGTGAGATTTATGTACAGAAAAATGCGGTAACATTTTCTAATTTTCCTACAAAAATGCTAAATCTATCAGAACCAAATTTTGAGCTAAGAGCAAAATGTTCGTCATAATCGTTTTACTAAGCGAAAAATTTGTAAGGCTAAGTGTTAAGGCCAAATCGTATGTTCTAATGAAAATATCGATGCCGTTTGAGAAATTTTTGCCCGAAGACAAAAATTTATCGATTTCATGGCACGCCCAGAGTTTAAACTCGTTTAACGGCACATAGCATATTTTCCATTAAGATTAAAGTCTGCACTAAAACAGTGGCGTACCGTGCACATCCGATGAAAATAATTTATTTGCCGCCCCTACCGAAAGAAATTTTCGTGTTTATTTCATTAACCTTACTATAAAGAAAAGGTTCTTACCTTCTAAAACTGTGGCAAAATTAAATATATATTTCGCTTCAAATTCGAGAGTCTCCACCTACACATTGAAATTTAATATATCGAACTATTTTCATTTACTAAAAAATCTCAAATAGTTCCACACTTTCGACTTTCAAAAACCCTAGCAAAATCAGAAATATTCCACGACCATTTTGTCGTTCCCCCCCCCCCAAACATTGCGCCTTGGGCAACCGACCCTTTGCCCCCTCCAAGTACACTACTGCACCCAAATAAAGTCCATCACATGAAATAATAAATGCCTGCATTTTATAGATTGCGCACAAGATATGGCGATGTTTCTCGTAGAAAATTTTTTCTTCAACGGTGAAGCACATTTCTCGCTCAATACAAGCGTTGAATATGACAAATTACCCTTAACAGTGCTCTGAGGAATCACAAGTCAGCCACTTTGTATATTGTCAAGAGCTAACTTCTTGGTATGATCTGGCTATACCATTGGCCCGTATTTTTTTTGAAATTGACGAAGGAGTGACCGTTACCGTTAGCGTTAAGTGCTACGGACATATTACAACTAACTTTTCTGGCCTGCTATTGAAAATATCAATTTGGACAATAAGTCATTTTAATGAAACGGTACCACTATTTATACGACATGACCAATTTTGACTTTACTGAATGAAAAGTTCCCAGGACACGTAATTTTGAGATTTGGTGATGTCAATGGGTGATTTGACGCCCGCCGAAATGTATTTTATCGTTTAACGCAAAAGTTCAAAACCGTATTTTGCTAAGCTATGGCCAAATTGTGCAGAAAATTCATCGAAAATTATCTCGAAAGTATTGAGTCCTGCAGAAAGTCGAGTGCCACACATAAGGTAAATCTTCAGATGATATGATAAAATTCAAACTCAATGAATTTTAATCGTTTTTTTAATAGTTTTGTCCAAGTACCACCACTTTTATTAAATAGTGTCAAAAATGTTTGATTGGTATTTAAAAATTTCCAAAATTTAACGAAATTACAAAAAGTATTGTATGGAAAAATATTGTAAAATCTATTTTTCCGAACATTTCAGTATGACTCTGGTCTTGCTCAATAGTAAAAATTTTAGGACTTGATAGCTTTGCATAAATATTGTATTTTTCAAATAAAAGTTTCTTTCTATTTTACATCACTTTTACGACCTGTCAGCTGTCGGATTCTTTAAAGTTTAACCCATATCCAACCGCGCTGCAAAAATTGTTAAATTTTTTGATATAAAGTATATTTCTACAGTAATTAGGGCTCCCTGATTCCAAATCCGTCGTCAAAAAAAATTCTACCCCCACCCGTTTTCCCGTTATGTTCAAAAATTAAATGTTCGATTAATAGAACGTTGGCGCTTATCCCATCCCATACAAATACCACATTTCAAATTATCCCCCAAGTGACAGCGTTTCTCCCATTTCTATTGTGTTTTCACAGGATTAGAGGTGTTTTGTGGATGCTTAACATATTTTGAAATTTTTTGGTTTTGGGCAGAGCCTCCGCTTGCCAACCGGCAATTTATTTTTGTTCATTCATTACTGTGGACAATCCGATGAATACAACACCAAGGTTGGTCTTGGAGCTGCTGTCGTACTCCGTTTACTATGCGTCACGTGGTATTTTGCGACAACTTCTTCACATCTTATCATCTCCTGTGCTTGCTATCACTATTCTGGAACAATTCGCTGTAATCGTGTGGCTGGGATAATACTATTATGAAGACCTAAAAGGATTTACCTCGCAGCACACATGACACATGTATGACTCCAAGGACCAGATCACTCTTTGTCGCTGGCAATATAATAAGTAGGTCACCAAAGCGATGAAAAATACGATCAGATTCTGCCACTCCACCCAGTTGTAAAGTTTTTTAGAAAGACCCAGTAAGGAAGGCAAATTTTTCAAAGTGGATCAGTCTGCTGTGTTTCGCAGCTATGACAAAAAGATGGTTGATGGCGTTGATCTCCACTACAGCGCCATTCAAAATTATCGAGTCAACATCAGTGGAAACAAATAGTACTGGACACTTTAACACTCTGAATTTTTCTGCTGTGTTGTAAACGCTTGCAAGAAGCAATTCAAGTTGTCCGTCACTGAGTCACTTCTGTCAACCGATGATGATCAGAAGATTCAAAGATCGCGCAATTTACCAAATGTGGTTGGTGAACACCTCATCATCCGTAGCCAGAAGGGAAATATCGTCGATGCCACTTAAAAGGCTTTGGTAAACCAACAATTTGGATGTGCGGGAAATGTCACAAGCATATGCACTCGCATTGTTTCGAACTTTTCTATGAAAATTGATTTTTTTATTTTACTACTAGTTTTTTTCAACTACTAAATAAATACTTATTATTACAATTTCATTACTAAGTATGTATTCTCTAAGTCATCTAAAATCACAAAAAAATCAATAAACAATTGTTTTTTCCTGAAAAAGTCATGTCTATTCACTTCTGTTACGATGTTTCATTTGTATGGGATTTTATGGTATGGGACAAGCGCCAACGTTCGATTAATCGAACACTAACTTTAACTGAAATCTGTGCAATTCAGGTGTTGCTAGGTGTTGATTTTTTCATTGCAAAAGATAGTTTGGTATTTTGGATATAAGACCTAATCATTACTTTTTTTTTATAATATAGATATATATTTTCAATATAATTTACAATAATGGTCTATTGAAAAGGCATTTTTCAACCACCCCCCCTTGAAGACTGTTTTATTTAAAAATTAAAGTTTAGCAAAAAAGCAAGCTAAAAAATGGCCAGCTTGGACCAACCAAATCGAGTCGAATTTATCATAGGTACTAACATGTTAATGAATAGTCTGTAATGTTTCAAAGATTACTTTTGTTAACTTTCCACGTCAAGAAGAAGTACAAGTGCTTATGGCAGCGCGTATTCTATGAAACGATTCAAGGCCAAAGCGATTTTCTTTCACCTACACACGACATTCAACCGTTCACGCATCCCATTCCTCAACACCATCGCCTCATTAATTCATGAATTGTTACAAATTGGATTCAGTAGTAACCTCAAAACTCAGGCTTCTTTGCTTACCATCCCCTGGCATACTTTTGATGACTAAAATGCTGCCGGAAACAAAATCAACGACTTTCAAAATAAAGAAAATGATAAATGCTTGAAGAAGAACTCATAAAATCACAATTTTTCACCTTCTTCTCAACTTCCATTATACATCAAAATTCAAAAATATTGTCAAAAATCGATTCTGCAACCTCTATATATTTAGTATTTAGGTCAGTATGTTTTTTATAAAAACTTTTTATCCACCTACATACATATGTAGATTTATGATCTATCCCACTGTGCGGCATGTCCATCAGATACATTAAAATTATATTATTTTTCGCTTTGAAAGGCAATTTACACTAAAGGAAAAAGTATGATTTCTCAACATATTTTCTTAAATATTTATTTGTCATACTAAAATATAAATACAACTTTAGCCTCATACCACATGCTACAAAGTTTTACAACTTTTTTCTTCTCTCTTTTCTTGATAAAATCAACACTTTTTGTGATTTATATTTGTGTTGTCAAGTACTTTTTTTTTCGCACACACATCCTGCCGAAGGAAGCGAGTTATATAAACAAACATTGGTAAAAAGAATTTGTTGTATGCGTTGAGTTGGTTGTTGTGGTAAAAAAAAGTTGTGACAATTGTTATAACGCAAGAAAACAACATTTAACAGTAAAAACGCACAACAACAATAACAAAAAGAAAGCGCTAGCTAACGGAAACGGAAGTTAAACTTTGATATCGTTGTAACCAGTGTGAAGTGGAAGTGGAAACAAAACACAAAAACAATGCTAGCAGTTAAGGTGGGGCAAAGGTAACAAGGTATTATGTTTGCGTGTGTGCTACCATTATGCTGTGGGCCGGCTTTACAGATATTATCAAAATGTTTTTTAACCGGTAATATGGGAAAATATGTCATGTATGATTTAAATTTGTTTTTGTTATTCGTATTAATGGCTTAGCGACTGTAAGTGTTAATTGATCATTATTTGATGTGCATTTAAATTTGGTGGCATTCAAAAGGACTCTAAAGTTTTGAATTGTAGGCTTAGTTTGGAAATTGGTTAGCTGGTTTATTTTATTTCTAGTTATTGCCTTGCATATAAAAATGTTAAGGAATTATGTGAAATATTTATGTTTTGCAAATGATGACGCCTTAAGAAATATGATATCAATCTACTATTATTAATATGCGCTATATATATATTCAAACCAAAAGAATTAATTGGATGCATATGGTACCTATTATGGTTATAATTGAGCAATTAAACCTAAAAAAAGGTAATTAATAATATTAATAGCGGAACGATATTTCGATTCTTTTTCTAATATCTAGATAATATTTCAATTTGAAAAAACTATGTACACAGATAATCAAAGTCCAGCAAAACAATAATGAATATAGACGAAAGCTCTGAAGTACTTAACGCAAAAAAAAAAAAAATCAAATTATATGAAAAAGCACTCAAAAATATCGTTGTATTTTTTATAAAAATTAAATAAAATATCTCAAAAATAATAATGATGTTTGGTCTGACCACAAATTAAATACGCTACACTTTTGTACTAGAGCTACATTTGAGAATCTTAAAGTTTTATTAAAACTTCACATTTTTTGGTTTTGTGGGAGTGGCACGGTGTTAGCACATTGTGGAAGGTCTTCACCATATTCTGGTTTTAAAAAATTTTTATTTTTGGTTTTTCAACTCTTTTCAATGTTTTTTAAATATTTCAACTTATTCAATACTAGTCAACTTTTTTCAACAAATTCCATATTTTTTCGATTTTTTCAAAAAAAGCTTTTGAGAAGTTTTCTGGATTAAAATATAAGATTTGTGTTGTTTCAGTTATTAGCATTCATTAAAAATCAAATTTTGGCAAAATCTATATCAATATAGACATAGCAAATGCAGGACTTAGTTTTTGAATCAAACACATTAGTTATATATTCGGAAAGTGAAAGAATTTTTATTTCAAGGTAATGTAAAAGTATTGCGATTAAGACAAATGCGGTCAACGCCATTACTGGCAGACTCTCGCCCTTTTAATTTAAATATTTAAAACAACAAATATGAAAATTTATGATTGTTTTTTTTTTTGGTTTTGAGAAAATGTACTTAATCGAGACTTAAATGTACTTTTTAGGGACCGAATGTACTTTTTTGTCTTATTTCGGACATCTACAAACGGTCTGAGCGTTAATGCACAGAAAATTCAACTCGTGGTTTTTAGCAAATCACATAATGCATATTCCAAATTTTAAACTTCCTGTGCTGAACGGCATTCCCCTGCTTCCATAGAAAAACGTCAGGTATCTAAGTGTCATTCTTGACCGTAAGCTTAACTGGAAACTTAATGTGGAAGAGAGCTTTCGAAAAGCCTGCGTTGCGTTTTATACGTGCAAACGCATGTTTAGCAAAACATTGGGTCTAAAACCAAAGATAGTTTTTTGAATGTAAAAAGCAATCATCCGAAAAATTCTGACTTACTGAACTGTAGTATGCTTTGGACAAAACCAAACCTATCCAAAAATTTGTACTAAAGTTCAGAGAATGGCATGCATAGGAATCGCAGGTGCAGTATTCGTCACATTTACTGCTGCATATTAAGCTTTTTGGCAGTTATGGCAAAGGTGTGGCCGTTAAAAATCCAAACAAAATGAGATCAATTTCACAATTACAAAATCTACAAATTGCGATCTACTATGTATATAACATTGTTATAAAAAGAAATAACTTTTCCACACAAGAATATCTGTCACTGCGCTCTCAGTAGCTGAAGGTAATACATCCTTCAATTGGCACAGTAAGCACGCTCAGTTGAACGTAACACATTCAAGGAATATTACACAGGCAAACGACTCTGGGGTATGTCACACCCATCTCATTGACCGCGCTGCTAGGAGACTTCGTGAAAGCTCTAAAGAAACGTTTGAGGAACTACAATACAAGGCAATCGAAATAACACTTTTACTTAGATTTAATATGTGCGCTACGTAGTTTTTCAATAAGATTATTATATCAATACATTTTTTTGATGGTTATTATTGGAATATTCCGCGCACAAAAAATTAGACTCCTACCCCTAACCAATGTAGGGGGCGCACAGTGGATTTTTGTGGCCATAAATAGGAAGATTTTGAAAGTGCTATGGATTGAAAAAATTTTTAAAAGAATCGTCAGAGAATACTTAGGGAATGAAAAAAAAAACTACAAAAGTATTAAATTTGTTTTGAGTTTAGTGACACAGTGGGCTCAAAGTTGAACTTTGTTCACCAAAAATATTCTATGAAACTTTTTATAAAAGCGCTTGTTGGATAAAGCGCTCTAGTTAGCTTGTTTGAAACAAAATGCTATAATATAGCATATTGGCGGTAAGTACATTGTTTCCACTTTATAAAAATCAATTTTATTTTTTTTCGTCGTCTTTATATGAATTGTACGGATTTTTCAAAAATTATATTGAAAAATGATAAAAGTGGAAAATTAGCAAACTTTGACAGAAAAAAAAAAAAAGTATATCTCCGGATTTCAAAAATTTTTTTATATGTAATGTAAGAAAGTATGGTTAGCTAAAAAACAAATTTTCACAATTTTTTTTTTTATCAAGTTTTTCCTAATGTAGTTTTAGAAGGAACAAAAAATACTGACTTTTATGAAATGCTCTTATTAATTTATTTTTATTGAAATATACCAAAATTGCATATAAGCATAAAGTTTATAGATCATACTTTTCAAAAAAGTTTTACTTGAGCTTCTGTATTCTATGTGTGAGTTATGGTAATTTTTTTAAAATTAGGGCTGTAAAAGTCATAATTGAGAAAATTGGCAAACTTTGACAAAAAAAAAAAAAAGTATATCCCCGGATTTCGGAAATTTTTTAATATGTTATGTAAGAAAGTATCGTTAAGCAAAATCCAAGATTTCAGCTGCAAATTTTCAGAACTTTTTTTTTTATGATTATTTTTCTACTGCAACATTTGAAGGAAAAAATATTTTTATTTCTTCACATTTTACAACGCTTTACAATAATTTTATCGATTGTTAAGGCTTACAGTGTGAAATAAGATGCTTAAATTTTGAAAGAAGTTCCTTTTAGTAGAGGGGAACTGATAAGGGATATTTTTTCTCTTTCTATCCCCCTTGGGGTTCACCTTTTTTATACCTGAATATAACGTAGTGAAGGTATGGTAGATGCAGCATATGGGGCTTAAGTCCGATTATGAACATTTTTATTATTATCATTATTTTTTTTATTATTATTATTTTTTTATTATTATTATTTTTATTATTCTAATTATATATTTTCCAGTGAATATATTAAAAATTTTTATGTTTTTATTTATATGTAATTGTTATTTTATATTTTCCAATAAATTCGTTATTTATATTCTGTATCTAGTTTTCAAATGTGGTGTTTAATATATGTAGTTTTTTATTTTTCTCTAATAAACTATAAAAGATATCGGGCAATTTATAAAATTTTTGAAATCAGCATAGCCAATTTATTGGGAATTAATACCCATTTTGAAATAAAACATCAAAAACCATTCTACCTTTGTATGGAAGGTAGGCGTGTCCGTGAACCGATTTTTTTCATATTCACAAGTTTTTGTTGTTTTAACCCAAAAACATCTGTGCCAAATTTCAAGACTCTAACGCTATTACTACTGCCACCTTTTTTGATTTTTCTCTAATAACTTGAAAATTATAGAAGATATCGCCAAATTAGTATTTTTTTTGAAATCAGCATTGCCAAATTAAAGGGACTTGATACCCATTTTTAAAAAAGGTCTCACCCACATCTCAACTTTGTATGGAAGGTAGGCGTGTCCTTGAACCGATTTTTTTTATATTCATAAGTTTTTGGTGTTTTAACCCAAAAAACGTCTGTGCCAAATTGGAAGACTCTAGCGCTATTACTAATGTTAATGGCCACCTTTTTTTGTTTTTCTCTAATAACTTGAAAACTATAAGAGATATCGCAAAATTAATAACATTTTTGAAATCAGCATTGCCAAGTCAAAGGGAATTGATACCCATTTTGTAAAAAGGTCTCAACCACATCCCAGTTTTGTATGGGAGGTAGGCGTGTCCGTAGACCGATTTTACTCATATTCACAAATTTTTCCTATTTTTACATTTTAAACATATGTACCAAATTTCATAAGTGCAGCGCAATTATTACTATTTATGGCCGCCGTTCCATACAAATCCATCCACTGTGGGGCGGTGCGTTTTTGCACCCATCGGCGTTAGTGAGTACATTTTTTCTAGTGAAAAAAGTGGTTAAGAAATGAGTGGATTATAAAAGTATTGCATTACTCAAGATAAAGCTTAGATTAAGTTTATTTAAAAAGTTTGTAGATAATATTATTATTCCAGAATGTTCGACAAAATATGGAAAAAATTAAGTCATGAATATTCACTAGGTTGCATGTTATATCTGGTTCCCGGTATTATATGCAGAGAAGCATTTCGGATGCACCGCCATTTTGCCAGTAGTGGAATACGGTTTGCTACGTATAAACATTTTGTAGTTGTGCTTACCGAAAAATGCTTTCATCTGTTCGTCAATGCAAAGGTGGTGAGCAACCACACGGAATTACTTTTGGGGAATGTCGAGTTCATATGCAAAAATTTGATGACAAGACCAGGATGAACGATCACATGTGTTTTCTTACAAATAGGGCAGATGTGGCTTGATTTTCTTTGATCATCTAAGAAAATAAACAGGTCAAATAACATTTCAAAACTGAAAGACTTGTTAATAATCAAACATTCTTTTGCGATTGATCTACATCGAGCACAGAATACTTAATTATCTAAAAGTACAATTTACATAATAGCGACAGTCAACTGTCACCGCAGTTGATTCCACCTCTAAGCTGCTTACTGTACAGTGCACAGCACGTTTTGCTTTTTAGATTTTAATCAGTATGAATCATAATTAAATTGTATACATAAATACTTCCATTTTTAAGTAAATGCCCTTGAATTATTTTTAAATCACTCACAAAACATATTTAAAATGCAATTTTCCGTATCATTTTATTTGATGTTCGCAGTTTAATTTCACAGAAGTTAGCTATGGGTTCGAAGTTACAGTTTAACAAATTTATATTTACTATGACACTCATAGCATTATTATTTATATTAACTTATTTTACTGTATTTGCTGGAAGAAAGGAACGTTTTATATTCTTAGCTACATGAATATTTTGGTTTGATCTTAAACGTCTTCTTTAATTTTAGCAGTTAGTAAAATTAACGAACAGTATCAAACTGACGGCGATCGAATGCATCGATTTGGATAAAACATTCTCCTCATTTTCTTTATGTTCATTAAAGCCAATAAATCGCACGCTAAAGCTACTGAGTCTTCACGTCATTTTATATAAATTACCAGTCACGAATTCAACGGTATGTTATGCAGTGATTAATTTTAAGCATAAAAGTTAAAACTACTTTCTTATGGAAGTATGATTACCTTTTTTCGAAGAAACTAATAATATTAATAGAAATTAGCTACTGGGACTAGTAGTCTTCTTAGCTATTAAGCTTTAAATCAAGTAACAAAAAAAAAAAAAATTTAATGGTAATAAGAAATTTTTTTTAGTTCAGGTTCAGTGTTTTAAAAAAAGGTAATGAGTAAAAACCGTTTGGAATCGATGTATACTTGGATACCTGCAAATATATGGATGGTAAAAAGAATCCGGTATTTGATTGGTTCTACAAAATATGGCTGCCTTATACCAATATCAATCATTCATGTCCATATACTGTAAGATTATGTTTAACTTTAGTTTATTCATTTAAACTATCTATCAATATTTTAGTCAGATATGATTGTCGATAATGTACCTATAATGGATATACCATTGCCCTCAGTATTTCCAGATGGCAGGTATCGCATAGATTTGAAAACTTACGCTTATAACAAACCAAACGCTCTGTTCAGAATGTATGCGGATGTACTTGAAAAGTAGTAATTGTATTGTACGATATCGAGCCTTCGCCGAGCTCCTAGAACGCTGGGATTGTTATTGTTTCAATTCAATTTCAATTTATTTATATATTAGTACTATAAAACTTTGTCTTTTGATGCACAATTAATATTATTACATGTAAAAACAGTAATTTTTTTGCAATATCGACAAACTTGTTTGATCCATAATATATAATATATGTATATAAAAATGTTTAACATGTATTAAACTAAAGAAATGTTACCTTGGATGATTGAATATTTTTTATGTATTTTTAGAAATGTAATGAATGGTTGATACCTGATATTATTAACAAAAACTTTAATTAATGTAGAACTTAAATTTTGAATATCACATTTCATCTAATTCAAACTTACTGTATTTTCGCATTAATTAATGTTGAAATATTAACTTAATGGAATTTTATTTTATCAAACATGTTAAAAATGTTTGTGGTGTACTAAATTTTCATATTAAATGAATTTAATATTTAACGGAAAAGGGCATAATATGCTATGCATGTGTGTATATTTGGCTACAATAATCATCATGAATATAAATGAACATATTTTAAAGCACAGTTTATTAATTAATTAAAATCCTTATGTAAAAATTTAAAATAAAAAAGGATAACTATATATAATACATATATGTATATTAGGGTGGTTCTTAAGAAAAAAAAAATTGGGGACGAGCCTCTAATCGGTTCAAAATGGGATAAAAACATTTAAAACATTTATTTAAAATTTTTATCTCTAACCCTTACTCGGCCTATTTCAAAATGAAATTTGACTTAAGTGAAAATCAAATTCGAACCCTCCCAATCGCTTCGAAACAAGATAGAAAAATTTAAAAAGTTAATTTAAAATTTTTATCTCTAACCCTTACTGACCCTATTTCAATGTGAAATTTGACTCAAGCGAAAATCAAATGCGACGCCCCCCAAATCGGTTCGAAATAGGATAAAAACATTTAAAAAATTTATTTAAAATTTTTTATCTTTAACCCTTACTCGGCCTATTTCAATGTGAAATTTGATTTAAAAAAAAATCAAATGCGACGCCCTCCCAATCGGTTCGAAACAGGATAAACAAATTTAAAAAATTTATTTAAAATGTTTATCTTTAACCCTTACTCGGCCTATTTCAAAGTGAAATTTGACTAAAGTGAAAATCAAAACATATAGAACTGACTTGCAATTTTAATTTACCAATCTTATAGACTGTAAAATTACTTTTCATATGACATTAATATATATAAGATCTATTTAGTTCTCAGAGTTCCCAACTTATAATGAAACATTTTTGAATTTATTGAAATTTGATCACATAAAATGAGCGAATTTAGTAGCAGGCAAAATTCAGCAGTCGAAGAAGCTCAGCAGAGTTCGAACCACTCCTACAGGCATCCACCAAAAAAAGGGAAAATTCTTCGGTAATCATTTTATACTCCACAACCAGAAGCATATTTTTTGGAGAAAATGCTGACTTAAATTCCTTGGATAACTGACCTACTGCTTTCCCGTATCCACCACCACAAGCCAATGCGTCCACCAAAACTTCAAAGAGTTAAGTGAACATACGCAAAGGATCGGTGCGATTTTTGGAAGCACAGGAAAAGCTTGAAGAGGCTAATGGCAACGTGCTATGCATTGATGGAGTAGGTACTTAGTACTAACGGCGATGACACCGCTGGAACATAACATATTGCTGATTGCGCTATTACAATTTACTATTTTTGTACAAAAGAAGTAAGTCCAAGTGGCGTGACTTTAGTGCGGCGCGATGGTTTATTTTTAGAGACTTACCACAACGGAGAGAGCATGAATCATTACTTCTCACCAACACATGTTTTTAATCCACCACTTATAACTGAAAATATCGTTAGATGAATAAAAATTAAGAAAACCTTAATGCAACAGAGGTTCTATTTACGCAAATCGAGCAGAAGTGTGGAAGAGTTTCATTTATTTAAAAAAAAATCTTCCGCTTACATTGTTGCATTGCTTTATATATTGTACACACAATAGTTGTTAATGCCGGAAATCTGTGTAAAAGCTTTAAACTCCATGAACAAATATTTCATTATTAAATAATTAATTAATATTTATTTCATCGGATAGTTTCGTATTAATAAATAATAAATATTATATGACTATGAATTTTAGCTGGAAATTTTTTTTTTAATTTTAAATCTGATTCAATAACATTGCATTGATTAAATAAATCACTTACAACAAGCAGAAAACAGAATAATTTGCTTCAATTAACTGATTTAAAAAATATGGGAAAATGCTAATATGAAGATGAATCAATGATGTGTGATCAGCGCCACTATCTGTTTCAATTTAGCCATATCCTTATGTCTTTCTGTCAGCGGAAATCAAAGCGGCATCAACGTTTGGTTATTGCAAAAAAAAAAAAAAACTGAAAATAGGTAATCAAAATATGAAAACAATAACTAAGGTGATTAACAAATTGAGATTTGAATTCAGATTTGGTAAAGTCTAATAAAAATTATTTGGTTTGAATACCTAAATAAATAATACTTCTTCTCAACTATATAAAGATAAATATTGAGTACAAATGCAGATGGCAACATTCCAAGAGATTCGCACTCTTTTGAAGCATTTCAGAACGTCTGTCCCAAATTTTTTTAATGCTCTGTCTTACCAAAAAAAGAAAAAAACTAATCAATTGAAAGTGCTTAGTCAACAGTTTGACCTTTATTTCACTTACATTTTTTATAAGAAACCAAAGGGATGTTTTCATTAAATTAATTTTTTACAGCATACATAATTTTTTTAGTATTTACGTATTTTTTTGTGCTTAATCATAAAAAAGCATCTAATATTGTAAGCTGCTCGTAAATAATTAATTCTGACTCTTAGAAAAAGGAAATAAGTAATAAAAACATTTAAAAAATATATCAAAGTAGCAGAATTCAAAGACTATTTAGAAAGTGCTTAAATTTATGTGTATTAGGGGTGGGCTTAAAATAAAAATCTTAAAAAAGATTTATCTAAGTCAGAGGATGACCTTTGTGTATAAAAATAATTGCTATAATTAACTTCATCTGAAAACTCTTTGACTTAACAGATGATTATATTTGTTTAGGTACAATATTATGTCAGAAATTGGTTACACATAAACGTTTGCATTTTGCATATCCGATTAAGAATAAAAAAATAAAATATCTTTTACAAAAAAATTACAAAATGATTGTATTTTAATTTAAATTACGTTATTAGTAATTAAAATGCAATTTTTTATACTGAAATAGATTCAGTGCAACAGAAAATAATCAAAGGTATAAGTTTGCCGGAAAATTTAATTTTTAGGGTTATACTATAGGTTTTTGGTAAACAAAAAATCGAATTATCGAATCGAATGCTTTAAAATTGTGTGTGGGAGGCGCTGCAGAAATAAAATAAAAAAAAAAAAAAATCATATCTTAGCTACTTTATCATATTTTTTAACGAAATACCATATATGTACTTAGTATATGTGCACATTTTAGCATCTTCAAATACAAAATATTGTTGCGTAGTAAAGTTCAAGTTATATGTTTTATTGCATATAAAATAAGAGTTGGTCCAGCTCAATATATGACACCAAAACTTTTATTTTTCTAAAAAACTTGGATTTGTATGGCTTGTCGATCGGCCATTACAGGAGCGATCTCTTTGCATCTACTAAAGTGCTCAAGAATGCTCTTCTAAAGATATATAGCATTTTTAAAAAATCCTGACACAGTTAGGTCCACTAAGTCAAAAAAAAAAGTAGTCATATCGTGGGGCCTAGGTCAAAGAACGTTTAACTTTGTATATATGGTAAAAACAGTAGTAATAAAAAGGCCTTGCAAGGCAAAAAAGACTATTTTCGTAGATGGAATTCTATTCCAATACATTTCAGCTATTGAATTTATTTAATTATATAATTCCGAAAAAAAAAAAAAACAATATATTGGTTGTGTAACAGTGATGGCATTTTCGGTACATTTGTACTTTTTTCGGTACATTTGCGTCCTGAAAAATCGTTGTCAGTACATTCGATAAGTTTTCAGTACATTCGGTACATTTGGGGTATTTTCAGTACATTCGCCAAATTTTTAGCACATTTTCAGTACATTTGGACAATTTATAATATTTACCTTTTTTTTGTTTTTTAGTAAATGAAAATATCCAGAATGCGTACGATTTTTTTGGTTTTATATTTAGTAAATGAAAATAATTGCGCAATGTGTCGATTTTGTAATTAATTTAATGTGAAATACATCTAATTTTGCTAGGGTTTTTGATATGGGAAAAATGAGGACCTTTTTTTTTTTTTTGAAAAGTATGCACTGCATGAAATAAGCTGTGAGCCACTGTATATCGCCTGCAATGGGTGTAGACAATACTTTATTCCATACCACAAAACCTGATGCAGATATATTCATGAAGCCTAAGCATTTTTGTAGAGACACCACAAATTTTCAGAGCTCTTGGTGCCACAGTGATAAAATTATCGCAATTTGAAAACGATAAAGATTTAATTGTACCTACATATACCGTGGTACAAAAGTTAAAAATTAAAACAAACTTTTTTTCTCCATGAATTTTGCAATAGTTCTATTATTATTATGCAAATAAAAATTAAACATTAACACCAAACAAGACGTATGAATAACATATTATTTTGAATTGGTACAATATATTAATTTTCATCAACATCCACAAACAATTTAACGAGGGCTCTTGGTTTGTTATAAGCGTAAACCTTAAAATCCATACGATATCTGCCACTTAAAAATACTGCAGGCAGTGCTATATTCGTTATAGGTACATTATCGACGATCACATCTGACTAAAATATTGATAGATAGCTTTAATGAATAAACTAAATTGAAACATAATCTTACAATATATGGACAGGAATGATTGATATTGGTATAGGGCTGCCATATATTGTAGAACCAATCAAATACCAGATTCTTTTTACCACTCAAATATTTGCAAGTGTCCAAGAATACCTCGATTCCAAACGATTTGTAATAATTATCTTTTTTCAAAACTTTGAAGTGGAACTAAAAAAAATTTCATAAATCGATTAAGTGTTGGCTTATATAAAAAAAAAGCGCTATTGAAATGAAACCGAAATGACGTTCTATTTAAAATATGTCATCATCATACTTCCTTTTATACTCATAAGAGGTTGTTTTTCTATAAAATACATTAGTATGCTACATACCGATGAGTTTGTGACTGGTGTTTTATGTAAAATGACGCGAAAACTGAGATGTTTTAGAGTGCGATTTATTGGCTTCAATGAGCATACAGAAAAGGTAGAGAATGTTTTATCCAAATCAATGCATTCGATCGCCGTCATTTTGACAGTGTTCGCTGATCTAAACATCTGCTAAAATTATAGGAAGTTTCAAGATTAAAACAGAATATTCAGGTAGCCATAAAGAACTTTCCTGTTTTCCAGCAAATACAGTAAAAGATGTTAAAATAAAAGACGATGCTAGGAGTAGCATAGCAAATATAAATATTTCAAACTGTAGCTTCGAACCCATCGTTAGCTTCTGTGAATTGAATTTGCATAAGCAACGTAGTGTATGAAAAATTGTTAGAATTTAAGTTGTATAATTGACTAACGTTGTTCTGAGTAATTAAAAAATAATTGGATTACATTAATGCAGAGCCATGTAAGAGCGCAACAGTGGCCTTATCACGTAAACCGCGATATCGTATGACTGACATCCTTTTATCCAGTATACTGACGTAAGTGCCATGCCCTTTTTTCCAATTTCGCCCACTTTTGGTACAATTCAAGATATACAAGATCTGTATCCGTTCACCAAATTTCATAAGAATAACTTTCGTTTTTTACGAGCAATGATGTTATAAAAGATACAATTTAGAACTGTGTCAATCCCCTTCAAGAGACTTTAAAACTTAAAATCTAGCCCAAACTTTTATCTAACGTAATGCAATGAACGGGCTCGGATTTACGATACAGGCAGAGTATGGATGTATGTACTTCTGTTAAAATAAAAACTTAATTTTATCTCATACCTGAATAATTGATAAATAATTACAGACTTAACTAGTTAGAATAATAACTATATATATAATTAGATATTATATGATTTAGAAGCGATTAAAGCTCTTTCCAATTTGGATTTACTGAGGTAATAATGTTAATTTTACTAATATTAACCCAGTGGGCCATTCTAATTCAATTGACGGTTTTTTTTCTGACGTTACCATATGGTAACAGTGGGCTATTGTCGCTACTTATACTTTTGTTGCATTGCTTGCTATTGTTGGTTTTTAGACTAAAAAACTGGAGTGAATATTTTCACTTCTGCGAAAATAAATATAACGGATTCTCAAACTCATCACAGATTATTAGTTTCAATAACCACCACAAAGAGTAAAAAAAATAATTCGACCATCTCCAGAAAAATGTCTACTGAACTTTCAACCTTCTCCTTTTGTTGAGAACGATTACCGAGATTGCTCAAGTAAGGATCAACATCGAAAACATTTTTGATTACAAATTAATTAACTTTTTATGTCATGAAACCAATAAATATACCAGTCCAAATCCAATTATTACAAGAAATCAAATGGTATTATGTGGAAGATATTAGTCTAACGAACCAGATCTAAAAAATTCAGTTGTTTCAGAAGCAATGAGGCGTATGAAGCATATGCAATGAAGCATAAACATTTACAGAATCTGAGCTAGAGGAAAAAAGTGGTACTCTTCAGTTTTTAAATGGATCATTGATGATTCTGCAAATAATGCTTGAACCCTTCATAAAAAATATGGCGGTCACAGTTATTTGTCGTCATCCTACAAACTTCAGACAGTTAGCAGTCAAAAACAATGGAAATATGTAAAAGACGCCGGTAGTAGCTATAGTTCGTCAGTTTGCTAATAATATTATATACTAAACTTCATACAATTTATTAAAAAAATCAAAAAACTTTCATATGTTCCAGACAAATTTTTTATGATAACGTAATAAATTTTGTTCTAAGGTTGGCCCACTGTTACCGTATGGTAACGGCTGGCCACGTCTCTCTTTTCAAAGTTATAAAGCTGAAAATTAGTATAACCACTAACTATTACGCAAGAAATATCTGTTAAAAATTTCAATGCTCTAACCCATCTAGATCTCTGTGGGCTCGATTGCGAACCTTTGTACTAAGTACCAAGTTTAAATCAATTAGATTTGCCATAATTTGAATCGAAACTTTAATGTTTTTACCTTATTTTCCTGTTTGCGCACATAATTGTTGTTTTGATTTAGGTTTTAAATTTACATTAACTTGCCTAACGACCACAACCAAACTATTTTGGACATCAAATTTAATGAGCAATTTTAACTAATAATGGTAATGCAATTGAAACTACTGTTTTTGTTTACGAAAAACTGAAAGGTTTGAATTAAATTCGTAAAATTCATTTTCTTATACACATATAAAAATATAGTGATTATTATTTTTCTTATTGCGACATTAGCGGTCGGAATCAGGTACTTCAGTGGACGTAAACATGCAAAATTATCACAGGCCGGTCGGTAACTGGTGCACCTTGTGTTTTTTTGTATCAATTCAAATCAGCAAAGTTTAGAAATAAAAACTATCATTTAAATTATTGTTAACTAATTTTTTCCGCGGTAAACATCTATAACAATAGGTATGTTAATTTTAGTGAAATTACATCATTTTTATATATCTTTTCGGAGATTCAAACAGGCTTACCGATAAGTGATGCCTCTGCGTTATACCCTAAACAGAATTCCGGCGTAAATGCCGCGACGGCTGACGGTAGAATTAGATTTGGTTTTAATTTTACCGTCGCCGTTGAGAGAGTAGAGAGAAAAGAGAGTTGCGCTCTTTTCTCCAATACGATTTTCACAGTAAAAATTTTACTCTGGCGGTATTTACGTCGTACGCCGGAATTCTGTTTAGGCTATTAGGTGTTGCCTATTGTGTTTTACAATTAATCGGTGATCGTGTTTTTGTGGGTATTCGTATTAATTTGATTAGAGCTAGAGTTATTATGATACGACTGTTGTTGATTGATTTTTTTGTGTTGTCGGTGATGGTGTTGCTGTTGGTATATGTATTACTTTGATTAAAATTAGAGTAATTATGATACGACTGTTTTTTATATTGTTTTTAAGTTTTAGTTTGCAATTTGCAAATGATGCTCTGGGTGTATTATTTGCTGGAGTTTTCGTTTTTAAGGTAATGATTGAAAAGAATATACATAGGTGTAAAAATGAATTTAATTAAAAATTTAAAATTTTTGCAATTCATTTCTGATGTCAGATATTTCAATATTGGAATTTAATCTTAGAACCGTGTTTGGGGTACTGGAGGCCCCAAACGATTTTCAAAAGAGAATTAATTTTACAAACGTGTACATTTCATTGCTTGAATGCACGTATAAATAACAAACATACATATGTTAATCAGTGATGGCATTTGGGTTTTGTGAAAATGTACTGAATCGAGACTTTAAATATACTTTTTAGTGCCCGAATGTACTTTTTTTTTGTTTTCAACACCCAATTTTGCTAAATTGCACGAAATTGTTCTAAAATTTAGTATCAAAAAAAAAAAAAGGTCCTCACCGTTGCCGTCTCAAAAACCCTAATCCTACTGAAAATGTGCTAAAAATTTGGCAAATGTACTGAAAATTAGCCAAATGTACTGAACGTACTGAAAACTTGTCGAATGTACCGACAACGATTTTTCAGGTCGCAAATGTATCGAAAAAAGTATGAATGTACCGAAAATGCCATCACTGTATTCAAGTCTACAATTATTGGCCCCCGACTACAATTATTGGCCCTTCAAAAACCACAATTATTGGCATATTACCATAATTATTGGCACACATACAAACGTAATTATTGGCATAGTAGAATTTCAAAACATTTAAGGATGCATTTTAATTTTTTTTAACTCAGAGCCCCTTTAGCTAGCTAGCCAGAGTTTGGATAGAGTGCTGTTAGTATTATACCCAACTGGACACAAAGCTTGCTGACTTGTAGAGTCAAGTGATTGCTGTGCCCATCTACAAAGTATACAATATAACAGAAAATTGAGTGTTTCACAAGATCTGGATAAAAAAGTTTTGAAACATATTCATAGAACGTTTGTTTTGTCATCCAACCGTTGTCACTTATGCCATTACCCCAACTTTCCGGAACTGTTTTCTGAATTTCCTCGCGCATTCGTTTGAATGGATAAATGATCATCTGTGCTGTCATGATTTCTGCTACAGAAAATGAAAACATTACAGTTAGGTTGGATTTGGCCAAGCCTCTATCTACTTCATATATATATTTTTAGAGCCCCAAATGGGTGATCCCGACCAGTTTTTTCTAGGAAATCTTTCACCGCATGCATCACGTCTTCCTTTCTCTTCGGGAAACCGTTCTTTTGGAAAACTTTCACCCATTCCACAATAGCCCCTTTGGCATTTAAGATGGTTGATGGACCTGGACGAATTTTAGAAAATTTGGGACCTAAATGAAATTGAAGCGTTGACCGTGGTATCCCATATGTTTTGGCTGCTGTTTTTATTAAAATTTTGCCGTTTTTAATTTCTGTGAGTGCCTTAGGCAGAAGACTTTCATCATATGAGTTCAGTTTCTTAGGCATTTCAAATATTCTGAAAAACAGGTACAATGACTGGCAGTGCCAACAATTGTGGTAACATACATTTCAGTTATAATTAAAAAACCTATAAATATAAAAGGAACAGTACTCACCAAATTTCAGTTTGCTACTGATACCAACACTGTACACTTGATACAAAACTTACACCAAAAACACACTTACAGCTCAGAAGATTATAAGCAACTGAGCTACTTAATGTTATAGACAATTCGTAAATAAGAAAGGAAAGAAACCGCAGAATGAGAAAGGCACAACCAAAACTAACGGGAATTTAAGGAATCTAATAATAAATGCTATTCAAGTAAAGGGTGCCAATAGTTGGCGCAAAATTTGTTGTAGTCGGTACACTATATAACAAAATACTAAACACAGCAATAGCTTGCACTATATTTAATGCTCTATATTTATTACTAGTTAAATAAGAAAATCAAAATCTGGCAGCATTGGTGCGGTCGCGAAGGTACACCATAAAATTTTCAAAATGCATACTATTCATAAAAAAAAATACACGCACAACTAAAATTTTGTGTATATGTAATTTAGTACTAGTAAGATAAGAAAATCAACATCTGGCAGAATTGGCACGATCGCAAAGGTACACCCTAAATTTATAAATGGAGAACGGCTGAAGGGATTTCCAAAATATAGATGTCATATGAAAGATAATTTAATGAGCTATAATATTTGTTAACAAAATTTTGAAATGTTCTACATTTTTTTTTGAAAATTTTAGGGTGTATGTTCGCGACCGCGCCAATTCTGCCAGATTTTGCTTTTCTTATTTAACTAGTACTAAATCAAGCATAGACAAAATGTTTGCTTTGTACCTAGTACGTTGCTCAAAGTGGCTGCCAGCTCTTAGACTAAAATTTTTATTTCAAAAAAGGGTTCTGGTAAATAGTATGTAATGTAATTCATTATTGCAAATCATGCTCTTTAGGTACAACTTCCTTTCAGTTGGGTGATAACAAGGCTTTGTTGATGTAATTTGACAAATATATTTTGAATATGCCCTTAGTTTTTTGTTTCTGTTTTCAACTTAGGAAAAACATTAATACAGACATTTTATTAAAAACTTATACTTAATAATTTTTTTCATCAACTTTTAAGAATAATTTAAAAAGAACTCTTGGTAAATTGTAAACAAACACTGTTAAGTCGAGGCGGTACAAACCTTCCGGAAATAATGAAGGCAATGATATATTCGATATAGGTGCCTTATCAACAATCAAATCCGTCTAAGATTTTGAACATAGATAAAGAATTGTATAAAATAAATTTCAAATGGGACTTACGTAATATGGACAAGTATGATTAACATTGGTATATGGCAGAAAAAAATTGTAGAGCCAATCAACCGCCAAGTTCCCTCTTCCTGCCAACAAATTACACAAGTCAAAATAAACATCAATTCCAAAAGGTTTGTAACCGTTGGCTCTCTTCCAAATTTTGAATCTTACCTATAAGAAATATTTATAAAGTTATTTGGTTTTTTTTTTTTTTTGGTAAAGGCAAAGTCTCAAAATTTAGAAAATGCTTGACGAAAAATATTTTTTTGAAGAAATTACAAAAGAACTGTACAAAATTTTTGATACCTCGACAGAAAATTTATTTTGAAAATTTTCATTCTTTTACATAAATAAAAAAAATTATAAAAAAATATGAATGTCTAAAGTTTGACAACTCGATTTTTTCGTATTGAGCTTTGATAAAATTAATATTTTTGGGCATTGTATCATTGTATCATGCTATCAAAAGCATTACTGCAGTCGATACAAACTGATGTAACGATGCCTGCCATTCATTTATCTGCTCTACGATAAAACGAAGGGTATTAATTTGGTCAATATACAATTTGTTTGTACGAAAGCCAGCCTTTTGTTATCGTCTAAGTGGTTCTATTTTTCCGCTAACTCTTGTGAGGAAAATTTTCGTTAAGACCTTGTACGAAACTAGCATATAGTTATATAGTTCCGTCGTAATTATGAAACCCTTTTTTTGAGCTTTTAATTAAGATAACAATGAGTCAGTCTTTAGGTATTCGTTCTTTTTCTTTTTTTTTTTAAAAGAACAGCGGTGAACTCCGGGGTAGCTTTAACATTTCAGCAACTGTACGATCTGATCTGACCTTGAGAGATTTGATGACTTTTGTTATATCCGCTAATGAAGGCGGACACAAGGCTAGTCGCCTGTGAAGTGGGAGGGGCACATGGCAAGAGCTAACAGGTGAAAGTGGACCCGAAAATGTGGATAGTATCCGAAAATTTTTCTTTCCAACGGAATAGCTGATCATCTGCAATTTATTATAGGCTCCCGTTTTCCTCTTTTGCTTAGACGATTTTATCTGAATGGTATGGCAATCTCTGATTTTCGCTGCTTGTTGAGCTTAAGCTGCAAAGTCGTTGTATATTTCCTGTTTATCCTTTTTGCAGGTGACATTTTCTTCCTTATTAACCCTACGAGGTTCAGGGAGTTTTTGGCGCTAACCAGTACAACTAGGTCTGCGCAGACCTATATGAGATTTGTATAGGCAGGTGTACTAAAGTGTGTGTAAATGTGTTAAGAGCAGAGCTGGGCACTAACACACTCGTAGTTCTCGTCAATGCATTTGTAGTTGTGTTTTTGTGTGCTTTTTAAATCAAACTGAATTGATTTTACCGCTTTCCGCTTTATAAACATACGTATATGATAAATTATTCTCTTTTTGCCACAGTCGCACGAGTGCTACGATTTGCCCAACCACGGTTAAAAGAAAAGAAAAATAGGTTCTCCGTCGCCGTTTCTAGAAAGTCATGAACGGATTTGCCTCTAACACGCAGAACAACGAAGTTATACACATTTATATGCAAAAGGTCTGCACAGACCTGGTTGAACCTCCTAGGGTTAAGGGCGTCATATATGTGAAGTATCTTGCTTCTAGTCTATTGTATGTGCTTCTTTTCTTGCGCGTTTTGCAGCTCTCCTTTCCTCTATGTTATCCCAGCTAGTGTTGCTCATCTATGGTTTCTGGGATAAAGCCATAAAGATTCAATTGAGCTCCAGAAGTTTCGTTGAGCTAAGTTATTCCGAAAGTGCGTATTATTGACTTTATGTAGTGTGAATTTTTTCATACTTGCAAATTGTTATAACAAGAATTGTTTTATATTGAAAGCGTAACCTGAATCAAAAATATACAGATGTACCATCAAATGAGTAGAAGTTTTGACAAAAATCTTTTAATCTGCCCATTTTGATCAAAAATTGTGCACTAAGATAGATTTACGTAATTCTTCTGAATGTATTTTCGTTCTCAAAAACTTATATTTTATATGACGTTACCAAAATCAATTCCTGATAGACTTATCTCATTTCAGAATATTGACAAACATATCTCGTAACTTACTTTTGATTTCATAAAAGGTGGTTGGTGTAAAATTAAACGTATACTGAGTTGTTTTAACGCCCGATTTATTGGTTTTAACGAACATACAAATGTAGCAAAGGTTTTATCAAAATTTTGACATTCAATAGCAGTCACTTGAATAGTGTTGGTTATTTTCACTAAAGGCTAAAGTGAAAGAAGAAAGTTTTAGTTTATAAAGATATTCTTCTCAATATTCATACCCATTTTCCATTCTTTCTGATAGTTGCAGTATAAGAGCTTAATACACTTAGAGACAATAATAATATTATTAAATAAAATATTTTATCACAGCAAAATTTCGAACTCATGGCTAACTCCAATGACTTATATTTTATATATGAATACTATTATATAATTCATATTTATAAATGTGTATTAACAAATATATTTATGTGCAATTTTAATAAAAATTATTAATTGATTATAAAATTGATAAGAATATCGGTCTTTTCTAATCTCTGTCAGATCATTTAAAAATAATTTAATTTATTTTTATAAACTGTTTTTAATTACAGAGATATCGTAATAATTTACTAACAAAATTAGTGTACTCCTCGCTTTCCATTTGACTCAAATGAGTAAATGACTTTTTGTCTACATTAAATTTTTAAAATTAACCATATGCAGTGAAAGCTCTTCTATTGAGCGGACACCACTCTTCGGCGTGAAATTTTCCTAACACCATAATTTTTTTACACTTTGCGGAACACTTTAACTTCTCTTGAAGGAATACTCTCTTGACCGTACGTGGCCAGTTTATATTCGTGAAATTGTAAAAAAGACGAAAACCCGTCAGCAACTGACGCGAGGTTAAAATTTAACGAAAAAAATGTTCGTATAAAACGTATAGAAAATATAATATTAACCCTTGGAGGTATAAATAGGTCTGTGCAGGCCTTTGTATATAAATACGTGTATAACTTTTATGTTTTTCGTGTTAGAGACGAATCCGCAAAAGGGGTTAATATAACAAATATTAGGGTTGTAAGGTTAAGGTTACAAAAATGTTTTCAAAATTAAAATTGACTACGTTTATAACCTAAAGCCAAGAGCTAAGCATTTGATTATAGTTAACATCATTCAACAATATATAAAAAATCGCAATTGTACTGTAAATAATTCTATAATTATTGTAATTATAATTAAAAATTTTTTTTTTAAAAATTTTTTGTATAAATCAGAGAATGCGATACAAATAAAAAATAAAATTAAAACACATAACAAGAATAATAATAACATAGGCCTGCTTTACTTTACTTTGAAAATTTTGGTCTTTGGGATAATGAATAGTTGTTTTCGAAGTAAAAATTTTCAGAATTGCTCTAGCACGTAAGATTTTTGATATATTCTAACCTAAAAGTACAAAACAGACACAGTTTTTGATACAAATATTTGAGGTTATGTAGCACCGCAAATTTGTTTTCCAAAAAACTATGTGAGGAATCTTAAAGAACAAGTTTTCTTCTTTATAATACCGTTGAGTTTTCTGAAATATCCTTTTTTTTCGCTGAGCTATTCTGCCGTCAGAAGCGAAATAGGCGTATCCCAAAAAATTGATATTCGAGATTCTTATAGCATCGGGTAGCTTAAGAAATTACGCGTCTAATGAACTAAGCCAAATAACGATATTTTAGTTCAAACACAGTGGCAGTGGAGAATTTCCTCTATCTCAATTTAACATGTATTTTATTTAAACTCACTTAGCTAATTTTACTTGGATGGGAGATACCGCACGCTTTTGACTCAGACATACCTTACAGCAAGAAAACCACTTGCATGACACTTCATACAAATTGCAATAGTTCACTGAAAATATCACTTACAATTTTATGTTAATATGGGATGCAATCCCGTCGAAATCCACAAAATAGATTTTATGAAGATTGGTCGAAACGTTAAAAACGGAATTACAAAGTGAATATAGCCTCTGTGTTGGGTATAAAAATGCAACTTTTAAAATTCAACAAGTCTCTATTTCACCAATACCATTAGAATATGAAACAATTAACTAAAATAAATAGCTATTTTAAAAGCTTTTCATAATACTTATAACTCTACCTCTTACGTTTGTATGAGTATTAGTGCTAGTTTTACTTTTATAGCCTTAGTACATAAGTATGCTACAAATAAAGTCCTGTTTTTACATGTTATTATATGCATTGTACATCAAAGGACTAAGTCTTATAGCACTAATACACAAGCGTCTTTCAGTAATGACAGCATGCCAGGACCTCGGCAGATGGTTCGTTATCATACAATATACTACTTTTCAACAATATCCGCAAACAATTTAATCAAAGCTCTTGGTTCGTTATAAGCGTAAATTTTCAAATCCATACGATACCTGCCATCTGGAAATACTGAAGGCAATGGTATATCCATTATGGGTACATTTTTGACACCCATATCATGCTAAAATACAGAAAAATTGTTTTATTCAATAAATTATATATGAGTATAACCTTACAGAATAAGGACAGGAGTGATTGATATTGCCATAGGGCATCCATATATTGTAGAACCAGTCAAAAATCGGATTCTTTTTACCATCCAAATACTTGCAGGAATCCAAGTATACATCGATTCCAAACGGTTTGTAACCATTAGCTTTTTTCAAAACTCTGAACCTGAACTGAAATTAATATTTCTTAATACCATTAAATGTTTTTTTTTTTTTTGTGAAAATATGAAATGATGAAATGCAGTATTTTAAAAATATCTAAATCATACTTTCCTTTGCACTCATAAGAAAGTTGTTTTAACATTTAAAATGAATTTCTGCGTAACATACCGTTGAATTCGTGACTGGTGTCTTATGTAAAATGGCGCTAATACTGAGAAGCTTTAGCGTACGATTTATTGGCTTTAATGAACATACAGAAAATGAGCAGAATGTTTTATCCAAATCCGTGCATTCGATCGCCGTCATTAGGAAAATGTTTTTTGTTTTTATTAAAGGCTAAAAATAGAGAAGACGTTTAAGATCAAAGCATTATTTTGATGATGACATACAAAACTTTCCTTTCTTCCAGCAAATACAGTAAAATAAGTTAAAGTAAATGACAATGCTATGAGTGTCATAGCAAATATAAAGTTTTCAAACTGTAACTTCGAACCCATCGTTAACTTCTGTTAAAACACTTATATTGTAATCAATGTTTAAAGCTTCAATAAATAATTCAAAATTTAAACTGTGAACATCAAGTTAAATGATACGGAAAATAATATTTTAATAATGTTTTGTTATGTTTATTAATTGAAAAACAATTCAATGGCATTTGTTTATAATTATACAGTTTAATTATAAATTGAATTGATTAAAATCTTCAATGCAGAACGTTGTGTACACAGAAAAACAAGATTGGTAATATCAAAGGATTGCAATTCTATGATTAAAATTTGTTGAATTCAACAATTAATTTCTTTGAATCACAGAAAAAATTTGCAAAATCAAAACCCTTTGTTCTTTGGATTTGCAAATTCAAATTATCTGATTTCACAACAAAATATTTTAGCGTAATCAGCAAAATGTTTCACTGATATTGCAAATAAAAACTTCCATTGTCTGATCAGGGAAGCTCCTGGTTCAAACCCCGGCGACGAAATATTTTTTTTTTATTTGTTTATTTTTTTAATTTAAAGGCATTTAAAAAACAAAAAGAAGTAGAGAACTGTATTTGTACAAATTGAAAATATCTTGAATTCTGCTTTTATGTTAATAATATAAAACGAGCCAGTTATTTTTTAATATAAAAGGCAGTTTTCAAGATATTTTCAGTATATACATATATAGTTCTCTACTTGTTTTTTTTTTGTTTTTTAAATTAAAAATTAGTTGGGTAAGATGAGCATCTTTGCACCGTGGAATGGTGCAGAACACAGGTTCAATTCTCTGATCGGGTGGGTGACAGGTAAAAAAAATTGAATTTCTCCTTTGAAGTTTTAAAAACGTATTACAATTAAAATAAGAATGACTGACAATAAGTACCAACAAATAAGAAAATAGAGAGGAAATAGCGGAAAAAAAAAGAAATAGAGGAAAGTAAAAAAAAAAGAAAAAAGAAAAATGTTTTTTGCGAATTTATATTAAGTTTCAACAAAAACTTTAGGAAAATTAACAAAGGTTTTTTAGAAATCTACTAATTTATTTTAAGTTTCAACAAATCATCTTTTGTTATTTCAGAGAAACTGTTTCTCTGACTGAAAATCATACGAAACATTCGTTGAAATCGGACCCGAAATTGTTTGATATCAGCGAATCTTTTTTTCTGTGTACACTGTACAGTAAGAAGCCTAAGGTGACGATAAGCGTTTTGATCTGTCTCACCATTTTGAAACTTTTTGTGTTTTAGAAAAAATATTCTGAAAATATGTCGGCAGATGGTGCCATGACTTTTTCAAACTCGTTGCAACGAATCGATTGCGTTCTTTACCCGTTCTGTCGAACGGGTAAAATTTTAACATTATTTCGCATCGTGATCAGTCAAACCATAGCAGTTAAGACGATATTTGTTTGAATTAAAAGACACAGTTGATGTTTATAACGACACTACAAGCAGTTTTGCATGTGTTCTTGATGTATATATAAATGTCTCCTTACTCGGGTACAAGATTTGCTATTTTAGATTTCAAGTGTTAGCGTTATTTTGTGTATGAATTTGAATGAAATTGCAACCGATATATTGTTGAAAGAGGATCGCAGAAACACTCCTTTTTTATAATTTTACTGCTAATCAAAAAGAGAAATCTAACGCGCGAGTTACCGCTATTATTGATATCCAGAATGCTGAAGATTGGGAGCAGAAACTATTTGGAACGGGACAGCAGCAGACTGACCCTGATTCTGTGCAAATTGATGGCGGTAGCGATGCTTCGGATGCTGTAAAACAGCAGAAAGCGACAACGAGTAGAAAGCTGATAAGACTCGTGATGCAATTTTTGCAGAAATTCAACCATTCATTACCTAGTCATACTATGTTCAATGTTGCAGTTACTGAATGTTCTCGTTTCAAATATGGTAAAATTCGACTTATTACTCCACCGATTTTAGGTTCTGGCACATGCTTCTCTGAATATTTTCTTTCCAGACATATAAATTGATTGGGGCTATATTAAAAATCGATATTAAAAACAATAAAATCAGGAACCAGTTCTAATTTTACTCACGATGACGGTGGTTTTGACACTAAAGAAATCAATAGAATTCCAATAAATATATTCAGAGAAACATTTGCCAGAACCTAGAAACTCAATGGTTTCAACAAGAAGTTAATGTACAATTACAGACATTTTTTGATTTGTAGCGGAATGTCTTCGACAATTCATACATATATATATATGTTGCGTACTTCGTCGCTAAGACTCATTCCATTTATACGCAACAACAACCAAGAAGTTGCTTCCAATAGAAATTTTTCCTAAAAGCATAGAAATGAAATATATAAAAATAATTTTAATCGTAGCAACGAAGTGAATCAAAATTCTTCTAATCGAAACAATGCAAATAAATTTGGATTATGTAAGTAGAACACAAACGGGAATCTCTACTTCATCATTAATACTGGAGCAGAATGCAATATTATCAATAAGAATGAGTGCCAATCTAAATGGGAATCCAAATTCAATGTATTTATCATAGCTTTCGGGGAAAGAATTTTCGATTCAAGAGATTTATAAATATCATTATAATGGCTCTGAATGCGATTTTATGCAGTGTAAAAATTTAATGGGCTGATTGGTAAGAACAATATCGACTACAGGAAAAGCTGATATGCGTTATGAATTTATGATTACATAAACATAAACAAGCATTGAGGTACGTGATCGCTAAAAGCTGAAATAAGGACACAAACCCATTCTGAGATTTAAGTGGGTGGTGCTTCAGTTTCTTTTTAATATATGTATATTATACGCTTACCAGAACATATAAAAAATTCGAAAAACTCAAAGAAATTCTACCTGTCAGTATTACTAATAAATGATTTCAGATATCACCAAAGACGAACACGAGTATTTCACAGAATTTTTTTATTAGATAATAAAATAGAATATCAGCATATATTTTCATCGTATTTAAAACAAAATTGTGATTTATAATTCTATTAACCTTTTCTTCAGACTACGATCTCTATTGATTACAAAATTTTATTTCAGAAAAGAGTTCCGGTAAATAGTATGAAATATTATTTATGATTGCAAAGCATGCTCTTTAGGTACAACTTTCTTTCAGTTGGGTGAATGTAAGGCTTTGTTGATATAATTTAACAAAAAACTGATAATTTCCAATATACCCTTAGTTTTTAATTCCTATTTTCAACTTAGGAAAAACATTAATAAAGACATTTTAATAAAAACTTATACTAAATAATCTTTTTCATCAATTTTTACAAATACTTGAACCAAAGCTCTTGGTATATTGTAAGCAAAAACTGTTAAGTCGAGCCGGTACAAACCCTCTGGAAATAATGAAGGCAATGATACATTTGATATGGGTGCCTTATCAACAATCATATCCGTCTAAAATTTTGAACAGAGATATTAAATTGTATAAAATAAATCAATTTCAAACGAGACTTACGTAATATGGACAAGAGTGATTAATATTGGTATATGGCTGAATAATACTGTAGAACCAATCAAAAGCCATGTTTCCTTTTCCAGCCAAAAAATTACACACATCAAAATATACATCAATTACAAAAGGTTTGTAGCCATTGGCTCTCTTCCAAACTTTGAATCTTACCTATAAAAATATTTATAAAGTTATTTTGTTTGTTTCTTTTTTTTTTTGGTAAAGACAAAGACAAACATTAAAAATATCAAGAAAATAATGTTCAATTAAATTAAAATTTGGCTCAAATTTAAAAAAAATGCTTGTCGATAAATATTTTTTTTTAAAAAAATTAAAGCAGAACATTACAAAATTTTTGATGCTTCAACAGAATATTTATTTTGCATAATTTCATTGCTTTTACATAAATAAAAAAAAATTATTAAAAAATATGAATGTCTAAAGACAGCTCGGTTTTTTAGCAAAATATAAACATAGGCTTTAGAAATGCTCCACTTAAGTACAATGGTTTTGATGAAACATGAGTATTTGGTGCATATGTGAACAAAATTAAGTTTGGGGTAGGATTTAAAATTTTAAAGACTCCAACACGGGCGTGACACAGCCCTTAACTTTATAACGTCATATCTCGCAAACCATCCACGATATTACAGTAGACGTCCAATATAACGAACTAATTAATGCACGGTACAGTCTTAATATCGTAAAATTCGTTATATCGAAGTGTTTTTTTATTAAAGAAACTGGCTTTTATTATCGCATATATTAACTCGTATAAACGTTAAATTAGATTTTGCAATCCTTTTTCTACTGGCGATCACCTTTACTGGTAAAAAAAAGTTATTTCAGTTCAACAGTTATTTTTGAATTAAACAATGTTCGTTATTAAGAACAGAAAACATTTTTAACGTTCTTAATTTAGAGACATCAATGGAAAAGTCTCAATTTGAAAAACTGTCCTTTAAAATGGAAATTCATTATATCGTTATACGTTATATTGGAAGTCTACTGTATAATGAAATATGGTAGAAAATGATTTGGTAGTACTATAGTACTACTAAAATAGTAAATTTTTCTTTGGGAAGAATTTTTGGGGACAACTTGTTCCTCATTTGAGTAAAAATTTCCTCAATCTAATGGAATGTTCAGTTTTAGTAAGTTTCTTCAAAAATTTACTATAACGTAGGAAAATTTTCCTTAATAAATGAGTGGCAACACTTTGCTTTACTCGCTGAAATTAATATCTATTCTTCTCGTAAGTATTCTGTTTTTGTCTATATATTTATAGTTCTTTGCTTGTTTTTTTTTTGTTTTTTAAATAAAAAAATAAAAAAATTAAAAAAAAAAAAATTATGTCGTTGCCGGGATATGAACCGAAGCTTCCCTGATCAGACAATGGTTGTTACATGCGCAGTTTAACAACATCATTTTAGTGTCTTAAAAATGCTGTCGGTGGCTGAGTTGGGTAAGATGAGCATCTTTGAAAAGTGGCATGGCGCAGAACACAGGTTCAATTCTCTGATCGGGTGACAGGTAAAAAAAAAAATTAAATTCTCCTTTGAAGTTTTAAAAAAACGTATTACAATTAAAATAAGAATGACTGACAATAAGTAACCAACAAATAAGAAAATAGAGGAAATAGAAAATTATCAAATTTTTTTTTAAATCAACGAATTTATTTTAAGTAAATTTCTTTCATTTAAGGATACCTTCATCCTTAGAAAAAGTAAAATTTTCCTCAGTTTTATAACCTTGTCCTCACATTGAGTAAACTTTTCCTTATTTCAAAGCAGCAACATTTACTTGTACTAAGGAATCCAACTTACTTATTTTGAGGAACCCATGGCTTTAGCTCGTATTGAAGGACATTTTTTCCTTACATCTAGGCATTTTTCCTTAAACGGAGTAAGTTTTTTTTCGCTGTATCTGAAATAGGATTGGTCGCTGCAAACAATCTTGACGTACACCACGAAAAGAGAAGGGTATTAATTCGGTCAACACACAATCTGTTCGGACGAAAGCTATCCGGTTGTTTTCGGATAAGTGGTTTTATTGTTCCGCTAACTCTGGGGGGCGAAGATTTTCGATAAGGCCTTGGACGCAACTGACAGTATCATTTTATGCCTCTAAAGCTCTGAGGTAATTATAAACCCATTTTTTTTTGAGATTTTCACTAAGATTCCTATGAGCTAGTCTTTAGGTATTCGATCTTCTTCATTTATTTGAATAAGAATTGCATGCATGAGTTCAGCGGTGAACTCCGGGGATGCTTTTACATTTAAACAACTATGCGATCTGCTTCCGCAGATTTACGGATTTTAGAGATTTGTAACTTACCGTTTATTTCGTAACGGGTGGCTGGTGTAAAATAACGCGTACACTGACTTGTTTTAACGCCCGATTTATTGGTTTTAATGAACACACTGCAAATGTAGCAAAAGCCTTATCCAAATCTTGACATTCAATTGCAGTCACTTGAAAAGTGTTGGTCGTTTTCACTAAAGGCTAAAATGAAAGAAGAAAATTTTAATTTATAAAGATATTTTTCTCATATATTCATACCCATTTTGCATTCTTTCTAGCAGTTGCAGTATAAGAGCTTAATACACTTAGAAAAATTATTACTGAATAAAATATTTTAACAAAGCAAAATTTGGAACTCATGGCTAACTCCAATGACTTTTAATTTATATGTAAATAGTTATCTATTTTTTTAAATATATTTATGCGACTTTTATGACTACTAAGTCATTTAAAAATAGTTTTATTTATTTTTATACATAATATGTTTTTAATTACATAGATTGCGTAGTAAATTACAAAGAAAATTAGTTAACCTCTCATTTTTTCGTTTAATTTAAATGAGTAATTTAACCCATTTTCTGCCGCTGTTCGAGTTTTCGAACAGCAAACTTGCTCATTTTCACCGAATTTTTGTACCATGTCGAGGCATAAAAGAAGCTAAATGGTATACAGCGTATTATAGTAAATTAAATTGGCTTTCAGAAAAAAAATATATTGGCCACGCCCCTTTCCCGTGGTGGGCTACAGCTAATGGTTGAAAAATACCTTATTGGCAGACCTATTTTTAGTGAGTTAAGTAATACATAATTAAAAATAATTCATTTCCAAAAGTACATTTTTTCTGTAGATAAAGGTCGAGTATAGTCAAAAAGTGACTTTACACAAGATCTGTTGCTAATAGGAAACATTGGCGGACTCGGAAAAGTGACTGTTCGAAAAGTCGAACAATGGCGGTTGGTGGAAACACAGCTCACAACAAAATTTGTGTTTGCGATCTATTGGAAAGTTTTTCACTCAGAAACAATTCTGCTTTACTTCGTGGGTTGGCAAAGTACGAAAGTGATTATATTATAATATTTTCTGTCAAAAAATTTTTTTTTCTATTTATTTATTGGCTTTTATTTACAATTATAATAGTTTCATGGGGGTATTTACCTTCACTATAATGCCATCTTTTTCTCCGTGTTACGGGAAATCTCCTAATGCTTGTGTAGTCCGAGAGGAAAGCCAGACGTTGCAAAGTATGCTATAAGCCTACACAGCGAATGTGCAAAAAGTGTCAAGTACATTTGCATATGAAAAATTGCTTCGCAGCCCACATCAACTGGGAGAAAAAAAAAATAAAATTTTGACAAAATCAAATAAAAAGCATTTCTAATAAATAATAAAGACATTTATTGTTTTTATTAAATTTTTAAATTTCTTTGACCAATACCTGGAGAAAATGTGCATATTCAACATACATATAAGCATATATATATATAAGCTGAATTGTGCCCAACCGCCATTGTTCGACTTTTCGAACAGTCTCACCTGACGAAACCAAAAATGGTACAACGTTTTGGACAACGGATTCGAGTTTCTTGGGTCCTAATTAGTCTAGAAATATCACTTTTAATTATAAATTCGAACTTTCATGCAGCGCGGCAGAAAATGGGTTAAAAGGATTGGGTTTTTTAGTGACTTGCATGAATTATTATTTTTTTTTTGGCAAGGAAGGAATGTATGCATACTTTTATTAAAACCTTGAGAACATTTTAAATATATATTCAACTAAATATTGCATCTAAGGTTTGTCACTTCCACCTGTTACGCCCATATAAAGCCTAAAATGTGAAGATTTCGATATTTTGCAATTGCGCATCTTTTCATTTGCATAGCAAAATTTTTTTTCCCATATTTTAAGCCTAGTTGTACTAGTTTGCGCCAAAAATTTCGAAAACCTCCCTAATCTCCCAGGAAGGTGAGTATACTATAAGGAAAAGAATGGAAGAGGCAAATTCATGTTTACCTTTATGTTCATAATTCTGTAATGGCTGTATCGATTTCGGAAATGATGACTTCCTAGTATAATCCTGGCGATATAATTATAGTACTTAAAACTTGATGTATGTAGGTGCTGCTGTTTATCTTTTATGTCGAATATGCCAGTTTTTAGTGTAAATGTTCAAGTGTCAATAAATCATTATTCGATATGACATTTGGAGATTTTCTTGCAATTAGCATGTACATACGTCACAGCCTCCTTTAACTGACCCACTTTGTTGGTCAGATGGCTGTTCGATTCCAGTCAGACGCTAAGGAATCATGACCAAATTACTGTTTTCCAGTCTTCGAAAGTTCAATTTTTCTGTTCTTTGCAAAATTAAAGCTTGGTCTCACATTCTTGTCGGACAGTGCAGGTTTTTCTTGTTTAACGCAGACACCAATTCAATCTTACGCGTAGCTCTCCTTACCGTGCAATCACTTTCGTCTTTTAGCATTGCTGCTGCAGCAATTTTAGGTGTCCTGGCGTTCCTTGTCATCCTCAATCGTACCACCAAACGAGCATCACCATCAGACAACAACGTTGGTCGACCTCCACGACTAATAGGTGCGTCCCAATTTCAACGCTTTCTTACTAAATTAACTGTCCATTGACATATCTATAATTTAACTGATATATTTTGCGATAAATATCCTTTTCCACCTAAGCTTAAAATTTGATTTTCGACTTGACGTTAAATTTTTTTGATCAAAATTGAACTGATCTTCAACACTTGTTGGATTCTCAGTTGCTCGAATTAGATTAAAGGATAGCATACAAATAAATAAAACGCTAAACAAAAGTCAAAACAAGAGATATTGTAAGTAACAGAACTTATAATGGACAAAACTGTATAAATGTTATTTACGAAGAGTTTTGAATTTTTTTTAAGTTTCTTATATGAGTCAACATTATTTTTTTCCTTTTTAATTTAAGAAGATAGTTCAAAGTATGCAATGTTAAAATAATTACTTGATTATCTCTAATACGAGAGTTTCATTTTTTCTATTTTGCCCATCGTTGATCCAAACCAACATTTTAGGGAGTAACTATAAATTATAAATAAATAAATAAATTGCAAATAATAAATTTTAAGGTTTATGGTCCTTAGTTAAGTTCTAAATAGTTTAGTGCTAAGTAAGTAGAATTCATTTTGAGTGTATAAATCTATAAAATTTTAATACATTTTGAGAAATTTGTTCGACCTTTTCGATTACAAGATTAAAACACTTATTCTGGTCCTAGGATCTTAGGATCTTCCTCGAAATATCGGGAAAAATTTAAAATAAACATTAATGACCTAAAGCCAGAATAAGTGTTTTAATCTTATAAAATTTTAAGATAACAATGGTTAGCAAAATATATTTTGTGCTAAAAAATTTGCGTCACTCCTCTTCCTTTATTACCCAGGATACTTAAATATAGCTTGTCATACAATTGTGTCGTCCATTGTTAAATTAAATTATCTGCTTGAAGTTAAGTTTTGAAATAATTTCATTCTTTTCATGAAAATGTTGATGTAAACGAAGACTCCACCACATAGCTGAAAACCACTTTGCGACTCTTGGCTGTGAAAATTTGTTGATTTCTTCATACATAATATTGTTTTAAATCGTTTTTCCATTTTTAATTATACAACAAACTGCCATTAAGCAAATCTAAAAAATATATGTGTACATATGTAATATATAAATTTCAATATGAAAAAATTCAACTCTTAAAATTCAACAAGTTTCTCTTTCACCAATACCAATACAATATGGAACAATTTACTAAAGTATTTAGCTATTTTAAAAAATGTTCATGATACATACTAAAAACTCTAATACTAACGTTTGTAGTCAAGTAGTTGACCAAATAGGCTACCACACTATATATTTAAAATTACAAAACCATTATTTTGAACAATGTTTTTTCAATTTATACATGTCTGCATGAAATAAGCTGTGACATGAAATATAGCAGTATATTTCGATTTTCTATTATACAAATTCCAGGTAATATTTTTTTACAATTAACAAACATTTTTTTTTAAACTACAATTTTCGTTCTTTCAAATAGTATCAAAGTTCTTTTCATATTCCACTTAGTTTCAAAGTTACAGAGCATTGAAGTTAAAAGTATATATTGCACGAAATAAGCTGTGATCCACTACGCTTACCAGAACATATAAAAAATTCAAAGAACTCGAAGATATTCTGCCTCTCGATATTACTTATTTCACAGAATTTATTTATTCGATAATAAAATAGATCAGCATATTTTTTCATCGTATTTAAAACAAAATTGCGATTTATTATTCTATTAGCCTTTTTTTCAAACTACGATCTCTTTGGATTACATAATATTTTTTCAGAAAAGTGTTCTGGTAAATAGTGTGCATGTATGTATGTTATGTAAATTATGATTGCAAATGATGCTCTTTAGGTACAACTTCCTTTTAGTTGGGTGAAAGTAAGGCTTTGTTGATATAATTTAACAAAAAACTGATAATTCCCAAAATAACCTTAGTTTTTAATTTCTTTTTTCAACTTAGCAAAAACATTAATATAGACATTTTAATAAAAACTTATACTAAATAATCTTTTTCATCAATTTTTACAAATAGCTTAACCAAAACTCTTGGTTTATTGTAAGCAAACACTGTCAACTCGAGGCGGTACAAACCTTCTGGAAATAATGAAGGCAATGATATATTCGATATAGGTGCCTTATCAACAAACAGATCCGTCTAAAATTTTGAACAGAGATAATAAATTGTATAAAATAAATCAATTTCGAACGCGACTTACATAATATGGACAAGTGTGATTAATGTTGGTATATGGTAGAATAAAACTGTAGAACCAATCAAAAGCCATGTTTCCTTTTCCAGCCAAAAAATTACACACATCAAAATATACATCAATTACAAAAGGTTTGTAACCGTTGGCTCTCTTCCAAGTTTTGAATCTTACCTATAAAAAATATTTATAAAGCTATTTGGCTTCTTTTTTTTTTGGTAAGGGCAAAGCGGCCCAATATACGCTAAAAATACCAACTGGACCTAAATTTTAGAAAATTCTTGCCAAATTTCTTTTGAATGTATTTTCGTTCTCAAAAACTTACATTTCATATGACGTTACCAAAATAAGCTCCTGATAGACTTCTTTCATTTCAACATATTTACATATATCGGAACTTACCGTTGATTTCGTTAATGGTGGTTGGTGTAAAATTAGACGCACACTGATTTCTTTTAAGTTGCGATTGATTGGTTTCAACGAACATAATGCAAATGTAGCAAAAGTTTTATCCAAATCTTGACATTCAATTGCAGTCACTTGAAAAGTGTTGGTCGTTTTCACTAAAGGCTAAAGTGCAAGAAGAAAGTTTTAGTTTATAAAGATATTCTTTTCATATATTCAAACCCGTTTTTCATTCTTTCTAGCAATTGCAGTGTAAGAGCTCAATACATTTAGAAAGAAAAAAATTATTATTGAATAAAATAGTTTATCAAAGCAAAATTTCGAACTCATGGCTAACTCCAATGGCTTATAATTTATATATGAACAAATATATTTATGTGCAATTTGAATAAAATGCACTAATTGATTATAAAATCGATAAGTATATCGGTCTCTCCTAATTACATTTAGATCATTTAAAAACACTCAAATTTATTTTTTTAAACTGTTTTTAATTACAGAGATATCGTAACCATTTTTTTTTTTGTTAGTCAACGAACAGTTTGAGTTTAATTTTATTTTATGGTAATGGCTAGGTACCTCCCCTTAGACGTCCTAGCTACTGTATGGTCCCTACAAGTTCGAAGGGTTTTCTGCATTTAAGCCTTCTCGTTCGAGCCGTATAAATAAGTTTCAACGCTTCCTCATGTACATGCTGACTTAGTCGCTGCTAGTGGGCTAATGCGAATTTTTTAATGATGCTGGTTACCGTGTCCACTTTTGAGTAACGATGAATATCTTTTGATATGATGGACTTTATTTTGAAAACGTTGAATTTTTTCTACATGAGTTGATGCAAAACTCGCCCATATGTGTATGTCATAAGTCCAAACCGGTTTGCGAACGTGGTTATATAATAACAATTTTTTATGAATGGAGAGCGCTGAGTTTTTCCGAGGAGCCATGTTTCGATATTTAATATCAAGTTCTTCTTTTTCCTTTTTGACAGCGTAGTAGGTAAGACACTGGTCTGAGAAACGGAAAGATGTAGTTCGATACCGACATTGGATATTATTTTTTTGTTTTATTTTATTTTATATTGAATTTTTACTAATTGAATGAAAAGTTTATTCGCAATGCCGCTGTATTAGCTAGCTATTAAAGTTTCAAAATAATTTTTTTTTTTTTTTAATTTATAAAGAGGATCATTTGTAATACACAAGGGTAACTTTAGTGAGATGTGACGTGAACCGGGTCTTGAACTTTCCAATATAATGGCCCTACGATCTGACCCACTCGAAAGATATACTTATACTCTTTTTACGAAGAACAACAGACACCAGTCTCACAGGCTTCAGCAATCCAAATTACTCTAGATTAATGTAAGACATAGTGCCTCGCGCGGGCAACTGCGGCAGAACTCAATTCGTTTGATACCGTGGATGGTTCTATCGAGAATGGTAACCCACAATGTCACTTTCAGGAGCTGCATTCACAAAGACAAAGTCGCTAGAGCTCTACCGTGCCTACAACAGTCACAACAAAAAATGTCGTTTTGAGATGTCACATTTTTTTACGATGATTAGAAATTTGTAATAGACAGTCACTTTTATAAAACGACTACGGTGATACCAATTGAGTCGTATCGTTTTTTTTTGTTTGTCGAATACGACAACGAGGATAAGGGTGATTAATTAAAAAAACATTTAATAAATAAAAAAATATAAATTTAAAAATAAAAGATTGTACAATTTAAATATAAATTGTACTGATTAAAATCTTCAACGCAGAACTTTATGTACACTGTAGAATAAGCAGTCTGGGATCGAACCAGCTAACGTGTCGATTAGCGTTAACGCATTTGATGTTTATAACGACACTACAAGTTGTTTCGCATGTGGTCTTGATGTATAATTATCTTCTTACTCGAGTACTGGATTTTCTGTTTTAGATTTCAAGTGTTAGCGATATTTTTTGTATGAATTTGAATGATATTGATGATATTGTTGAAGGAGGGTTGCAGAAACACTCCTTTTTATAATCTTTCTGCTAATCAAAAAGAGAATTCTAACACGCGACTTACCGCTATTTTTGATATCAAGGATGCTGAAGATTATGAACAGAAACCATTTGGAACGAAACAGGAGCAGACTAGCCATGACTTTATGCAAATTGATGGTGGATGCCGAAAAACAGCTGAGCTTAAAGTTTATATGAAAAACGAAAGCGACAACGAGTAGAAAGCTGATGAGGCTCGTGACGCAATTGCTGCAGAACCATTCATTGAGTGGTCAAACTATGTCCGATGATGCATATATGGCAAAATTCGACTTACCACTCTACCAGTTTTAGGTTCTGGCTATTGTTTCTTTGAATATATTTAATAGAATTTTATTAATTTCATGTGTGTTTCATTTCATTGTCAATAAGATTGGGTCTGGTTCCTGATTTTATTGATTTTTTAATAGTATTATTCTATCGTCCTATCCAATTTACATGTCTTAAATTCAGATAAAGAAAAATTCTAAAATGTTTATAAATACGAAATCTTAGCCTGATTCCTGCTAAGGCTGCACAGCTGCAAGGAAAGTGCTCGAGTGATTCATTCTCGCTTGCATTCAAGCAATTGCGGCAGGCAGAATTGAATGGCGTACCTAATCTTCAAGCATGTTGCCGATTGCCGAGAGACCAGCACAATTCGCTGTGGTGCTGGCAATGCCAAAACGGCGCCTAGACAATAAGGAGGTAGTTCTCAGTTTATTATAAGAGGGCCAGATTGATTTGGTTTGTAAAGACATCAGTGGTTTCCGGCTACAGATAGAAAATTCGAGGAAATTCTCTTCTTAACTAAACCGAGAGAAGTGAAAACACGTTCCGGTGCGGTTTCATTAGGAAAGGAACCACGCCTTGATAGTTCATCTGCGTTTCCATCAATTAAGCTATAACTTTAGTATATTATAAGCAAAAACTTCACAGTCCAATTGGAAATGATGAAAGAAATGATATAGTATATTCACTATTGATTATTTAATATATATATATTCTGATAAAAATTTAGATAAGAGATAATTTTAGGGATTTTCAGAGAACTTATGCTCACATGTCAGACATATAAATTGAATGGGACGATAGAAAAGTACTACTAAAAATCAATAAATCAGGAATCAGTTCCAATCTTACTCACAACGACTGCAGCTAATGAAATCAAAAGAATTCCATTAAATATATTTAGAGAAACATTAGCCAGAAGCTAGAGAATCAATAGTTTTTTCAAGTATTTCAAGAAGCTGGATATCCGAATTACACTATGATTTGTAGTGGAATGTCTTCGACTATTCAAATATATATATATGTAACGAGTTTTAGCGACGTAGTATGCAACAACAACCAAGAAGTTGCTTCCAACAGAAATTTTGTGAGGTTTTAAAACTCTTAAAGGCATAGAAATTTCTCACAATAATAGTTTCAATTATAATAACGATAACACTCGAAATAAAATATATAAAAATAATTTTAATCGTAAAAACAAAGTGAATCAAAATTCTTTCACTCGAAACAATTCTAATAAATCTGGAGCATCTAAGTAGAACACAAACAGAAAGCTCAACTTCATCATTGATACTGGAGCAGAATGCAATACTATCAATAAGAATGAGTGCCACTCGAACAGGTCAATAAAAACCTGATATGTATTAATAAATTTATGTTTACATAAATATGTATAAGCGGGCGTTGAGGTCGGTGATTGTTAAAAGCAGTTTTTTTCTGTATTTAAAGGTAACAAGGACACAAACTCATTCTGAGATTTAAGTTGGCGGTGCTTCAGTTTCTTTTTTAATATATATATATTATTCACTTTCCAGAACATATAAAAAATTCGAAGAACTCGAAGAAATTCTACCTCCCGTTATTACTAATATATGATTTCAGATATGACCAAGGACAAACACGAGTATTTCACAGAATTTTAGTATGTAAAGTAATTTATGATTGCAATTCATGCTCTTTAGGTACAACTTCCTTTTAGTTGGGTGAAAGTAAAGCTTTGTTGATATAGTTTAACAAAGAACTGATAGTTTTGAATATAGTTTTTAATTTTTTTTGTCAACCAAGGAAGAACACTAATAAAGACATTTTAATAAGAACTTATACTAAAAAATCTTTTTCATCAATTTTTACAAATATTTTAATGAAAGCTCGCGATATATCGTTAGCAAACAATGTTAAGTCGAGGCGGTACAATCCATCTGGAAATAATGAAGGCAAGGATATATTCGATATAGGTGCCTTTTCAACAAACAGATCCGTCTAAAATTTTGAACAGAGATAATAAATTGTATAAAATAAATCAATTTCAAACGAGACTTACGTAATATGGACAAGAATGATTAATATTGGAATATGGTAGAATAAAACTGTAGAACCAATCAACAGCCATATTCCCTTTTCCAGCCAAAAAATTACACACATCAAAATATACATCAATTACAAAAGGTTTGTAACCGTTGCTCTCTTCCAAATTTTGAATCTTACCTATAAAAAATATGTATTAAGTTATTTGGTTTTTCTTTTTTTGGTAATGGCAAAGCGGTCTCAAATATTAAATAATGCTTGCCGAAAATTAATTTTTTGAAGAAATTACAGAAGAACTGTACAAAATTTTTGTTGCTTCAAGAGAAAATTTATTTTGCAAATTTTCATAGCTTTGCTATAAATTACTTTATTTCATAAGCGCACGGTTTTAAACAACAGCTCGGTTTTAAGCAAAATATAAATATAGGCTCTAAAATTGCTCCACTAAAATGTAGTGGCTTTGATTAAACTTGGGTATTTGGTGCATATATGAACAAAATTAAGTTTGGGGTAGGTTTGAAGTTTTTAAAGACTCGAACAGTGGCGTGACAAGTTTATTGCATCATATCTCGCAAACCATTCACAATATGTTCGGTCGAAAGCCAGTCGGTTGTTTTCGGCTAAGTGGTTCTTTTTTTCAGCGAACTCTGGTGGGGAAGATTTTCGTTAAAAACTTCGACGGAACTGACAGTATCATTATGCATCTATTGTTCTGGCGTAATTATAAGTCCTTTTTTTTTGAAATTTTCACTCAGTTAGTCTTTAGTTATTCGTTCTTCTTCCTTAATTAGAAAAAGAACTAGGTATATGAGTTCAGCGGTGAACTCCGGTGAAGTTTTAACATTTCAGCAACTATACGATCAGATCTGATTTTGAGAGATTTGATGGCTTTTGTTATCTACGCTAATGAAGGCGGACACGAGGCTTGTCGCTGTGATCTTCCCTCAGGGAGGAGCACAAGGCAAGTGCTAACAGGTGGATTGGACCCGAAAATGTGAATGGTCTCCGAAAATTTTTCTTTCCATTGGAACTGTTGGTTATATGTATGTTATTTATTATAGGCTCCCGTTTTTAATTAGCCGATTTTATCTGAACGGTATGAAGATCTATTATTTCAGGAGCTTATGCTGCGAAGTCGTTACGTATTTCTTGTTTATCCGTTTTGTAGGTGACATTTTCTTTCTTATTATGGGCATTATATTTTTCCTGTGTCTTGCATCTGGCCTATTGTACGTGCTACTTTTCTTGCGCATCTTGCAGCTCTCTTTTCCTCTATTATATTCCAGCTAGCGTTGCTCATCCATGGTTTCTCGGATAAAGCCATAAAGATTCAATTGAGCTGCAGGAGTTTCGCTGAGCTGAGTTTTTCCGAAAGCAGTTTTTTTTTTGAGTTTGTGTTGTGCGAATTTTATTCAAATTTACAAATCGTTATAAAGAGAATGATTTTATATTGAACGCGTAACGTGAATCAAAAATATACAGATTGCGCCATCAAATGAGTGAGTAGAAGTTTTGACAAAAATCTATTTGTTCAAAAATTGTACATAGAGAAAGACTTACATAATTCTTTTGAATGTATTTCTGTTCTCATTATTATTATTTATTATTACAAGATTATATATCTTATACTTAGCATCAATAGCATTTCATAAAATTAAAGTAAAAGTTTCGTCTAGCTGAGGTGAAGTTAAAATAAAAGTAAAAACTAGAAGTAATAGACAATTGACGCAATGCAATTTTGTATTACTAGGGATGGAGTAAGCAGATGAACTAAAGCTTCTTAGCCCAGAATAAATCTGTCTAATATGTAGTTACAAAAGTAGCATTACAACAACTAAAAGAAATATTTATTTTATATCATAAGTAGGTACTTTATATTCTTAACAAAGAATATACATATGTAGGTATGGGGATGGGCTTTTTATTGATATACATGGAATTTTTTTGGCAAGGAAGGAATGTATGTATATAATTTATTGAAACTATGAGAATATTTTATACACATATTCAAATAAATATTGCAATTTTTCGAAGTATTTCTTTGAAAGTATGTACTCAAAATCAGTAAAATTCAAACAAAATTCTTTACAAACAAAAAAGTTCAGCAAAACTTATCGCATTTTGCAGCCAAATTTAGTAAAAACAAAAAATTGTGATTTTTTTGTTCAATTCAATAAGAAACTTTAACGACTAAACAACCAATGATGGAGTACTTAGAACAACAAATAATTTTTATATATCACAACCCCATACTCAATGATATCAAAAAACTGCACGAATAGTACAAAGTGTGCATTATTTCCTTCTATTTTTTGGAAAGAACATTTTTCGGAGACCATCATAAACGCTCCCCATATGCCTCTTCTCGATGGAAGAACACAACGACGGACCTCGTGCCTGCCTTCACTAACGGAGATATTAAAGACCGTTAAATTTTTTAAAATCAATAGAGCCGCGGTTGTAGATCATTTAGTTGCTGAAATGTTGAAAGCTTCCCGGAATTAACCGCTGAGCTTATGTACCCAGTTCTTACTTGACATTGGGAAAAATAACCAATACCTAAAGAAAGGCTAATTGGAACTTAAGTAATAATCCCCAAAAAATCGCACGAACAGATATATAAATGAGTCACAGGCTTCGATACACTTAACTTTCATCGATAACGGTACTACTTTTGACCGGAATTGTGTTTGGAATAATTTGAAGAATATAAATCTCATCAAGGCGACGGTTTCAAATGTGTAGTTGTATTAACGGAAAACTTTCAATTCCTTCTAAGCCCATCTCAAGTGTGCGCCAAGTTTGTTTGCTGTCACCAAAATTATTTCAGATAGTACTTGGCGATGTCTTTAGCAGCTAGGCTTGTACTAATAGTAGCATTCAATGAACTTTCAGTGAGCATCTGGAGATATCGCTTATGTTGATGACATATGTATGTATTCTTCCTTGCGACCAAGCAGTCAATCATGTAAGAAAACTCACTGCTGTCAGATCTTAGGAAGAAGTAGGTCTGAAAATCAACATTAGTAAATCAAACAGCATGCCCATCTGCCCAACCAGCGGCAGCAGCAGCATCATCCAGCCCAGCAAAAGTGGATAACTTAGGCAACAATAAAGATATCCGTGCTAGAATCACAAACGCGAAAATGCTAACATTTGTAAAAGTATTAGTGTTATGGTTTTAGTACATATGTTTATTGCAATTACTTTCCTGTTTTACATGTTATCATATTAGTTGTGCATCAAAATACTAAGTCTTCTATCAGCTATAGATATACAATATAAATAAATTGACATTGAACTGAAATAATAATAATCTACATTTCAACAATATCCAAATACACTTTAACCACATTCCTTGGTATTTTATGAACGGAAGTTTCAAAATCCATACGATACCTGCCTTCTGGAAATACTGAAGGCAATGGTATATCCATTATGGGTAGATTATCGATAATCATATCATGCTTAAATATTGATAAATATTCAGTTTTATTAAATAAATTAAATTTAAACATAAATCTTACAGAAAACGGACAGGAGTGATTGATATTGCTATAGCGCTTCCATATATCGTAGAACCAATCAAATATCAGATTCTTTTTACCTTCCAAATATTTGCAAGAGTCCAGGTATACATCGATTCCAAACGGTTTGTAACCATTGGCTCTTTTCCAAACTTTGAATTTGAACTAAAAAACAATAATATTATTTAATGTTGTTTTTTTTTTTTTTGTTACTTGATTTAAAGCTACTATCTTAGTAGCTTAGAAGGCTAATAGCTGTAGTAGTTAAAAATGTTAGAATTAAAAGAAAAAATCCTGTCGGAATAAAACTGAAATGACGTAGGGAAATGTGGGGCTGGGTTAAACATGGAAAAGTTTTAAAATTAAAGTTCTGAGAATATCATATATGTATCTCAGAAATTAACTTTTTGGATCCTGCACTTTCTCTCTACACTGCACTATGGGTTCTCTGACCACTTTTGCTGGCCAAAACCTATTTTTTCCACAGTCTGTTATTGTTTTGCTGTTGTTGTGATCTATTAGAAAATACTTCCGAGCAAACAAAAATGCACTTTGTTTTTGTAAATACTAATTAACAGTTTAACAGCAAACCATGAAAGTCTAGCTTTCTGAGTAGAATTGTGAATACAATTTCGTTCGAGTTTTTTTAAGGTTATTAAAATATCATTTTTGCTTGAAAAAAAAAGTAAAAAAAAATTAAAATAAGGAAAAGAAAGGTGATGGCAAATACTTTAATGTTTATATATGAAACTTTTCAAAAAAAGATCTTAATTCTTAATTTTGAGTGGGCTTGCAAAATTTTGCCCAAGTTTGCCCAACCTAAACAAAAAAAAAAAAATAATAACTTGGGATGTGATAAATCTGTTTTATCATGTTTTGTGTTGCGATTTTAAGAAAAACACTTTTTTCCAGGCAACTTCTGCTTCAAAAATTCCAAAAAAAAAAATTATTTTTTATCAAAAGGGTTGAATGGGTTAAGGTTTCCATCTAAATTTGTCCTAATAAACAACTAAAAAACGTGGTATAAGGGAGTAATCGCTGATTTCAATTTGAATAAAAAATTTCGAAATTTGGAAATAATTTACCGAGTATGTAATTAGAATACCAGATGCCACATTGAACACGTCATCTAAAATTTTTAAATTTTGACATATTTGGTTCGAGATTTCTTGCACTCACTAACTATGACATGTAAGTATCGTATAAAAAGACAAATCCGGAAAAAATAATATTTTGATTACAGATTAGATCTAATTTTCCAAAAGGTTTTAAAATCAGCCCCACCATCCCCTACTATTTTAAGTATCTTTATTCAACCTTCTTTTTCAATCAAAAAAAAATTTTTTCCTTTTTCCTTAAATTTGACTACAGCCTACAACATACCGTTGATTCCGTGACTGGTGTCTTGTGCAAAATGACTCAATACTGAGTAGTTTTAGTGTGCGATTTATTGGCTTTAATGAACATACAGCAAATGTGCAATATGGCTTATCCAAATCAATGCATTCGAGCGCCGTCGCTGTAATAGTGTTTGTTGTTTTTACTAAATTCTAAAAGTTAAATAATACATTTAAGATCAAAATAATATGCAAATATGTACATTAAACTTTCCCTTCTTCCAGCAAATGCAGTAAAATAAGTTAAAGTAAATGACAATGCTATGAGTGTCATAGCAAATATAAAATTTTCAAACTGTAACTTGGAACCCATCGTTAACTTCTGTGAGTTTAAATTGCGAACATTAAGTAAAATGATATGAAATACTATATATTTCAATAAGATCTTGTTATGTTATTGAACGCACAAATACAGAACAATTAAAAAACAATCTGTAGGCACTATTTAAAAATAGAAGCATATACAGTGTAATAGATTATAAAATGTACTGATTAAAATCTTAAAAGCAGAACGATCTGTTCACGGTACAGTAAATAGCCAGTGGTGGAATCAGCTAAGTTGGCAGTTGACTGTCGTCTTAATGTATATTCACGTTTTAGATAATCAACTAATCAGTGCGATCGGAAAAACATTTATTATTATTAACAACACTTACAGTTTCAAAATTTTATTTGATTATAACCAGTGTCATTGTTATATAATACCCAGCAAAACGTTTAACCTTAACATAACTTGGTATTGGACCATTAATGTTATCGTATTTTACCTGTTAATTTGCTTAGAAAATCGGAAAAAATAAACCACAACTGCCATATTCGTATGAAAGTACGTCTGATCGTGCATCCTATTCTTGTCAACGAATTTTTGCATAAGAAAAATAATGAAAATAATACGGCTGTAGTGCTTCACCGAGGCTGCGAGGCAACCTCGTTCTACGAGGCGAGAGCGTGGCGAGAACGAGGCGAGGTGGAAAAATAAATTTGCCTCGCTCGACCGAGGCGAGGCGAGATACACCGGCACCTCGCCTCGCCTCTGTAAAAAGAGAGGTTTTTATGAAAATGAAAAAAATTATACATGTATCAGGCCTGCATATGTACATTCAACTAGCAAAGCCCGACACGCGTTGTTACACCTCAAGAAATGAAATATGTGTTTTTATTTTGGGTGGATCGAATAATGTATGATGATTGGTGAGATACGATTAATTTAACTCTTTTCTTATATGAGACGGCGTGGCAGTACATTTCAAGTCTCGATTCAGTACATTTTCACAAAACCCAAATTTAAATAATTTGTTTTCTTTTTTCTAAAATAAAAATGGATAAAATTGATGATGGTATCTTTATGCAATTTAGTTTGAAACATTTAAATATATTTTGGTTCTCTATAGAAAGATCTAAAATTCAAATGAGACCACTGATTTTTAAAATATTCTTGAAATATGAACTTTGCCTAAGCTTTAAAAATTTTGTTGGGATTTGTTAGTCTTAAGAAATCCGAAATTGATTAGTTGCTGCCGTTATTAATGTCATTTAGTTTCGAGTTGCGATTTTATGCGTTTTTTTAATGAACTTTTTTCTCTGGTAACTGATTCTTCCGTAATTCCGATTTATTCGATGTCTGGTTGCAAAAAGAAGAGAGAGTTTTATATTATTTATTGAAAGTACTCAGGATGCTACTAGTCCAAGTTATTTGCGGCAGAGTGCGCATAATTTTTGCATTAGAGTTTACGAGATCTGGGTAAACAGCCACAGGAAGTTGCCTGTTGTTTTCCAAGAGCAAAATATTAATTGGCTTAGAAGCAAAATATTGGTAAAAAAGCAAAAACCTGACACAAAAATTTTCATTCATTCAAAGGATATTATCAGGCTCGGATTTACCATACAGGCAGAGTAGGCACGTGTCTAGGGCGGCAAGAATTAAAGCTAATATTGGCGGAAACTTTGTCAATTTTTTTTATTCGTTTAGATTGGCGTCTTATCAAAATGAGTAGGAAATCAATAAAAGGTGCATTTTATTGATTAAAAAACTTTTCGTACAAAATTATTTCACCATTGAAGAAGTTTTGAGCAAGGGTGGGCGATAAGTTTTCAACTGCCTAGGGGTAGCAAATCTCTAAATCTGGGCCTGGATATTAAGAGGGATTACTTCTTCCTATTAAGTTCTAGTTCTAGTTCTTCTATTATTTTAATAATTATAAAAAAAGCAGTGCGTGCCATTTTTGACGCGGTAGTACACGGGCTAAGATTTTTTTCAGAATTCTTCTTCTAGTCTAGAATCAACATAAAAATACGTTTCCAGTTGATCACCATGACAATATAGCCGTTATTAGTTTTGGCCAGCAAAATGTGTTATTTGACCTATGGTGCAGCGGCAGGAATAGCTTCATGATAGGAGTTGTATAACCTTACTTACATGGTCAGCGCAATAACACCTGATGGAGGTACCAATAAGGATATCTATGCCAGGATCAATAAAGCGTAAACAGCACCCTACCATTTAATTTACATACGAATGTTCACCAACCATTGTCTCTGCCGAATTCTGAAAATTTGTAGGCCTAGAGTCATTTCCAATGTCGAACTGTTCACCAAATGCCAATAAGATCTGATTTCCATCCAAATCAAGGACGAAAGTCGAAACGTAATCAGCACGTAGACAAATAACTAAATTTATGAATAAAGTACTAAACCACTAGTATATTAAAAGTATTGGAATTAGTTTTATTATTTTAGTACATAAGTATATTGCAAAAAATTTACTGTAATCATATTAATTGTGCATCAAAGGACTAAGTTTTATAACACTAATATATAAATAAATTGAAATTGAATTGAAACAATAATAATCCCTGCACTCTAGGAGTTCGGCGAATGGTTCCATAACATACAATATACTACTTTCAATTATATCTGCATACAATCTAACCAAAGCCCTTGGTATGTTATAAGCGTAAATTTTCAAATCTATACGATACCTGCCATCTGGAAAAACTGAAGGCAATGGTAGATCCATTATGGGTACATTTTCGACAATGATATCATGCTAAAATACTGATTCATAGTTTTATTTAATAAATTATATATGTATAAGAATAATCTTACAGAATAAGGACAGGAGTGATTGACATTGCTATAGGGCATCCATATATTGTAGAACCAGTCAAATGCCGGATTCTTTTTACCATCCAAATATTTGCAGGCATCCACGTATACATCGATTCCAAACGGTTTGTACCCATTACCTTTTTTTCAAAACTCTGAACCTGAACTAAAAAAAAATCTTATTACCATTAAATGTTTTTTTTTTTTTGTTACTTGATTAAAGCTTCAAGCTTAATAGCTACGAAGACAACTAGTCGTAGTAGTACTTCCTTTCTTCCAGCCAATACAGTAAAATAAGTAAATGCAAATGACAATGATATGAGTGTCATAGTAGATATAAATTTTCTAAACTGTAAATTCGAACCCATAGTTAACTTCTGTGAATTTTATTTGCAAATGTAAAATTGAATAATATGAATAAATATATATGTTCATAACTGACCAAACGAATGAACTAGCACAAATACAGAGTGATTAAAAAATAATTCGAGGGTATTTATTTAAAAATGAACGAATATGCGGTATAATAAATAAGTACCTGGAGACCGACCACTGTTCGGTTTTTCGTTTTGAGGTTGAAAAAATCGAAAAAATATGGAATTTGTTGAGAAAAGTTGACTTTTCACTTTCACGCTTCAACTTCTCTTTACTTTTTTCTGTTCCATTTTTTTCAACAATTTTGCTTCGTTTTTAGTTTCGTCAAATTGTGGTCTGATGCAAAAGTGTTTATAAAAAGAGTGGATTGGGACCAAGAGTGAATAGAAATGAAAAGGATAATGCAAAATGGCTCGATTTCATTTAAATTGGACACTAAATCGACTGAGATATCGCAGCATTTATATAAAAGAGCGCAACCGATTGTACAGTTAGTAGGAGGGGTAAAACCTATAAGCCACTTTGGTACAAAAACTTATCGCACCTTATTACGTTTAGCGGTTGGTGCTATTTTTTAAATTTTATTGCTGTAAGGATATTTTCCTTGTTCTTCGGCTTATCCCGGAGGTAATCACTCCATAAGTGACAACTCATCGAGGCGGTTCACCCCGAGTGACGTTGGGTCACTTAAAGTCACTTTGGTTCACGAAATTCGTAAAAATACAAAAAAAAAAAAAATTTCACGCACCGTAAAATGTTATTAGGTGCGCAAAGTTTTTACACCAACGTGGCCAATAGGTGTTATAGAGCAATTCTACAAAAATCGCACGCAAACCGCAATATCGCGATTTTCACTCATCTCGGTGATTCCAAGTAACCCAAAGTGACTCGTGGTGAACCACCTCGATGAGTAGTCACTTGTGGAGTGATTACCTCCGGGATAGTCCGAAGTACAAGGAAAATATCCTTACAGTAATAAAATTAAAAAATCGCACGCGCCGCAAGACATAATTAGATGCGCTAAGAGTTTGTACCAACGTGGCCCATAGGTGTTATAGACCAATTCTACAAAAATCGCACGCAAACCACAAAATCGCGACTTTCACTCACCTCGGTGACTCCAAGTGACACATAATGACTCGGAGTGAACCGCCTCGATAAGTAGACACTTATGGAGTGACTATCTCCGGGATACTCCAAAGAGCAAGGAAAATATACTTGCAGCAATAATTATCAAAAAATCGCACGCATCGCAAAACATAATTAGGTGCGATAAGAGTTTGCACCAACGTGGCTTATAGGTGTTATAGACCAATTCTACCAAAATCGCACGCAAACCACAAAATTGCAATTTTCACTCACCTCGGTGACTCCAAGTGACCCAAAGTGACTCGGAGTGAACCGCCTCGATAAGTAGTCACTTATGGAGTGACTACTTCCGGGATACTCCAAAGGACAAGGAAAATATCCTTACAGCAATAATATCCAAAAAATCGCACGCATCGCAAAACATAATTAGGTGCGATAACAGTTTGCACCAACGTGGCTTATTGGTGTTATAGACCAATTCTACCAAAATCGCACGCAAACCACAAAATTGCGATTTCCACGCACCTCGGTGACTCCAAGTGACCCAAAGTGACTCGGAGTGAACCGCCTCGATAAGTAGTCACTTATGGAGTGACTACTTCCGGGATACTCCAAAGGACAAGGAAAATATCCTTACAGCAACAAATTCCGAAAATCGCTCAGGACGCACTAAGTGGTCAAATATTAAAAATGACCACTACAATATTAACACTACACCACTGTAATTAAAAGTCTATTGGAACAAAAAATTCTTTTTTTATTTTTCGTGCTTTCTCTATCGATTGGAACAAAAAATTTAAAAAAATTACTCCCATAGTACACTAAATAACATTTAACGTTTTTCGTACGTATGGGAGGTGCCACGCCCACTTACGCAATCCCGTTGAAATCCATATAATTTCAAAGCTTATAGTAATCGACACCTCTACACCAAATTTAAAGAAAATACCTCCCATAGTGCACTAAATATAACATTCAACGATTTTCGTATATATGGGACGTGCCACGCCCACTAACGAAAACTCGTTGAAATCCATTTAACTTAAAAATTTTTGGTAACCGACATCTCTGTACCAAATTTTAATGAGATTACTCCCATAGTGCACTTAATATAACATTTAACGGTTTTTGTTTGTATGGGAGGTGCCACGCCCACTGAAGCAATCCCGTCGAAATGCATTTAATTTCAAAGCTTATAGTAACCGACAACTCCTCACCAAATTTTAAGAAGATTACTCTCATAGTACAATAAATATAACATTTAACCTGTTTTGCTTGTATGGGAGGTGCCACGCCCACTGGTACTATTACACCCATTTTTCGTCTTGAGGTACCTTATAGCAAGTATATCCACCATATGAAATTTCAGAACGATTGTGTTGTTAATTCTCTTATTATAATGTTTATAAATATTGTGGGCTGTGCCACGCCCTTAAACGAATTTTGCCAGTATAGTGACATAGCATGTTATGATGACTGCTTTTAGTGGTATTATCTATAAAATTTTTATGAAAATCCTCTGTGCCGTTTTTGAGTAATATTGAATCAAAATTTTCAATTATTAAAAAGTGCCACGCCCACTTTTCCGATTCCGCCCACTTTTGGCAAAATTTAAGACATTTATGATCTGCATCTGTGTACCAAATTTCATCACAATATCTTGAATAGTTTTCGAGATATGACGTTATGAAAATAAAAGTTTAGGGCTGTGCCACGCCCCTCCAGGAGCCTTTGATAAGTTAAAACCCAGCCCAATCCTAATTTTGTTCACATATGTACCTAACCCCCAAGTTTCATCATCATTCATTTTTTTTTTTTGCTTATATTTTAGCTTGAGGAATTAAAATAGTTGTCTCAATATTTGAGCTTAGGTGCGAAGGTATAGGGTTTTAGGTATATTATTAGTATGGGAGATGCCACCCACTGTTGTCAAACTACATCCATATTTTTCATACCCAAAGAAACGTTTTTTTTTAATTTGCGGACATATTAGCCTATGTTTTAGCATTGGATCCGTAGGGAATCATAAATGTGAACGGCGCAATCAGTTTGTTTCCAATTTAATTAACGACTTTTTACTAAAACGTAAAAAAAATTACCATAGGTGGCAAGATATAGCGTTTTAAGTATTTTAGTTGTATGGGAGGTGTCTCAACCTGATTTCAAACCACGCCCACATTTTTCGAGTGGCTGAATGTGAGCAATTTACATCTCAATAACAAATTTGAAGCTAATAGCTTCCATAGTTTTTTTTTATGGAATTTAGAATTTAATTTTTTTTATTTAACCCATTTTCGGCCACTGTTCGCGTACGCGAACAGTAAAATTGTTAATTTTGATACCCTGTATTTACTGTATCTTTTGAAAAATTTGAATTAAACTAACATTTAATAATTTAGTATGTTCTCTTGGCATTCCAAAAATGGTATTGAGAACAAATTTGTATAAACCGTTATTGAGTTATCCCAAGGTCAAAAATACCCCCACTTTTAGATATTTTTTCAACTCAAGAAATGAGATATTAAATTTTGTTAAACGAATAATGTAATGATGAGGTTTTGTTCAGAAAATGGCATATTTTTCTTGTATGCATTAAAATTTTTTTAAACCTACCACAACATTGGCGTAGATGATGACTAACGTCAGTGTTCGCAAGCGCGAACACTGGCCGCTATTTGGCATTTTTTTTCTCAGTACACTTTGAAATTTCGATTTACTTTTTCTTCATATTTTCTATTTCTTTTGAATTTTCATGCAGTTTTATCATAAAATAAAAAAAATAAAAAAATATGTAAATTCAAATGATTTTTTTGTAGGCTTTGACATTTATTTGTTCTTTTTTGAATTTATAAGTGGTTCTGATCATTTTTGTGCTGTGCTTTAAATAAGAAATTTGTTTCGAGATATGTTGTCAATTATTTCATATATATCCAAGCCAAGAGATGACACTGCCCCAGCAGGCAATTGAGCAAGGCCTGCTTCGGAGAAGACCTGCTAGCACAGCTGCGAGGCCTTCTCAAAACTAGATTTTCATGCAAATAAAAATATGTATATTCATGAAATGCTATTATAGGTTAGTTTAGGTTAGATAGGAGTGGCAGTCGATTACGAAACCGACTCACTTAGACCAAATGTGATCCATTCTGATGCCACAGGGTGTCCAACTATACCCTCTCGTTGAACCAACCAGATTTCGCAATAAAACTAAATATCTGACCTATACACAACATGTCTAAGGTCATCCAGGTCATCAAATAAAAACGAACCAAGTGTTTTTTGGGGTTTTCTAGCAAGTGCGGGACAGGAGCAGAGAAAATGTTTAATGTTTTCCTCTTCTTCCACATCTGCACAAGTTCTACAGAAGTCAAAGGACCTAGCACCTAATCTCTCCGAATGTCTGCCGATGAGGCAGTGTCCAGTTATGACTGCAACAACGGACAAGACACTATGTCTAGTGCGAGAAATCAGCTCTGACGAACGCTTAGCATCCCATTTCGGTCAGATCAGCCTAGTTATATTGCAAGTTGACCCTTGAGACCATCTATTGTTAGCATTTTTTACCATTTCTTCTATACGCAGTAACTTGCAGGTAGCAAGTAGCATGTCAACACCTTCCCTGCTATTATGCCTTCCCACATCAGACGTGTTATCAGCACTGATAGTAGCACTGGCAGCTCCTGCCCTTGCCTACTGGGTGGCTGTTATTTACATCTGTAGTTAGTTCAGCATTAGTGAACGTCTGGAAGCTGCATTGTTTTATGCCTGTAAAAAAATTACGTGTTTACGTAACAGAGAAATTACTGTTGACTTCGTATGCAGAAACAACAGGTCATGACTTAGCTGGAGATGAATTTAAACCAGAAAATATATAACGTATAACTGGAGACAGGCCCAGCGGAAGACCTGTCCTCGGTGTAGCGTACTCGACACCCGGGGTGTCGAATTCCCCACCCCAAGCCTCTAACAATATATTTGTATGCCTTAAAAATATCAAAATATATAATTTGTTTTTCAATTTGTTAAAGATAATAGCGACTAAAAATGAGTATAGACATGAATATGACTATCAACTAGCGCGTTTAACCAAAACATTTTAAAGGTGCTCCAGCACGTTTCACTCGAAAACGTTAATATTTTCGCATGCTGGATCATATATTTTAACTAGTCAAGTATTATTTTTGAACTGAATGCACTGAATTAATATTATTTCAGTTACATTTTTCTTTTTTACTATCCATTTCTATCCATCTGACTTTTCAATTGTGAAAAAAGATTACATTTTTTTTTAATTTCATCATCTAAAAAAATATGTCAAATAGCGGCTAACGTTCGCACTTGCGAACACCTCCTTCCAGGGCCCACAGACAAGTTAGCTCAAATCTGACAACGGATTTGAATTTTTTGACCCTAAATCACCCTAGATTACATGGTTTCATATAAAAAGAAGCAGTTTGAATTTTCGTGGCCGAAAATGGGTTAATTTATGAAATATAGTATAGAGCATACAAAGACACAGAAAAAAAAAATGTTAAAACTTTCAACCGTTTTTGCTACGAAGCTATTAATCTAAAAATGTAAAATATCCGGACAGTTTTGCTTCCCACTGTACATACACTCGCGCTCACAATTAAGTATACGGTTACCATTTTCTAACAAAATTAGGTATATATCAAATTTATGTAATAAATAAGAGACATTTTTATAATTTTTTTGATGTTAAGATGTTTTGTCATATATTCTCAGTAAATTCAACGGATTTTAGAATACATTTGTATACAAATGAGGACAAAATAAAGTCTCAAAACCAAATATCAGTTTATATGAAAAAACATAAAAAAGAAAATGTTCGAAAATAGTTAACTAATTCAATTTTTTTTTTTTAATTTAGTAATTTGTGGTACAACTTTTAGTATTTATTACCGCCTGCAATCTTTTTAGCATACTTTCCACTAAATTTTTTTTGGCTTTAATGGGTCAATTTTGTCCCACTCGTTCTGAAGCTACGGAAAGAAAGTTGGTAAATGTTGCCTCTTACTTCTAGGCTCATTGGAACCCAAAATTGTCCAAAGATGTTCAATAGGGTTTTAATCAGAATAGTGGAGCGAACATTCAAGTTTTTCAATGTTTTCTTCTAGAAAATGCCCATCAGTAATAGCAGCCGAAGGAAGTCAGCAGTTGAGGAAGTCAACTGTCACCTTAGCTGGTTCGACCTCAGGCTGCTTACTCTGTAGTGTACATAACGTTCTGCGTTGAAGATTTTAATCAGTACAATTTATAATTAATTTGTACAATTTTCTATTTTCAAATGAATTCCATTGAATTGTTTTTTAATTAATATGTTTTTGTACGAACATAATTATAAACATAACAATGGATAGTTAAAATATAATTTTCCGTATCATTTAACTTGATGTTCACAATTTAAATTCACAGATGTTAGCGATGGGTTCGAAGTTAAAGTTAGAAAAATTAATATTCGCTATAACTCTCTTAGCATTTTCGATTACTTTAACTCATTTTACTGTATTTGCTAGAAGGAAGGAACGTTTTATATACTTAGCTGCATATATATTTTATTTTGATCTTAAATCTCTTCTTTAATTTTAGCAGTTAGTAAAATCAACGAACAATGTCAAACTCACGGCGATCGAATGCACGGATTTGGATAAAACATTCTGCTCATTTTCTGTATGTTCATTAAAGCCAATAAATCGCACGCTCAAGCTAGTCACTTTTCGCGTCACTTTACATAAGACTCCAGTCACGAATATATCGGTATGTTAAGCATTAATTTATTTTAAGGAAAAAGTTAAAACTACTTTCTTATGAGTACAAAAGGAAGTGTGATGTAGTATTATTTAAAATAGTGCATCATTTCAGTTTTTTTTATAAATCAATCTTCTTAGCTATAAGACTTGAAGCTTTAAACCAAGTAACAAAAAAAATAACAGCAGTGGACAGTATTAAAAAACTTTTTATTTTAGTTTACGTTTAAAATGTTGAAAAAATATAACAGTTACACACCGTTTGGAATCGATGTAAACTTGGACGCCTGCAAATATTTGGATGGTAAAAAGAATCCGATTTTTGATTGGTTCTACGATATATGGATGCCCTATGGCAATATCAATCATTCCTGTCCATATTCTGTAAGATTTTACTTAAATATACTATATTGAATAAAACTATTTATCAAAATTTTAGAACGATGTCGTTGTCGAAAATGTACCCATAATGGATATACCATTGCCGTCAATATTTTCAGATGGCAGGTATCGTATAGATTTGAAAATTTACGCTTATAACAAACCACGAGTTCTGATTAAATGGTAACGAATCATCCGAACCATGTTTCGATGTACAAACGTTAGCATTAGAGTTTTAAGAGTCATGAAAAGTTTTTAAAATAATTAAGTACTTAAGTAAATTGTTTTATATTCTAATGGTATTGGTGAAAAAATACCTTGTTGAACTTTAAGAGTTGAATTTTTTGATATTGAAATTAATATTCATATGTATTTATTAGATTTGCTTCGTTGCAGTTTGTTGTATATATAAATCAATATAATGTTGAAACGCAATCACAATCTCACAGCCAAGAATTTGTAAAGTGGTTTTCAGATACAGTGGTCGAATCCTTTCAGGGAAAAAGCATAACCTGCAGCAAAGTTGAAAGAAACCAGAAGCTTATGCAAGACCGGACTTAGAAGCGCAGTGCCCCTAGGCACTTGGCATTCGGGATCCCCTTCCCCATAACGAAATCATTATATTTTTGTTTAGCAACTTAAAGGCACTAGTAGAGAACAAAAAATTTTCAATCGACTTTATTTACATTAATAAACATCAGATTTACAGAGTCTATGGTACTATAATTATGTTTATCTATTTTTTTTTTGAACGAACGAATGACGTCATCATAGGCGATTAACTGCATTACTTCTGACTCTATGTACATTACAGAGAGTTAATTTAACATTTTATTCTTTATAGTAGATCTTAAGCAGTGGTGCCTACTACCAGAAGCAAACGCTCTCACGATAACCATGTGTCGATGAATTGTTTATCAATTCTGTATACGGGCACGATTTTTTACGCTCCTTAAGCTCCCGATGGTTCTAATTTTAACGCTCTTTAAGCGACTGCCCTTTCTCTGGTCAGAACCGATCTTAGGTCATATTTTACTCTCTTTTGCGCTGAAAACGATCGTTCTGCCGAGCAGTTTGATGCTGGTGTACACAATAGCGTTCGGAGCGCAATTCCTACGTTTGGATAAATATCCAAAAAGTCTTTTTCTAGTAAATATTTGTACAACTTTAGCGATGATAGCTTATAACTCCATCATTGAATGACAAATGAGCTCGCAGGTGCAGACACTCGTTTTCAAAATTGTATCCAAATCCTCTGGATAAAAAGCTATCAGGTTTCTGGCTCCTTCACTGATGAGCTTAGACTCCAAGCGATTAAATTTCATAAGAATGTCAAACTTTTCACTTAACTCTTTATAAGCAGTTCCGCGTCTCTGCAGTTCTGCAATAAGTCTATCTAAATATAATGACATTATAAATGGTAATTCACAAAATTTTACGTTCAGATAGGTACTCATGTTAGAGGTCAAAGTGACCCCTGTAGATCATTTCAAGGTCGAATTCCCGCTTTGTGCAGAAAAGCTGCAGCCAGTTAAGGCAAAATTGTGCAGCGGTCCAACCAATGATTACTAGCTTTTCTGCTCCAAGCGGGAATTCGACCTTGAAAGTACCTTCAGGGTTCAGTTTTACCTCTAACTTGACTTTTGACTTATTCATCTGTGTAAGTTAAAATGGTACACCAAGTACTTATAATAATGAGAACAGAGTGATAAATTACCTCCTTACAAAGAAAAATATTTGTATTTGTATTGTAGAAAAAAACGTTTTCACTGCTAGACTAATTGACCGGTGTCTGATGAAATTTGGTACAGAAATTAATTGAACCCTAGAAAAAGGTATATGTTTCAAAGTCTACGGTGCCACGTACCCAATATAAAAGTATGTTATCACTGCTAAACGAATAGATCGATGTTTGATGAAATTTAGTATGGAGATAGAGTGAACCTTTAGAAAAGATATTTAGATTGCTTTTGATGAAATTTGTTAATGAGATACATATGTTTATTGAACTCTAGACAAGAGATAGGGGTAGACGAACATGATAACATAGTTTATATTTTTTGAAGCGTTAACAAAAAATTGATGTTTCTAATATGAAGTTTTTAATATTAAATACCAAAAAGTTGGTTGAGCGAGCGAACTCTAGTTCACATAATCACACACATTTAGTACACCTGAAATAGGTTTTAAGTCTACATACACCTTATATGTAGCTGAAAAAATTTTATATATTTCAAGTCTTTTAATCTAAAGCGAATAAACAAGCGTGTATTTAATTAGTTGATGGTGTTCAATTCTTTTTTTAACATACTTTAGGACTTCCAGAACAAATAAAAACATTCGAAAAACTGGAGGAAACTCTTATTATCAGTATAGCTAATAAAGTTTTTTCATTATTACCAAGGTCAAACCCGAGCATATCGCAGAAAATTCATTTTTTCTTAATAAAAGAGAATATTTGGAATAATTATTTAAACGTATTTAAAAAAAATATTGTCTATTTTCGATTCCGGTAATTTGTAAGTTATGTACTTCCTGATTGCATTTCTTATTCTTTGGGTGCAACTTATTTTCAGTTAGGAGAGAAACTTACACCTCTAGTTCTTAATCAACGGACTTTTATTTTCAACATAGAAAAACATTTATGAGGATATTTAAATAAAATTCTATAAAAAATACTCCTTTTCTTTCATTTTTACAAATACTCTGAACAAATAAATCAACTTCAAATGAAACTTACGTAACATGGGCAAGTATGATTAACATTAGTATATGGCAGAACATAATCGTAAAGCCGGTCAACTGCTATATTATTTTTTCCAGCAAAAAATTTGCATACATCAAAATTTACATCAATTACAAAAGGTCTGTAACCGTTGGCTCTCTTCCAAACTTTGAATCTAACCTATTAAATATATTTGAAATGTTATGATTTAAGTTTAATTTATTTTTGATTCTAGTCAGTAACGAATTACTTTTGTGATACATTGATTTAAATAAATGAAAATGAAATGAAAAAATGCAAAAAAAAAAATATTTTTATATGACGTTACTAAAATCAGACGACACTCATTCTTATCATAATCAAAGATCTTGTTACATACCGTGGCAGACGACACTCATTCTTATTATAATCAAAGATCTTGTTACATACCGTGGCTTTCGTAACGGGCGCTGGTAAAATTACACGAAAACTTAATTCCTGTAAGGTTCGGTTTATTGGTTTTAATGAACATATTTCAAATGTAGCAAAAGTTTTGTCCAAGTCGTGACATTCCAACGAAGTTATTTGAAAAGTGTTTTTCGTTCCCACTAAAGGCTAAAGTAAAGGAATAAAGTGTTAGTTTATGCCGATATACTTTTTATATATTCATACCCTAATTGCATTCTCTCTTACAGTTGCTGTATTAGAGCTTGTATTTGGTTTCTTCAATATCTTTATATAATTTTTAAAAAAAAAACATTTATGGACTGTAAATTAAAAAGAATATTGGAGTGCGACTTACTAAAAAATGTTTTTAATAACATTTTCATTTAATTCAAATGAGTAAATAACCTTTTAACTACATTAATTAAATTAGCTACTACAACATCTTCGGTTTGGCCGAAACTTATAGGGCGCACACTGCATTGAAATTTCCATTTTTATTTATTAAATTATAAGTACTAGCAGTAAACTACATATATTACAATAAACATATATCTCTATAATATTTCTATATTGCATGGGTGCAACGCCCACATGTTGAAACTCACTTCTTCTCCAGAGCATTTCCGAATTCTTACTGCTTTTTGTGTGAAATTTGAAATCATTTCCCAAATAATTCATTCAGCAAAGCATTTTGAAATTTTGGACGGTATGATAGGTTTCACGCCTTCTTGTGAAAATTTGATAACGGTAAACTATAGCAAATAAATCTTTCATAGACGTCTTTATTAACTCTTTTCGTCCATTTTCAATCCAACGGGCTTTTGTTCCAAGGTGTACCCAATTTCATTCAATTATATCGCTTGTTTTTTCATTCATCGTGATTCCAAAGACAGACAGACAATGGCTAAATGAATTTGCATTTTTTAAAATAATGTGTAGTTAAAAATTTAAAATGTCAAAATGAGTAATACATAATGGAAAATTAATGTAATATGAATATAAAAGAAATACTCTACTAACTGCTATGTTGTCATCTGTGGAATTTTCCATTTCCTGGCACGTTTTAGTTTACTGTTGTTGTTGTTTTATTCTATGGGTATGGAAAAGTCGCGCTCTTTCATCGCTCGCTGCTTTCGCCAGTACTCACGCTCGGGGTGTATTCGAAAATGCTAATTCCATCAGTTTATAGGTTGGCACAAAGAGCCTGTAAGTACCCAATAGACAAGGGCAGGAGCTAGAAGTTCTTCTAGCAGGCCTTCCTGGGTAAGATTAAGGCCTTGCACCTCCTTTTAAACGTACTTTCTTTTTTATATGAAATGTCCCGATAAAACAGGCTTTATTGAGCAGTCCTTCTAAGAGCGCTTACCTTAGCAGCGGTCATAGAAATACTTGGAAATAATGAAATTTTACGCCGTGAGACTTTGAGTTAACTTTTTTTTTTATCCGCGTCACCTCTCACTTACACTTGCGTTGATATTTTTAGTATATATTTTTTGTCACGATTTCTTAAATTATAATTTGACATTGAATAGACAACACTCTGCCATCACCTTAACATATCATGAAACAGAAGATCAACCTGGCAATATGCACACCGTTCTTTACTTCCAACCATTTTTCCACTTTTGATGTCGTACATACCAAAAAGAGAAAATGTATCAAAATCAGTGACAACATTTGGGTTTTATGAAAATGTACTGAATGGAGATCTGAAATGTACTTTTTAGATACCGAATTTTTAACTTTTTTACTTAAAAAAAAAAAAAAAAGTTTTGCGCTAAATATACTAAGAGAATGGTATTTTTTTGAAATAGTCTAAATATACTGAAAATATACCAAGAATGTACTGAAAATGCGCCGAATGTAATGAAAATGGATAAACCGAGTGTACTAAAAACTTTTCGAATGTACTGACGACAACTTTTCAAGACGAAAATGTGCTGAAATAAGTACAAATTTACCGAAAATGTATACGCTGCTCAAAATAAGAATTTAATAAATAAATAGTCAAAGGCAAAACCCACATGGAAATTAAAAATAACAGAAATTCTGAGAATCGCTTTATTAATACATTTAACATTCGTAATCCCAAATTTATGTGTAAATTTCAAAATAAATTTCAAATTGGCAGCACTTTCCGACTTTTCGAGGCTGCTTTCTCAGCAAATTTGCCTTGTGTAAGCTTTGCTCCTTACAAATTCTTTTCGAGGCTCGAAAATGTTCTCAGTTTACACAGTTTTCGAGGCATCTTTGCTTTTAGAGCAATTTATTTTCGTTATCCAAAAACTATTTTTAAAATTACGCTACCAATGATTTTGTAACTTACCGTGGTGGTTGATGTAAAATTACACGTACTCTGATTTCTTTTAAGTTGCGATTGATTGGTTTCAATGAACATAATGCAAATGTTGCAAATGCTTTATCCAAAACAAGACATTCTAACGCAGTCAATTGAAAGGTGTTGGTCGTTTTTTCTAAAGGCTAAAGTGAAGGAAGAAATTTAAAGTTTATACAGATAATCTTTGAATATATTCATAATCAGTTTGCATTCTTTCTAGCAATTTCTGTATAAGAGCTTAATACATTTAAAAGTAAAAAAAATAATATTGAATACAAGATTTTATCAAACCATAATTTCGAAATCAATTTAAATGTTTTTAAAAACATTTTTATTTATTTTTATAATATGTTTTTAATTATGTACATAGATATCGTGACATATTACAAAGAATATTAGTCAACCTCTTCTCTTTTCATTTAATTTAAATGAGTAAATAAATCTTTGCAGCAAAATAAATTCAATTAGAGCTTTTGATTTTATTTAAGGAGTAAGGAGGCGAACTAAGACTTGTAGTTACAGAAAAAGGGGCACAGCAACAACTTTACGAACTATTAAAATATTTTATATCTTAAGTAATTGATGTTGTTAACAAACAGAATAAAGTTACCACTGATGTTTGGAAATTGGTTTAGAATTGGGTTTTTTTGTGATTTGCATGACTTCTTTATTTGGCAAAGAAAGAAAGTAACTTATTAAAGCCATGAGAACATTTCATACATATCGCTCATTTACTTCAAGAGTGGCATAACTCAAAAAACGTGTTTTAAGTTAATGATGCAGAAATATTTCATGTTTTTTTTGTGTTAAAAACTCAGAAAGATATCTTATAAACTCGCTTTGTGAATACTAAAAGGTTTTTACCTATCTTCTAAGTGTGAAAATTGGAAGAAATGAACAAAAAATTGCCTAATTTTTGCTTTTTTTGCTTTTTTACTTAAAAATATTAGGCGATTTTTTGTACGTTTCTTTGAATTTTCACACCCAAACCTTTTTTTCGATACCTAACCCAAAGATATTATTATTTTTTAATATTTAGACAAGAAAAAATTTAGTTTAGAAGTCATGAGAAAAAATTATAAAGGAAAATTGTATTATGCGAGTTTTTTTATTAAAATGGCGATTGGCGAGTGGTAAATGACCTCAAAAAAATCTGAAAAATTCATGAATTACTTTTTTTTATAATAAATCGAATTTCGGTTAAAGGTTTGAATTTGGAGAACCTTTGAAAAAAAGTGAAACACCCTAATGTACATATATCTATCTATCTTCTATTATTAAACGAGCTAAAATTGTATGTATAAAGTTGGGTACATATGTGATCAAAATTCAGATTAGGCTTGGTTTTAAGTTTTCAAAGACTCTTTCAGGGGCGTGGCACAGCCTTAAATTTTTATTTTCATAACGTCATATCTCGCAAACCATTCAAGATATTGTAGTGAAATTTGATAGACAGATGCAGATCATAAATATCTTAAATTTTACTAGAAGTGGGCGGAATCAAAAAAGTAGGCGTGTCAATTTTTAATAATTGATTCAATATTACTCAAAAATGGCACTGACGATTTTCATAAAAATTTTAAAGATGGCAAACTCTTTGCAGGGCATGGCACAACTAACAATATTTTTAATCGTTATAATAAGGGAATTAACAACGCAGTCGTTCTAAAATTTCACATGGTAGATATGCTTGCTATAGGGTATCTGAAAACCAAAAATGAGTGGAATAGTGGGCGTGGCACCTCCCTCACAAGAAAAAACTGTTAAATGATATATTTAGTATGCTATGGGAGTAATATTTTTTAAATTTAGTGCAGAGGTGTCGGTATTTATAAGCCTTGAAATTACAGTGCAGTCGCGCTAACGTGACCGCTGTCTAACGTGAACAACGCGGAAACGTGAACGAAATAAATTTTGCAGACATAACTCAACCAAGCAATACGCAAAAAACTGAATTTTTATTTTTTTTTTAGTTTTTGAAGAAGTTTTTTGTTTCTTTTAAAGTTTTTGTTGTTACAAATGATAAGAAGAATAAAAATTTGATTCAAAATACATTACAGAGACTGCACTGTATATGGATTTTGACAGGATTACATAAGTAGGCGTGGCACCACAAGGACATGGCTTTTTGAATGATTGCACATATTTTTTAAAAAAAAAACTGTGCATTTACTTTTGTTCAAACAGTTAGATGCCCACTCCACTCTTCCCACTGTTTGACAACATCATAAATTTTTGTAAATTTTAATTTGAGCCTACAAGGTGCAGCTTCAAATAAATTTAAAGTTGAAGTTAAGAGCTAAACACAGTTGGGACGTGCGATATCGTCCATAGTTTTCTTATACGTTAATAGTGCGTACAAAATTGACACTAGAAAATTTATCGCAGAGAAATAGAACAAAATCTTCTTCTTCTTCTTCTTTTCCCTGTTATGATTCTGACAACGACTGGATCAGGGATCCCTTCGACTTTAGTATTGCTAAGCAATTATCGATATTAGAGCAAGATATACTCGTGGCTATCCCTTGCTATTGAAACTAAAGTTCAATAAAACTGAACTAACTAACTTTTAGTTACTCCTAAAATCCGATTACTCTGCACTTGCAAATAAGAGCATCCAAAACTTGATGCCGTTTTGTACAAAGTAAGGAGTGCATTGAAAAATAAATATATCTCAATAACCACAGATTCAATTTTCAAAAAGATTATATTTTTTTAATGCGAATTTAATTCAAATGCAGAAAATAATATTAAAAAAAAATATTAATTTTGAAGCGTAAAATTTTTCACTTTCTCTGGGACACCTCTTATTAGTGCTTTAATGGTATATTTTTGGATTTTTTGGCCTGACGCGCACCACTTGCGTCTAAAATGAGTTGTGTCCTTACATGTCCCTTTTGTTGCGTTTAATTGCCTCTTCATTAGAACCTAATATCTCTCGAGAGGCAGGAGTTGGTGGATTGGGAGGGTTCGCTTCTCTAGGAACAAAAGTAATGTTATTTTACTGGTACCACTCAAAAGCCGCTTTACTGTAGCATTCCATGATGAAGATTTCGATGTTCATTGTGCCTCTGGTCACGAAATTTTGGCTTCTTTTACCACAACTGTAAATTGCTCACCAAACAAGAAATTTTCTGGGAAATTTTTTATTTATTTTGTGTTTTAAATTTTTTGGGACATGTCCACTAGCGTTGGCAAAATAAAATTCTTGGTCAGGAAACTGAAAAATGTCGGAAAGGACGAACGTTTCGACATCCATAATGCCACATTCGAATTTGGACACAAAATCTTTTCTCAGTTTTTGAGCTCGTATTATTGCTTCGAAATTGTTTTCAGCATTCCGATCTGGCACTTTCTGAACTTTGTAGATCTTCAGCCTAGCCTCCCCTTTCATTTTTCGCACAAATGATACAGAGAAATCTGCTAGCTGAGCGATTTTTTTTCCTGAAAGATTTGAAGTTTTCTTCAGCATAGTTACGACCTTCTTTGCGTTATTACGGTCACCACAACCTTTTTTCCATAGCGTTTCCTGCTTTTTATTCATGCTAACGTCTGTTTTAAAAATTTTCATTACCCAAGATACCGAATTTATGTTAACTTTAGCATTCCTTGCAATCCTCTTGAAAGTATATTGCAGGTTATTTAAAAAAATTTTTAATTTTTTTTCACGCATTTCTATTTTGCTGCTCATGTCTTCGCAAAGTAATAGATGAGAATGCAAAGTGATATGAAATAGTATTTGACATGATTTTCTAAGCTAACCTGATCAAAACAATTACATTTTTTTTTTATGAAAGAAGTTATAAGCAAAAACGTTTGCACATATTTCTTATGACGCACAACTTATTTGTGTGAACAGGCTTTTTGGTACTATTGGTACTACCACCTCATTAAGTAAAAACTTTTACAGAAGAAAATATAACAAATTTCGCTTATAAAATGACCAATAATCACCAAAAAAATAATTTTCATTTCGAGCTTTATTATTATTACATTATTTATTAAAAAAGATATAAAAAAAAACAAATTATTTTCTAGGCTTTATTTTGACCAAGAAATATTTGTCTGAGCTTAATGTACATATTTTGACTTGGAACTTTTTTAATTCTGTTACATTGCCCCAATTTTTATTCATTTTGTATTTTTATTACATGAAAATCCTAATAAAAAATATTTGCCTCTATAAATGCGCACGATTGGTTAAAATGCAGAGAGATTATATGGTATAAGTATCAATATTTATTCTAAAGTAGTGTCTGTATGCTTTTGAACTTCTGGATCTTCAAAAACTGGACATACATAACATACATAGTGTTGAAAAGGCCTTTAAAATAAGACCGGAAAAATTAAAGCAAAATAAAAATTCTTTGTTCCTTAACCTCGTCAGATAACCGGACATTTTATGTCTGGTTGAGTTTGACATCGGTTGGCAAGCCTGTGTGTCTTTGTCATTATTGAGTCAGAAATTATGCTTAGAACGACGTCAAATGTCTAGAGTTGGGATGGGGACCGCACAAAGAAATTTAACTCGATAAGGGGTCCGCGGACTACATAAGTTTAAGAACCCCTAATCTATTACAATTGCATATGTCCTGTAGATTGTTACATAATTAAAATAATTTTTTTTTTCTCAATGAATTTTTGTAGAAATCCTGTGATTATGAAACAAATAAAAATAAATTAAAAACACAGAAAAAGACATACAAATAACATATTCTTTTGAAGTAAGTTTTATTTAACTTTATTATTTTAATAATAAACACAGAGTGCTAGGATGGTTCATCACAATACTATTTTTCTACAATATCCACATACAATTTAAACAGAGCTCTAGGTATTTTGTAAACGTAAACTTTTAAGTCTATACGATACCTGCCATCTGGAAATACTGACGGCAATGGTATATTCATTACGGGTACATTATCGACAATGATATCATTCTAAAATATTGATAAATTATTTTATTTTATAAATTATATTTAAGTAAAATCTTACAGAATATGGACAGGAATGATTGATATTGGAATAGGGCCGCCATATATTGTAAAACCAATCAAATACTGGATTTTTTTTGCCACCCAAATATTTGCAAGAGTCCAAGTATACATCGATACCAAACGGTTTGTAATCATTACCTTTCTTCAAAACTTTGAAACTGAACTAAAAAACAAAATTCTTAATATCATTAGATGTTGGTTTCTTTTTTTGTTACTTGATTTAAAGTTTCAAGCTTAGTAGCTAAGCAGACTAATAGCTGTAGTAGCTTAACTTTATTATTAGTATTATTGGCTTATATTAGAAGAAGGCTCATGTGAAGTATGTACTATTTTAAAAATATGTCAATCCTGCTACTTTTAGTACAGGTAATATATAAGTAAATTACTGTGTAACATACCGTTGAGTTCGTGATTGGTGTCTGATGTAAAATAAGGTGAACACTGAGTAGTTTTAGCGTTCGATTCATTGGCTTCAACGAGCATACAGTAAATGTGGAGAATGTTTTATCCAAAGTAATGCATTCGAACGCCGTTATTTGTATAGAGTTCGATGATTTTACCAACTGCAAAAATTAAGGAATGCATTTAGGATCAAAGTAATATTTTCATGCAGCTACATATGTATATAAAACTTTCCTTCCTTCTAGCAAGTACGGTAAAATAAGTTAAATTTAATGACAATGCTATGAGTGTCATAGCAAATATAAATTTTACAAACTGTAACTTCGAACCCATCGCCAACTTCTGTGAATTTGAATTGCGAACATCAAATAAAATGATGCGGAAAATTAAAATTTAATTATGATATGTTTATAACTGATCGCATGAATGCAGAACAATTAAAAAATATTCCATAGGCATTTATTTTAAAATTAAAAGCTATACAGTTTAGCTATAGTTCGTACTGATTAAAATCTTAAATGCAGAACGTTTTGTACACTGTACAGTGTACACTAGGCTTCATTCAAATGAAAATGGTCACCGGTCAACAGACAGTTTGAAAGCTTACCTCAGAACATTCTCTTCATTTTATTAGATAACGACACTACGTTTCGTACCTAGAGTTCATCGGAATCTTAACAATATTATAAGATCGGACATCAAATGGCAGAGCTATCGAAAAAATCAAAACGGAAACATCTACTTTAACCAAAAACTTATAAGCACATTGCGTTGAAAATATTTTTTGAGCTAAGCTACCAAACTGGCTAGTGACCGGTAAACTTTTTTTTGTGATAGATTTATAATATAAAGTAAGCAACGGATAATAAGTGAAATACAATTTCGTAAGCATAAAACGTTATAAAAATTTTAAGTCATTCAATAACTTATATTGTTATTTGCATATTATCAGCACTTTAAAATCAATGTGGCAAATGAGATGACATGAAAATCACGAGATAACTATAAAAAATTATCGTCAAACTTCCCATTAAATGGTTAACTTCAATTTAATAAGAAAGATATTTGTGTTAAGTGAGCGTGTCATATGAAAAAAACGTTTTCACTGCTAAACTAATGGACCGATGTTTGATGGAATTTGGTACAGAAATTGGTTGAACCCTAGAAAAACGTATTGGTTTCAAAGTTTACGGTGCCACATCCCCAATATTAAAGTGTGTTTTCATTGCTTAACTAATGGACTGATTGTGATGAAATGGTGCAAAAACTCGCACGCACCGCAAAACGTAATTAGGTGCCATAAGTTTTTGCACCAACGTGGTCTATAGGTGTAATAATGCAATTCTTAAAAAATCGCACGCAAACCACAAAATCGCGTTTATCCCTCACCTCGTGATCTAAATTGACGCAGGGTGAACCGCCACGATGAGTAGTCACTTACGTAGTGACAACCTTCGGGATACTCCAAGTTACAAGGAAAATATCCTTCCGCAAATCGCTCAGGACACACTATTTGGTCAAATATTAAAAATGTCTACTCTAAAATTAACACTACAACACTGTAGTTAAAAATCATTTGAGCAAAAAAAATTTCCGAAAGTGGCTCGAAAACGGTCTTTAACAGGGTCTAAATCAATTTTGCAAATTCCCGAAACTCAAACTACCAGCGAGTGTATTTTCTCAATTTGCGGATATGCAGTTAGAGCCGAAAGAGCTAACCTTCTTAGGGAACGTGTGGACGAAATTGCAGTGTTGTGAAGAAATGAAAATACAAAAAATATTAAACAAAAAAAAATATTCAGTTTAATAAACTTTTATTTAAAAATTCTTTAAATTCGGTTAAGTAGATTGCTCTGAAAGTAAATTTGTGCTGAGAGTTTTTTTTCAATTTTACCTTTTCTTCGAATGATTGTACGCAGGCACAAACAGAAGCAAAATAACAAATTCTGAGCGAACAGACCGAACTAAACAAATTGAGTTGAGTCGAACCAAACGAACTTGGTTCGGTGTTGCAATTTTGTGAAAAGCTCGTGAGTTTTGAGTTTGTTCGCACAAGTTCGGATCGTTTCAAAGCCTTAGTAATTTGTAATTTCTTTGGGTACAAACTCCTCTCAGTTAGGAGAGAAATTCACACTTTTACCTCTTAATCAACGGACTTTTATTTTCAACATAGAAAAACATTTATGAGGATATTTAAATAAAATTCTATAACAAATACTCATTTTCTTCCATTTTTACAAATACTTTAACCACAGCTCTTGGTATATTGTAAGTAGAAACTGTTATGTCGGCGCGGTACATACCTTCTGGAAATACTGAAGGCAATTTCATGTTCATTATGGGTAGCTTATCAACAATCAAATCCGACTAAAATTTTGCATAGAGATGATTAATTATATCAAATAAATCTACTTCAAATGAAACTTACGTAATATGGGCAAGTATGATTCATATTGGAATATGGTAGAACATAATCGCAAAGCCAGTCAACTACTATATTCCCTTTTCCAGCAAAAAATTTGCACACATCAAAATTTATATCAATTACAAAAGGTTTGTAACCGTTGGCTCTCTTCCAAACTTTGACTCTAATCTATAAAAAGTATACGAAATGTTAGATGTATAATTTTTTTGTGGTGTATAGGAACAAAAAAAAAAATTTTTATATGACGTCACTAAAATCAGACTACACTCATTCTTATCATAATCAAAAATTTTGTAACATACCGTGGCTTTCGTCATGGGCGCTGGTAAAATTACACGAACACTTAATTCTTTTAGGGTTCGATTTATTGGTTTTATTGAACATAATGCAAATGTAGCAAAAGTTTTATCCAAATCATGACATTCTAACGAAGTTATTTGAAAAGTGTTTTTCGTTCTGACTAAAGGCTAAAGTAAAGGAAGAAAGTGTTAGCTTATGCAGATATTATTTTCATATATTCATACCCTAATTGCATTCTATCTTACAGTTGCTGTATTAGAGCTTAACACATTTAGAAATAAAAGAATTATTGTTGTAAAAAATATTTTATGAAACCATAACTTAGTACCCATTGTTTGCTATTGTGTCCTTAGCTTTATTTGTGAATAATTGTGTTCGGTTTCTTCAATATCTTTATATACACATAATTTTAAAAAAACATGTATGGGTTTGTAAATTAAAAAGAATATTGGAGTGTAACTTATCATAATATGTTTTTAATAACATTTTCATTTAATTCGAATGAGTAAATAACCTTTTACCAACATTAATTAAGTTAACTACTAAAGGTGTCATCTTCGATCGGGCCGAAACTCACAGGTCGCACACTGCATTGAAATTTCCTTTTTTTATTTATTAAGCTATAATTATTAGCAGTAAACTAGATATATTACTATAAACATATATGTACCTTTATAATATTTCTATATTGCATGGGTGCAACGCCCACATTTTCCTGCTTTTTGTATGAATTTTAAAATCATTCCCCAAATAATTCATTGAGTAAAGCATTTTTAAATTTTGGATGGTATGATAGGTTTCACGCCCTCTTGTCAAAATTCGATAACTTTTTGTACAGAGCTAGTCCAAGTTATTCTTAGATATTGTAATAATTTGGTTAAACTGATGTGGATGTTGTTCCCAAATAGATTAAAATGATAAATAGATTTGAAAACATATCAAGTAGAGTTGATATCAGAAATACCTCGCCTTGGGGCGCCGTAGAAAGTAAGCCGCTAGGCGCTCCTATTTTCTATTCTTCGTAAACTGAACTTACCTACATATGTATGTTTGTATATTTATTCGCATTAAACAATTCAAATTACGCACGACTAAAGTTTCGAGCTAATTACTTTATTGCTTTGCTTTAAAAATTTCAAATGAGTTATACATAATGCACAATTAATCAAATATGAATATGTACATTCAAAAATAAAAGCAAAAATAAAAGAAATACTTTATTAACTGCTGTGTTGTCATCTGTGTAATTTTCCATTTCCTGGCACGTTTTAGTTTGCTGTTGTTGTTGTTCTATTTTATGGGTAATTAAGCTCTTGGACTTATTTTGGAGTTTTACATCATTTTAAAGCTTAGACTATTTTGAATGAACCCTAAACTTATTACTGCAATTAATTCACATATTATTTCAACTTCATGACATTGCATTCATCAGTCTTGTTCGATCTCGTGTAAAAATATAATTATGGTACAATACTCTTCAATTCACTTAAAACTTGGCTCAACAGCCACAGAAACGTTCTAAATTATGTAAGAAATGTAAGAGGATGATCACGGTCTAGCATGGTCAAAGACTATGGAGTGGCATAAGCAATTTTTATAAGACGACACAATCGCTGAAGGAAGAAGCCTTGAAAATGAAAACCAGAGTAGTTTCATCATTCCAATAACTAAGGCAACATCCACCGCAAATTCGTCCCAACTGTCCGCACAATTACTGATGCTTTCTATTTCGACGTAATTCATACTTCATTTGATAGTCAGAACTCGTCGTATGCGACCAGAATATCGCGATCCTGTGGACTTGTGTTTGTTACACGACAATGTACCAAGTCAGACATTGTTGACTGTTCGTCAATTTTTGGCACGTTGTTAAGTTTTTGAGTTGAATCATTCACCGTGCTCACCTGATTTAGCATCAAAATTTGAGAAACTGTATGTGAAGGGGATATTATGTAAAATTATAAACTTAACGTTCGGGCCGGCCAAATTAGGCTCCCACATCAGAAAACATCAAGAGAGAGAAAGAGAGCTAGCAGCCATAATGAAGTTGTCGCTCGGCAGTATTTTCAATATTTTGCATGAGCATTTCGAAATGAAAAGGATGTGCGCGCGATAGGTGCTGCGTTTACTGACAATTGATCAAAAGCAACATCGTGTCGGTGATTCCAAGTAATGACAAAATTGAACGAATTGCGATACGAATTGCTGCCCCACCCACCCTATTCTCCAGACTTGGCCCCCAGCGACTAAGTATTATCTGTTTCCAAACTTGAAAAGATCGCTGCAGGGAAAGAGATTTTACTCAAATGAGGAGGTCGAGTTTGAAACTGATGCCTATTTTGATAGCCTCGACGTCGACTACTATAAAAAAGGTATCGAAATGTTGAAGGATCGTTGGATGAAGCGTATCTTCCTCGAAAGGAACTAAATATGTTGATGATAAAATAGATTTTTATCAAAAAGTTTGTGTTTTCATTATTTTACCTGCGATTTTTTGAACCATGTAGTACTTGAGAAGTCTTGCTAATTAATTACTACTTCATATGACTAGAGCTTAGCCTACAATTTATGCTTGTCAATCAAATGATACTTTTTCATCAGATCGTATTATCCGTGTTACATGTTGTACGCGCAGTATACGTACACATAATGCAATCATCTACGTACAGTTTGTTACTATTACAATTACACTGCGGCTGCTCAGAATAACTGATGCCATTTAAGCATCAATTGAGTGCCGAAGGCAGTGGCGTCTATTCGGTAGGACTGGGGAGGGCATTGGTCTCCCCCAAGGATCTGATACTAGGTATTATTCAATACAACAATTCAATAAAACCATCTAATAGTGGTGAAATTATAATTCTTGCACCCCCCCAAGGCTTTGGTGAAGTGACGCTTCTGGCCGAAGACGCGAAAGAGTAAAAAACAATTTTTTTCAATTACGCTTTTGACTTTTAAATACTCCTTTATTGAAAAAGTTTTTATTACCATGGTTTAATTTTCATATTGTTAATTGTATTTTTTTTTCCACATTTTAAAAATTGTTTTCTTTTATTTAAAATAATAAATTCTAATTGAATTATTTTTTTTCTTATTTTGACAATTATTTGCACTTAACTTTTTCATATAAATTATAATTTTAAATTGTAAAGTCTATAATTATTGCAATTAGATTTTAGTTTTTATGCAAAAAATTAAAATTGAAAAAAGTGAATATTGGTTAATGGCAGTATGAAACTGAGCGATGGTACCTTTTTCGCTTTATTGATTCTGACATGGCTCTTCTTATTGGTACCGCCGTCTGGGGTAATTATGTTACCCAAGTAAGTAAAGTTTTCCACTTCCTCTATGCTAGATTCACCTATCACGAAATTGTTGCTGGTGCTGGATGTGCGGATTCCCGACAAAACAGCCAAATTATTAATATGACGGATATGTTTGATCGAGCAATGGACTCATCGAATCCACTACTTTAAAGTCACTTTTTAAATAGAAGGTCAAATCAAAATAAAACGATACTACGATGGATTTTTTCTTTTAGAATAAAAGACTTTCACACCCGATATAGAAAAAAAAAATCTACTACGGCAGACTTCGAATCTATTTTCATTTTAGTTGGAAGTTGAAAATAGTTAAATGATTTTTGTAAACATCTTTGAATAAACAATTATAAATTTCTATGTCATCAAATATAGCCATATACAATACATATGTAATTCAGGGAAGTACAAAACTTGCATACTTGTACATGACTTTACTTAAGAGAAGTCAATCTTTTTATATAAAATGTAGTTGTTCTAAATACTGGGTTATATAGGCGGTTTTGGTGGGCGTGGTCAGATTTTTGTGAAATTTTTTTTATTCTTATATATGACATTACTATTAAATGTGACAAATTAGAACTCTATAACTACGTTTTTCTAATTTATCTCAACATTTTCACATTTCCGACCAGTGTGCAGTGTACAGAACGTTCTGCGTTGAAGATTTTAATCAGTACAGTTTATAATAAACTGTATATTCTTCCGTTATTTAATAAATGCCCGTGGATTATATTTTAATTATTCTGTATATATTTATTAATATAATATTACTTAACCAAAATATATGTTTTCGAATTATTCAACTTTTCATTTGCAAATAAATCTCGCAGAAGTTAGCGATGGGCTCGAAATTACAGTTTGAAAAGTTTATATTTGCTGTGACACTCATAGCATTGTCATGTACTTTAACTTATTATACTGTATTTGCTGGAAGGAAGGAAAGTTTTATGTTACTGCTTATTGTTTTGATCTTAAATATCATCTTTAATTTTAGCAGTTAGGAAAATCATTGAACACTGTCCAGCTGACGGCGATCGAATGCATCGATTTGGATAAGACATTCGCCTCATTTTATGTATGCTCGCTGAAGCCAATAAATCGCACGCTAAAACTACTCTACTTTCACGTCATTTTATATAAGATTCCAGTCACAAAGTCAACGGTATGTATAGTACGTAGTAATTTATTTGAAGGAACAATTTCAAACTACTTTCTTATGAGTACAAAAGGAAGTATGATGTAGATATTTTTAAAACAGTGCATCATTTCAGTTGCATTCAAATAGCTTTATGTTTTGTAATGCAAATCAATTTTAGTGAGACTTCAGCTACTATGGCCTGTAGTACTTTTAGCTATTAAGCTTGAAGCTTTAAATCAACTAACAAATAAAAAAAGCAACATTTATCTGTATTAAGAAATTTTCTTTTTAGCTTATGTTCAGAGTTTTGAAAAAAGGTAATGGTTACAAGCCGTTTGGTATCGATGTACACTTGGATTGTTGCAAATATTTGGATGGTAAAAAGAATCCGGTTTTTGATTGGTTCTACAATATATGGATGCCCTATAGCAATATCAATCATTCCTGTCCATATAATGTAAGATCATGCTTAAATAAAATTAATTAAATATAACTTATTATCAATATTTTAGCATGATATCATTGTCGAAAATCTACCCATAATGAATATACCATTGCCTTCAGTATTCCCAGATGGCAGGTATCGTATAGATTTAAAAGTTTACGCTTACAACAAACCGAGAACTCTGCTTAAAGTGTATGCGGATATTGTTGAAAAGTAGTATCTTTTATGGTAACGAACATTCAGACGCACGATGCGTTTATTATGATTTCAATTGAATTTAAATCTATTTATATATTAGTGATGTAAGACTTAAACTTTTAATCCACAATTAATATGATCACATGTAAAGTTAAGACATAATTTGCAGTATATGTTTATACTAAGGCTATAAAATAAGACATAATACTAATACAAACGTTGGCATTAGAGTTTTAAGAGTCATGAAAAGCTTTTAAAATAATTAAGTACTTGAGTAAATTGTTTTATATTCTAACAGTATTGGTGAAATAGATCCTTGTTGAACTTTAAGAGTCGAATTTTTTTATCTTGAAATTTATATACTCATTAGATTTATATATATAGGTAGACATGTTAAACAATATTATGTGGAAATATACAACTTCTCGGCTATAAATAATTCACAGACTCACAGCCAAGGTTTGCAAACCGTCTTAAAATACTGAAGGCAATTTTATGTTCATTATAAGGTAGCTTATCAAGAATCATATCCGACTAAAATTTTCAATAGAGATGATTAATAATATAAAATAAATCAAATTCAGATGAAACTTACGTAATATGGGCAATGACTATATTGTCAATTGCTATATTGTTTTTCCAGCAAAAAAATTGCACACATCAAAATAGATATAAATTACAAAAGGTTTGTATCGTTGATTTTTGCAATGGGTGGTTGCTCTTTAGGCAAAACTTCATTTCAGTTGAGAGTAAAACCCATTAAATAGATTTGTTCAGATGATTTATTATTGAAATCAACGGCTTCAATATATACCTGTTATTGTAAAATTTTCTTTAATTTTTCAACTTAGAGAGGATATCGGTAAGGACATTTCAATAAAAGCTTACAAAAAATAATCTTTTTCATCAATTTTTACAAATACTTTAACTAAAGCTCTTGGTATATTGTAAGCAAAAACTGTGATGTCCATGCGGTACGAACCTTCTGGAAAAACTGCAGCCAATGATATGTTCATTATAGGTTCCTTATCAACAATCATATTCGACTAAAATTTCGTAGAGAGATGATTAGTTATATATAATAAATCAATTTCAAACGGAACTTACGTAATATCGACAAGTATGGTTAATATTGGTATATGGTTGAATAATATTGTAGGCCCATTGAAATGCTAAAAAATCTTTTCCAGTAAAAAAAACTGCACATGTCAAAATATACATCAATTACAAAAGTTTTGTAACCGTTGGCTCTCTTCCAAACTTTGAATCTAACCTATAATAAATCCACGAAATGTTAGTTTTTTTTTTTTTTTTGAAGTGTATCGGAACGGACAATTATTTTTAATTATTTTACTAAGCTTCATCTGTAGTACTGTGTGTGTCAACACCAATTAAAGCAACAATGTCCTTTAAAAGTTTCTTGTTTTTAATTTCAACATAAAAAGTTTCAATGACAATAACCTGCAAATTTCTAGCAAATCGATGACATTGCGCTGACTACTTAATTGATTAGAAAAATATTGTGCATTTTGTCAATGTCAAAAAATAAGGATCGTGCAAAAAAACACAAATTCATAAGTCCTCGTTTTTTAAAATTCTTGAACATGAGTTGGTTTTGAAACTTTCGTACTGGTTAGTTGTTTGTCCGAATTCCCAAATATTTTTTGTTTTATAAAAAGGAGACACATACATATATTTAATACATGAGGATTTATTTACAAAAGCTCTGACTATAAAAAAAATATTGTTAGGTTCATTTTGGTATAGAAAAAATACCTCTTGACTGGATTGTTTACCGAAAAAATTGTACACGGAGAGAATGATATTTTCTAAATCAATCCATTTCGTTTCTCAAACTAAGAAAATACCAAAAAAAACAAATTGGTTTCAATTTAATCTTGTTCTAATTGTATTGATTAATTTTTACTTAGATTATAGAAACGCTTTCTTGACTCACATAAATTACACATTGCAGCTACACAAACTATAATTTCTTATATTAAGAAGTAGGTATAATGTTAGTTACTTTTTATGCTCGAAATATTCGAATTTGCTAATATTAAGAACTATTTATTTGATACAAGTATTATCTGCTTGAGTTTTAATCAGTAGTGAGTAGAAATTTCTTGCGTTTTCTACAATTTTTCAAAATATAATCAAGAAAACGGGATTCGATTCAATTATATTTTAGTTGAACTAAGTTTTGGTCAAAACAAACTTAAAACTTTCTTAATTCAAATAATTTTTTCTTGATTTTTATGTTTTTTTTTTTATTTCATATATTGCATTGTCTTATGGTTCGACATTACTTTTTTGTCATCTGCATTATACATATGGACCAAAACGCAAAAAAGTAAACTACGGAGAATATTTTTTTTTTATTTAAATTTCGCGGGTTCTTCATTATTTTCTGGCTATACATATCCCTAGGTATCATGAAACACAAATGTCAACCCGAAATTTGTTGTTTGCTGCGAGAATTTAGACTTGTTTCTTGGCTGCCTCTTGATGAATAAAAATGAACAAAAATACAACACGAAACAAAAAGGTACGTTGTATTCAATATATGTTATATTTTACTTGCTATCCGCTTTTCTGAGATAGTGTTAAGTCTAATGAAAGTAACTAAATAAAATATTTGAAGGAAAAAATGTTATCAACAATTTTGTGTAAAAAAGAATTCGACCGCATTTTTTAATGTAACGTAACAGTCCAAAATCCCAAAAAGTTTTTTGGTGAAAAATCTAGCACGTCAACAAAAGAGAAAGACCTCATTTTCTTCGAGCAGTTTTAGTATATTTTCTAAAGAAAATAAAAAATTAGCGGTGCATTTACTTATGTGGGTGTCCAGCGCCGAAAACAATTTGTAACAGTCTTATTTAATCGATAATCAAATATTATAAGAGCTATGTTGATTTTCTCACCTTAAATGTATGATTTTTGATGTTTGTGAAAAACTGAGCAAGGCCTTACATTTTTATAATCCCTCCAGTACCACTCTTTAGTCCCCTTATGGAACATTTTAGTCAAATTTTCTGAAGAAATTAACATACGGGTCAAACGAGTGAGAATTTCTTCATACGGTCTTAGGAAAAAATATTCCTCATAAAAAACTAACAACAAAACTTCCTCAGGCTCATCTGTATGGTAGAAAAATTCAGAAATAAATTTTTCAATTCCTTTATATCGCTCGTTTACTGGAAGACCGTTATAACTAAAAAAAATTTTTTTCGAGTTAATTATACATTTGTTTTATGTCGAAGAATCGTAATAGCCCAAGAGCCGGCTGTAGAAAAGTCGAGTGTATAAGATTACAGCATGAAATGTATGTCAAATGATAGAGCTCGATGAGCTTAAACACAATATATAGGGTTGCCTTGCCAAAGCCTGTCCTAAATATGGGTTGCCGCCCGTTTTTGGGCCATTTTTTTTTAATAAAAACTGTATAAGATTACAGCATGAAATGTATGTCAAATGATAGAGCTCGACGAGCCTAAACGTAGTATATGGGGTTGCCTTGCCAAAGCCTGTCTTAAATATGGGTTGCCACCCGTTTTTGGGGTCAACATTTTTTAGAAAAAAGTTTATGGTTTAAGATTCCAGCTTAAAATGTATGTCAAATGATAGAGCCTGTAGAGCTTAAATATAATAAATAGGGTTGCTTTGCCAAATCCAGTCCCAAACATGGGTTGCCACCTGTTTTTTGGGCAAACTTTTTTTGGAAAAAAGTTCATGGTTTAAGACCGTAGCTTGAAATGTGTGTCAAATGGTAGACCTTGATGATCTCTAATAAAATATATAGGATTGCCTTGTCGAATCCCGTCCCAAATGTGGGTTGCCACCTTTTTTTTGGCCCAATTTTTTTCAGACAAATGTTTATGGTTTGAGATTTCAGCTTGAAATGTGTGTCAAATGATAGACCTTGTTGATCTCTAATAAAATATATAGGGCTGCCTTGCCGATTCCCGTTACAAATGTGGGTTGCCACCTTTTTTCGGGCCAATTTTTTTCAGTCCTTTCGTGTAACGTAACATCCGTCCGAGCATTTTTACTTCTACAGAACACAAAAAAAAAATTTTCAGTGTAATTAAAATTTAATTTATTACTTTCATTCTAAAGCTTTGAAATTATAAACTTCACATTGAAAATAATCCACCAAAAGCAGAGTTTTTCAACAATGTCAGGCAACTTCAAAATCTACTGCCAAATCTATGTAACGTAACAGTCCATGCTCACACGTTCATAGCTCCTAAATAACAAGGGATACAAAAATTTTTATATAAACAGAAAATGGTACTACAGAATCATATTTTTAGATGCATGAATACAATATATCTAAAGTACTCAAGTCTTTTCAGAGCAATTTATGTTCAAAGGTACGTACGAATGTAACGTAACAGTCTGCGTTTTGGTCCATATACGACATAAAAAGTATTGGCTAGAAGTAAGGAACGGTGCGCATGTTGCTACGCTAGCCTTGTGTTTCAAGTTATGTTAAGGTGTTAGAGTGTTTGTGTATAAATGTCAAATTATAAATTATAAGAAAAAGTCACATAAAAATAAACATTAAAAATATCAACGCAGGTGTGTGAGGGTGAGAGGTGACGTGGATAAAAAAAAACAATTAACATAACATAATTCAAATTTCATTGGAATTGTTATCTCGATTGAACAGGAAAGAAAAGAAAGTTCAAAAAGCTATTTCTAGACGCCAGAAAACATTTCTTACTTTTTTTTCAAGGTTTAGTATTTTTTTTGAATTCTAGGAAAAACTTCTGCTTGAACTCCAGAAGTTCTAATAATTATGGTTTGATTTAAGAAGTATTTCGTTAGTTTATTTGGTTCAAGTGATTCTTGGATCAAGAAAAGCAAATGCATAAATCAATTAAAAATCTGTTTGGACGAGAACGGTTCTACGATTTCTTGATTCAAGTAAATTCTACTTCCATTTTAGAAATTAATTCCCTCCGTGTATAGAGAAAATGAATGATGTTACTCTCTTGAATGTATTTTCGTTTGGTGAGAAAATTGTTTTTACATGACGTTACTAAAATGAGACTACACTCATTCTCAAAGATTTTGTGACATACCGTTGATTTCGTCACGGGCGGTTGATGTAAGATGACACGAACACTTACTTCCTTTAAGGTCCGATTTATTGGTTTTAATAAACATAATGAAAATGTAGAAAATGCTTTATCCAAATCATTACATTCCAACGCTGTTATTTGAAAAATGTTTGTCGTTCTGACCAAACGCTGATAAGAAGGAAGAAAGTTTTAGTTTATGGAGATATTCTTTTCATATAGTCATATCCTGTTTGTATTCTTTCTAACAGTTACAGTATAAGAGCTTAACACATTAAGAAATAAAATAATTATTGTTGTAAAAACAATTTTATGAAACAATAACTTAGTACCCATTGTTTACTATTGAGTCCTTAGCTTTATTTGTGAATAATTGTATATGTATTGTATATGGGTTTGTAAATTAATAAGAATATTGGAGTGTGACTTAACATAATGTGTTTTTAATAACATTTTCATTTAATTCAAATGAGTAACTAACCTTTTACCTACATTAATTAAGTTAACTACTAAAGGTGTCATCTTCGATCGGGCCGAAACTCACAGGTCGCACACTGCATTGAAATTTCCTTTTTTATTTATTAACCCATAACCAACCGCGCAGCAAAAATTGTTGCACAGTAATTAACGCCTCCTGATTCCAAATCTGTCATCAAAAAAATTCTAGCCCCACCCGTTTTCCCGTTATGTTCAAAAATCAAGTGTTCGATTAATCGAACGTTGGCGCTTATCCCATACCATAAAATCCCATACAAATACCACATTTCAAATTTTCCCCCAAGTGACAGTGTTTCTCTCTTTTCTACTGTGTTTTCACAGGTTTAGAGGTGTTTTGTGCAGGCTTATCATATGTTGAAATTTTTTTGGTTTTGGGCAGAGTCTCCGTTTGTCAACTGGCAATTTATTCTTGATCATTCCTCACTGTGAACAACCCAATGAATACAGCACCGAGGTTTATTAAGGAACGTCGTGGCGTCACGTGGTATTTTGCGACAACATCTTCACATCTTATCATCTCCTGTACTTGCAATCACTATTCTGGAACAATTCGCTGAAATCGAATAGCTGGGGTACTACTAATATGAAGACCGAAAAGGATTTACCTCGCGGCACACATGATTAAGTGTACGATTCTAAGAACCAGATCACTCGTTGTCACTGGCAAGATAATAAGTAGGTCACCATAGCGATGAGAAATACGATCAGATTCTGCCACTCCACCATGTTCTAAAGTTTTTAAGATAGGGCCCAGAAGGCAAATTTGTCAACGTGGATCAGTCTACTGTGCTTCGCAGCTATAATAAAGGGATAGACGGCGTTGATCTCAACAGCAACCCCATTCAAAATTATCGAGTCAATATCTGTGGAAGAAAATAGTACTGGGCACTTTGCATAACCACCCTGATTTCTTCTGTTGTGAACTGTTGTCAACGCTTGCTAGAAGCAATTCAAGTTGTCCGTTACTGAGTCTCTTCTGTTCAGCGATGATGATCTAAGGTTTCAAAGATCGCGCAATTTACCAACCGTGGTTGGTGAACACCTCATCGTCCGTTAGCCAGATGGGAAATATCGTCGATGCCAGTTAAAAGACTTTAGCAAACCAACCATTTCGATGTGCGAGAAACGTGACAAGCATATGCACTCGCATTGTTTCGAACTTTTCTATGAAAATTGTTTTTTTTTCCTACTAGTTTCTTCGATTACTAAGCAGATATTTATAATTTTTTACAATTTCATTACTATGTATCCTCTAACTCATCTAAAATCTCAAAAAATCAATAAACAACTTGTTTTCCTGAAAAAATCAGGCCTATTCACTTCTGTTACGATATGTTTCATTTGTATGGGGTTCTTATGGTATGGGCTAAATGCCAATATTCGATTAATCGAACACTAACTTCGTAATGTAAAATAAGCTCAAATATAGCCAAAAACCGTGTTTTTCGCACTTTAGGTTAGAATATCTCAAAAACCTGACGTATAGGAGAAATTCTGAGCTCGGATTTGGGTTCAGCGTATCAAAGTCCTTCGGGTACGATAGGTCTGGTCTCTGGTTTAAAAATTTGTCAGCCTGTGTTATAAGTACTTTTCTTACAAAAATAAATAAAATTTGTTTATTTGATTTTTCACAGTTTTACATTGAATTTTTAAAACAATTTGTTATATCACATTCCTTCCCTGTGGTGTGGAGAGTATCCTTGAATTTTAGCGAACCTAGAAAAAAATGTTTAAGGGTACATATTGATACTTATATGATATGGTTCCTATGTATTTGATATGTTTAACACCTGTGCAGTCGCCATTTTGTTTTTTTTTACATCTTAAAAAAATTTGAAATTGCGTGCATAATATTGGATAAGATTTTCAGCAACTAAAAGCTTTAAGAAAATAACAGCTAGTATGTTTTAAAAATTAAAATGTTATGAGACCTTCATTTTTAATACAAAAACGAGTAGCGCGACCTCTAAAATTTTGTTTTTCCTCTGAAAAAAATAGCATCCTCATTTCAAACCATAAGGAACCTATGTCTTCGAGAAAGCGGTTGAAAACTAAAAAATGGAATTTCTGGACCACCCTAATATACGTCCTCTCGTCAAAATTCGATATCTTTTTGTACAGAGCTTGTCCAAGTTATTCTTAAATTTTGTAAAAATTTGGTTAAACTATATCGAATAAATCTTTCATAGGCGTCTATATTTACCCATTTCGTCCATTTTCGATCCAACGGGCTTTTTTTCTAAGGTGTACCTAATTTCATTCAATTGTATCGCTTGTTTTTCCATTGATCGTGATTCCACAGACGATGGCTAAATGAATTCGTATTTTTTTCAACTATCCACATTAGTTCGCGAATAGATTAAAATGATAAATAGGTTTGAAGACATATCAAGTAGAGTAGATAACAGAAATACTTCGCCTTGGGGCGTCGTAAAAAGTAAACCGCTAGGCGCTCCTATTTTCTATTCTTCGTAAGCTGAACTTACCTACATATGTATGTATATTTATTCGCATTAAACAATTCAAATTACGCTTGACTAAAGTTTCGAGCTAATTAAGTACTTATTTCCGAAAAAAAAAAAGAATTAACCTTCATTCAGTTGATATCTAGATTAGATTAACTGCATCAAAGAACTTTATTGCTTTACTTAAAATATTTAAAATGTCAAAATGAGTAATACAAATGCCAGCTGTGGAGTTTTCCATTTCCTGGCACATTTTAGTTTACTGTTGTTGTTGTTTTTTTTATAGTTAAGTAAGCTGTTTGATCGCTCGCTGCTTTCGCCAGTACTCACGATCGGGCTGTTTTCGGAAATGATATCTCCGTCAGCCTATAGGTTGGCACTCCTACTAAAGTAACAGTCCATGTGTTAAACAGACGTACACATTGTAAATCAGCTGATTTGGGTACATTGTTATAAAAACTCTGATCTTTGATCAGCTGATTTACAAAACGGTCGAACTGTTAGTTAAGTAGGATTTTCATACTAAATTAATGCAATCATGGAAGTGGATCAAGAAATAAAATTGACATTATCAACCCTTATTCCGCAATTTGAAAAACCATATGGGGGATCACCATGCTCACACGTCACATTGATTAACTTGACACCGAATACACAATGCGGCGATTATAGTCCGGGACTGAAGCTTTAACTCAGCAACAAGAAGCCACATATTTTGGAGCCTTATCTACTTCATTTTAAAGCTTAAACTATTTTGAATGAACCCTTGTCTTATTGAAATCAGTTCATATAATATACCATTTCATTTCAAGACATTGCATTCATCAGTCTAATTCACGTAAATTTTGGCAGAACAGCCACAGAAACGTTAAAAATTATGCAAAAAAACTTATTGGGTTGTTCACGGTCAAATATTTTGAGTGGAAGACAGACAATCTCAAACTTTCATAATGATGCAAAATCTGTATGGGGTTGATCACGGTCTAGCACGGTCAAAAACTTTGGAGTGGCATTAACAATTTTTGGAAGGCAGACAATCGCTGATGGACGGAACCAAAAGAAAACTCGAATAGTTTCATTATTCCAAAAATCAAGGGCATCATCCATCGCAAATTTCTCTCAACTGGCCGCAGAATTACTGCTGCTTTCTATTTCGACGTATTACTTCGTTTGATAGTCAGAACTCGACGAATGCATGCAAAATACTTATCGCGATCCTGAGGACTTGTGTTTGTTACACAACAATGTACCAAGTCAGACATCGATAATTGTTCGCCAATTTTTGGCACAATTTTAAGGCTGTGTGTTGAATCATTCACCGTGTTCACCTGATTTAGCACCAATATCTGTCTGCAAAGGGTATGTTATGTGAAATTGTAAACTTAATTCATTAAAAAAAACTTGGCTCATGGAAAAAATAGCATTTATCTTTTAAAATCATAATTCAACCTTTCAGGAACGATAAACTAAAGTGAAAAATTAGTATATCTTTACTAACGGTAGGGGAAGGCGGGGCAAAGCGGTACACGGGGCAAAGCGGTACAAAGGGTATATTTATCCTTGCATTATAACGCCATCTAATGTAATTATAAGGAAATTGTTTTTGAGTAGTGCTCTTGTAACTGCCAGGTTATAGTGACATTTCGACCTTCCGTTTTCGAGATCCACGAAGTTCATCAAAATAAGTGCAGCCGATGTAAGATTCGAGGATTTTCGACTTAAGTAAATTTATTTCATATGAATCATTTGAAAAATGTCGTAGTATATATTAATTACATTGATTTTTATTGACAACGATTTGTTTATGTTGAAAAATTTTTGTTTCGCGAGTCTGTATGTTTACATAGGTCATGGCGGCAGTGTGGTATTGCACTTTCTATACCGCTTTACCCCACCGGTGGGGCAAAGCGGTATATACGTACTTTCTTTTTGCATCGTAATAATAAACATCTTCTGTTAAGAAAATAATGAGCCAAACTATCTTAATAGATTCAATATTAATTATGCGAAAAAATTCTTCTTTTTTTGTGAAAACTTCGTTTTCCCGGTAGGCATACCGCTTTGCCCCACCTTCCCCTATATTTTTGTTGCGAAACGTTTAGGATGAATGTGGTTTTATTTTCTTCAAAATAAATGTTTATTTTCATTTTTTTAACACAGGAAACACATAATCTAAAAGCTTCTTTTTTTTTTGTTGCGGTCAATAAGGTGTTTTTATACTTTTGGAAAACTTTAAAAATTTTTCATAATTACAAATAAATGATTTCGTTATTTAATTTAAGAAAGAGACAAATTTAAAAATAAAGTAAGGAAAATAAATAAGATAATATATAATATAAAAGCAACTCACAAAAAAAACTTATACAAGATTATCCATTTCATCAATTTTTATAAATACTTTAGTCAAAGCTCTTGGTATATTGTAGGCAGATACTGTTACGTCGAAGCGGTATAAACCTTCTGGAAATACTGAAGGAACTGACATGATTGTAGGTGCCTTTTCAACAATCATGTCGGACTAAAATATCATACCTAGATGATTAATTATATAAAATAAATCAATTTCAAAAGATACTTACGTAATATGGACAAGTGTGATTAATATTGGTATATGGCAAGATAGAATTGTAGAACCAATCAAAAGCAATATTCCCTTTTCCAGCAAAAAAATTGCACATGTCAAAATAAACATCAATTCCAAAAGGTTTGTAACCGTTTGCTCTCTTCCAAACTTTGAATCTAACCTAAACAAAATATTCGAAATGTTCATATTCATATTTGCTTTAGGTAAGGCGGTCTAAAATATAAGATAATCACAAATAAATTTGAAAATTGGGAATAGTTTGTCAAAAAATATCTATTAAAAGAAATTATGGAGAAACTGCACTAAGTGTTATGCTTCATTCAAAAGAAGGTCGTTTTTGCAACTAGTCTTTGATATAAGAAATATGATTGAAAAAAAAAAAAAAAAATGTGATAATCTATGTTCAAATTGCACGAACTTCAACCAGAGCATGACTTTTGGCAATACATTTATGAAACTTAAAAATAAAATTTGAATATTCCATTGCTTTTCTTCCTTAAATACTCCACTGCATACATACACACAAATATCAAAAACTACTAATTATTTCTAGTAGTTTTCATTGGATAATGAATAATCCTGCACGCAAGTATAACAAATCGTTTCGTTTTCTATCTTCTACGTGATGGCACAATCACTCAAAAAGGTTTCAGCCTATTTGAAAAACCTCAGGGTAATATTAAGCCCATTATAGATGGAATGACTCATTTACTATGTATATGAGTTTCTATACAGAAATGCTGAATATAACTAAATTGAGAAATTCATCCATTTTTCAACTTAGGTATGGCTGGCAAAAAACTCTTTTAACTGGGTTATTTATAATAGAGAAATGAAGCGTCCAATTGCAAAACCATATCCAAAAATTCAAATTTTGAGATATTAACATATATCAAAATCTGGAATCTAGACCATTCTTTATCTTTATACTACGTTTTAGATAAAACAATATTTTTATGTGACGCTAACAAAATCAAGTCGTAACAAACTCCAACTTTTTCAACATATTTCGTTACATACCATTAATTTCGTAACTGGTACCTGATGCAAAATTACACGTACACTGACTTCTTTTAAGGTGCGATTTATTGGTTTCAATATACATAATGCAAACGTGGCAAATGTTTCATCCAAATTAAGACATTCAATTGCTGTCGTTTGGAAAGCGTTTGCCTTTTTCACTAATGGCTAAAGTGAAAGAAGAAATTTTATGCTTATTTAGATATTCTTTTGATATATTCATACCCATTTTGCGTTTTTTCTAACATTTGCAGTATAAGAGCTTAAGACATTTAGAAATAAAAAAAATATTATTAAATAAAATATTTTATCAAAACACAATTTGGAACTCATGGCTAACTCCAATGACTTATGATTTCTTTATGAACAACAATAATTTGCTTCTATACATATATATTAATATGCAATATTAACCCTTATGTTCACGAGTAAACCTTGCCAGAGCTATTGACTAGTTTATTGCATTTTTTTTTTTTCATTGTAAAAAAATAATGTCAATTATTTTAATTTTACTACTATGTACTTACTTTGTATACGTTCTTATCATAAGTCTGACTATATGTCTGGGTTTCATGATGACGTGAGTTTAATATCATATGTGCCAAAAAACAAGACAGATTTGCTACTTTCTACTGAAAGAGGAGAGGCGAAGTGAATAAGCCGACAGCTTTTATATTTTACAATAGAAATTAATGTGGATTGGTTATCATGTACCAAATGCTGCACACATATTCTTGTAAAACTCAGCGTTATTTTATATATCTATATTTCTTTTTAACAAAAAATATTTTGATGGAATGTGTTTCGTGTTCATATTTACATAAATGAGTATAGTTTTTACTTATTGTTCCAACATTTTGCACATTTCGCTTATAGAATACATATGTGCATTAGAGCATATTGAAAGTTGTACGAATATAAGGGTTAATTAAAAGCATTAATTACTTTGTTAAATCATTTATGAACACGTTTACTTATTTTTATAAAATTTTTATAATGACTGAATTATCGTAACACCTCCCCTCCCTTTTCATTTAATTGAAATGAGTAGATAACGTTTTGCCAATATTAATTTGGATTGTCCAGTCATCTCAATAAAATATTAACTAGCTTGAATTCACTTTTAAAAAGTGCTATTTCGGCATTATTTTTTTAATTATTTGGAATGCCTTTACACTCATTTTGTTAGATGTTCCACGATCAAGTATCCTGAGATCATTTTGTAAATCTGTTATTCTCAAATAAAGTAAAGGGTAATTTTTTAGCAACTTTCTTTTTGGCAACACTGTTTTTGGCAGCTCAGCTGTTTTCCTGTAACATGTCAACTGTCAAACTTGTTCAGTTTGGTCTATAATTTAACCATGAATCGACTTACAAATGAACAACGTTTGCAGATTATTGAATTTTATTATCAAATTTCATGCTCGGTTAACAGAGTGCATCGTGCACTTATTCCACTTTATGGTCAGTTTGGGCTACCTTCTGAGGCGGCTATTCGGAATCTTATGACTAAATTTACATTATTGGACATTAAACCACCAAAACGCATACCGAGAGTGCGGGCAGAGGAAAATGTTTCAGCTGTATCCGCCAGTCTTGTTGCTGACCGTGAATTATCGATTCGGAACGTTACTGTGACTGGCGAGCGCTACCGTGTGATGATTACAAATTTTTTTTGCCCAGAATGGAAGAGTTGGACATGTCTGACATGTGATGGTGCCACATGCCACGCAGCACGCGAAACAATGGCCCAATTGAGAGACGAGTTCGGTGAACAGTTTATTTAACGTTTGGGGCCGGTCCATTGGCCGCCTAGATTGTGCGATTTAACGCCTTTAGACTATTTTTTGTGAGGCCATGTTAAGGCTCATGTCTATAGGAACAAGCCCGCAACGGTTGACGTACTGGAAGCCAATATTGAAGAATTTATTCGTTGGGGAGAGTATGCCAAGATTGGACCCAGCGTATGAATCATTTGAGGCGTAGCCGCGGTTAACATTTACATGGAATCATCTTTAAACATTGAATTATATAGATCGTTCTATCGACTCAAATAAAGATTTCATACGTTTCTCTAAATTTCTTTTTTAAATCAAATCCAAAAGCTCTTAAAAAATCACCGATTAGAATGCAGCTAATGGATATACTGCCTGCGTCAGGGGCGTCGGAAGACCTGTTGCGTGTGTTTAGAACTCCACATCCACTCCACTCCATTTTTTTTCCTAAAAGTTCATAATGTTTTCAACAATTATTGTATCAAACCAAATTGTCGAAAAAAATTTTCTTTGCGAGATATGATTTTCAAAAAAAAAGTTAGCATGAAACTTAAATTGTTGTTATTTATAAAAACTTAATTTAAGACTTATTTACTTATCACCAAAAAACATTTTTTTATTATATTAAGTAATGGCTTTTGACTTTTAATTACTCAACTATTGATAAAGTTTTTACTACCATGGTTTAGCTTTTATATTATTAATTGTATTTCCTTTCTCCACATTTTTAAAATTTTTTTTTTTTTTAATTTAATTTTAATTGTTAAGTGCATTCATTTTTTTTTTTTTTTGATTTTGACAATTGTTTGCACTTAACTATTTCATATAAATTATTATTTTTTATTGTAAAGTCTATAATTATTGCTATTAGATTTTAGTTGATATGCAAAAAATGAAAATTCAAAGAATATTAATACTGATTTATGGCATCCAAATATTGTAGAACCAATTGAATGCTGGATTCTTTTTGCTAGTAAAATCTTGAACAATCTATGAATTACAGGGTATTAAGCAAAGTCTCTTTTGAGTAATACTTACAGACAATCTTTAATCTGCTAATCGTTTAATTAAGGCTCCCAATACGAATAGGCTTAAATTTAGGTCGATATAGTTGTAAATAAAACTAACTCCTTATTATGTTGGCATGGTGCTGTTTGTAAACCATATTGCACAGTCGTATAAAACAACTGATTTCAAGGCATCTTAGCCTGTTCGACCCCAGGCTGCTTAGGGGACGTCCATTAATTACGTGAGTCAAAATAGGGGGGAGGGGATCCGGCAAAATCTCACCAAGGGGGAGGAGGGGGTCAAGGGAAACCTCAAGTCAACTTTTTAATGCAGATAATTTACATTTTTATAGCAGATAACAAATTGTGTCACATCAATTATTTAAAAATTATAATTTAAATCTCGCCAAGGGGAGGGGCCGTCCGAATTTTCAAAAAAACACATCACGTAATTAATGGACGTCCCCTTACTGTACAGTGTATAGAACGTTATGCGTTGGTGATTATAATCAGTACAGTTTATAATAAACTGTATACATATTATTCTGTTTTTAAATAAGTGACCTTGGATTATATTTTAATTATTCGGTATTTGTGCGGTCATTTATAAATATAATAAAACTTTATCAAAATATAAGGACCAGGTCCCAGAAAAAACTTACGGTTTGTTTTTTAGTTATAAAAAAATACCCAGTAATTTTATTGTTTTTTTCTCTTTTTTTATTAATAATAGGTAGTGTTCAGAATATAAATAACTAAAAACTAATTAAGAATTTTTTTTTTTCTATAAAAATTTCTTACTTTTTTCTTAAGGCCCTTCACTAAATTTTGCACAGTTGTTTCATCGACAGTACGGTCCGACCTATTCCACTTTAGTCTGAAGTCTTGTAGTTTTTTTACAGTCTTACCACTCTTTCGAAGATCTGTTTTCATTTGAGCCCAATATCTCTCAATTTGGCGAAGCTCTGAGCAGTTGAACGAATCTGCTTTTTTTCGTACAAAATTGATCTTTTTACTTTGATACCGTGCCATCATGGCTTTAGCGTAATGAGAGGTTGCTAAATCAGGCCAGAGCATCACTGTACCCTCATCTGTACGAGTAAATGGTGTAACACGTTTTTCGAGGCACTCGTTTACATAAACTTTGGAAATGATTGTGCCTAGCGTAACAAAGAAGCTGCTTCTGCGGCAACAGTTGCATATGGCCTGCCGAACATTATATTCCTTCGGAAATTTCGAACATTTTTTTTCTTTGAATTTATTCGTCCCCATGTAGCTGCTTAAAATCTGATTTAACGTAAGTTTCGTCGTCCATAACACACTAATCAAATTTAGTGAGGTACCTTTCATACAATTTTCGGGCTCCCATCTGAGCCATCAACTGCTTTTCATCAGAACGGTCTGGTACTTTTTGAACTCTTTATGTCTTTAGCTGACTTTTCTCTTTTATCTTTTGTACAGTAGATTTTGATGTACCTGCTCTAGCCGCAATATCTCGCACTGAGGTGTTGGGATTTTGCCTAAAAAGGCGCTTCCCTTCGCCGCTACCTTTGGGTTAGAAAATTTTGGTTTCTGTCTGAACCTTTTTTGGGCAAACAGGTAGACCCTTCTTATATTTATAAATAACCATAAAGAGAGTTTTATCTGATGCACCAACTATTTTTGCCATAGCTGAATATTTTAATTCTGGATTTTACAGGTATGTGGACAAAATCAATTCGCGGACCTTTTCTTGCTTGCTAGATATCTTTGTCGTTAGGAGTGCTATCTTCAAGTGTTATTCATCATAAGAAACGTCACTTTATGTCAAACAAATATTGTGTCTTTTTAGACCTATAAGGTCATCAGGTAGAGTAAAATCATAAAAAATAAACCCGTAAGTTTTTTCTGGGACAGTCCTTAGTTCTTCGTATTTTTCAATTTTACATTTGCGAATAAAGTTCACAGAGTTTGAGTTCATAGAAGTTACCGATGGGTTCGAAGTTAAAGTTTGAAAAATATTTATTTGCTATGACACTCATAGCATGGTCATTTACTTTAACTTATTTTACTGTATTTGCTGGAAGAAGGGAAAGTTTAATGTACATATTTGCATATTGTTTTGATCTTAAATTTCTTCTTTAACTTTTAGTATTTACTAAAAACAACAAACACTATCAAAGTGAAGGCAGTCGAATGTATTGATTTGGATAAAACATTCTCCACATTTACTGTTTGCTCATTAAAGCCAATAAATCGAACGCTAAAGCTACTCAGTTTTAGCGTAATTTTACATAAGACTCCATTAACGAATACATCGGTATGTTACGCAGTAATTTATTTAAAAGAAAAAGTCCAAACTACTGTCTTATGAGTACCAAAGAAAGTATAATGTAGATATTTTTAAAATGGTGCATCATTTCAGTATTATTCCAACTTTTTTATATACATCAATCTTCAAAGCTATTAAGCTTAAAGCTTTAAGTCGAGTAACAAAAGAAAAACATTTAATGGTATTAAGAAATTGTTTTTTAGTTCAGGTTCAGAGTTTTGAAAGAAGGTAATGGTTACAAACCGTTCGAAATGGATGTAAGCTTGGATTCCTGCAAATATTTGAATGGTAAAAAGAATCCGGCTTTTGATTGGTTCTACAATATATGGCAGCCCTATACCAATCTCAATCACTCCTGTCCTTTTTCTGTAAGATTATGCTTTAAGATAATTTATTAAATTAAACTATCTATCAATATTTTTGCATGATATCATTGTCGAAAATGATCCCTTAATGGATACACCATTGCCGTCAGTATTTCCAGATGGCAGGTATCGTACAGTTTTAAAAGTTTACGGTTATAACAAACCAATAGTTTTGATTAAATTGTATACGGATGTTGTTGAAAAGTAGAATATTGTGTGGTAACGAGGAGGTCCTAGCATGCTGCGGTTATTATTGTTTGAAGCTAAGTAAAAGAAACCATACAAAACTTTTCTTCCTTCCCAGCAATTACAGTAAAATAAGTTAAAGTAAATGACAACGCTATGATTGTCATACATAGCAAATGAAAATTTTACGAACTGTAACTTCCAACCCATAGCTAACTTCTATGAATTTAGATTGCGAATATCAAGTAGTATGATATGAAACATTGTATTTTAATTGTTTTTAATTGATCGCAAAGTTTGAGTCTAAATAAATTTTAATAGTTTTAATTGATCGCACAATTTCAAAATAAATCAAAATTAATTCGAAATTGCCAATTAAAAATACATAAAACTATATTAAGAGCAATTAAAATCTGAAAATAAAAAGATTGGGATTAAAATCTGAAATGCTAAGCAACATGCTAATCGCGTGGTACACCGAAAAAAAAAGACTGTACTAAATTTGAAGAACTGCCTTCCTCCGATTTAGTATAAAAATTTTCCTTAATCTAAGTTATTTTTCCTCATATTGATGAAAATATCGTTTCATTTAGTAATTGAGTCCTTTGAAATGAGTTCATGTTTCATTAAAGCAAGTCAAAGCTCTTCCTCAAATATAGAGTTTGTGGTTTTAGTAAAACTTTCCTTTCAAATAGTAAATTTTTCTTTGGGAAGAATTTTTGAGGATAACTTGTTCCTCATTTGAGTAAAAACTTCCTCAATCTAATGGAATATTTTGTTTAAGGAAAATCGTACTCAGTTTTAGTTAGTTTCTTCAAAAAATTTACCATAACGTAGGAAAATTTTCCTTAATAAATGAGTGGCAACACTCGCTGCTTTACTCGCTGAAATTAATATCTATTCTTTTCGTAAGTATTCTGTTTTTGCCTATATATTTTTAGTTCTCTACTTATTTTTTAAATAAAAAAATAAAAAAATTAAAAATAAAAAAAATTATGTCGTCGCCGGGATTTGAACCGAAGCTTCCCTGATCAGACAATGGTTGTTACATGCGCAGTTTAACAACATCATTTTAGTATATCTTAAAAATGCTGTCGGTGGCTGAGTTGGGTAAGATGAGCATCTTTGAACAGTTGCATGGCGCTGAGAACACAGGTTCAATTCTCTGATCGGGTAACGACAGGCAAAAAAAAATTTAAGTTCTTCTTTGAAGTTTTAAAAACGTATTACAATTAAAATAAGAATGACTGGCAATAAGTAGTAACCAACAAATAAGGAAATAGAAAGTTAACAATTTTTTTTTTAAATCAACGAATTTATTTTAAGTAAATTTCTTTCATTTAAGGATACCTTCATCCTTAGAAAAAGTAAAATTTTCCTCAGTTGTATAACCTTGTCCTCACATTGAGTAAACTTTTCCTTATTTCAAAGCAGCAACATTTACTTGTACTAAGGAATCCAACTTACTTATTTTGAGGAACCCATGGCTTTAGCTCGTATTGAAGGACATTTTTTCCTTACATTTAGGCATTTTTCCTTAAACGGAGTAAGTTTTTTTTTCGGTGTATGGTTTTCAGTTAAAATGATATTAAAAGCTTTATGGTTACCAAGCAGTAATGAACTGACAAGTCCAATATTTCCCTTACATCTCTTGTAAGTGTTGAAAAGTTGGTAGAATGTTAAAAAAGGTTAAATATACTGAAAATGTCCACAATTTGGTAAAGGTTTTGATATGATACAAAAGTCTTGAAAGATTTGAAATATGTTGAATTTCAAAAATGTTGAATTGCCAAAAAATGTTCACTTCATAACGCGAGCGACAGCATCACTTTTCTGCCGTTTCTTTCATTAAGGATTAAAAAACATAATATGACCAGCGAGTGCAGAGAAAATCCTATCCAAATGACACTTGATGTTATTTTGTCTTCTGAGATCTTTGACCTTCATACAACAAGCATAGCTAAAAGAGCCTGAGAAAATTATTTCCATGAACTAACTTATCTTTGTAGGCTGAGAGCCGTCTTTAGAAAAGTCGTTTGTATAAGAAGATAATAAAAGAAAAAAATAAATGAATATAAAAAGAATTGAATCAATTATTCAAGTTACTGCTTTGTTTTTTCTACCCTCATCTGCCACTCTCTCGTATAAGTGGCAACCATTGTTTGGGACAGGATTCGACAAAGAAATCCTATATATTTGACTAAAGCTCAGGTCTATCATTTGATATACATTTCAAGCTAGAATCTTACACCATACACATTTTTCTAAAATTAAAATTAACCAAAAATCAGGTGGCATTATTTTGTTAAATTTTTAAGAGCAATAAAATTTTATGTTTAATTAAGGATATAAATCACATTTTTCCAAGCCGATGTTTTCAAGTAATAGAAAAATTGATATACATACATATATCTGATGTAATCACAATATATGTCAATATGAATCAGTCAATTCATATTAAAAGATATAGATCATGATCCTTTCAAGACATAAAATAACGTAATCTTTCTAGGGTTAAGGAAATACTACTTAGAGTAAATATTCCACTTTAATTTATTTTAATTTAAATTATACTTATAGTAAGTATCGTCAGTGTACAGCGTACACACTGTAATAATTTATTTAAGTGTTAATGAAATATTACAATGTTCACACTGTAAAATGTAAAATTTACTCCAAAAATATTTTGTAACTACAAAATCTAAATTTTCTTACAATCATACTTTTTCCAAACTATACTTCTTAGCATATCATGAGACAGATAGCTAGTCTGGCAACACTCACACGAATTTCTACTTCTAACTATACCTATTTTATGCTGTATTTGTACAATGCTACACCGAAAAAAAAGACCGTACTAAATTTGAAGAACTGCCTTCCTCCGATTTAGTGTAAAAATTTTCCTTAATCTAAGTTATTTTTCCTCATATTGATGAAAATATCGTCTCATTTAGTAATTGAGTCCTGTGAAATGAGTTCATGTTTCATTAAAGCAAGTCAACGCTCTTCCTCAAATATAGAGTTTGTGGTTTTAGTAAAACTTTCCTTTGAAATAGTAAATTTTTCTTTGGGAAGAATTTTTGAGGACAACTTGTTCCTCATTTGAGTAAAAGCTTCCTCAATCTAATGGAATGTTTTGTTTAAGGAAAATCGTACTCAGTTTTAGTTAGTTTCTTCAAAAAATTTACTATAACGTAGGAAAAAATTCCTTAATAAATGAGTGGCAACACTCGCTGCTTTACTCGCTGAAATTAATATCTATTCTTCTCGTAAGTATTTTGTTTTTGCTTATATATTTATAGTTCTCTACTTGTTTTTTAAATAAAAAAATAAAAAAATTAAAAAAAAAAAAATTATGTCGTCGCCGGGATTTGAACCGAAGCTATCCTGATCAGACACGCGCAGTTTAACAACATCATTTTAGTATGTCTTAAAAATGCTGTCGAAGGCTGAGTTGGGTAAGATGAGCATCTTTGAACAGTGGCATGGCGCAGAACACAGGTTCAATTCTCTGATCGGGTGACAGGTAAAAAAAAATTTAAGTTCTTCTTTGAAGTTTTAAAAACGTATTACAATTAAAATAAGAATGACTGACAATAAGAGTAACCAAACCAACAAATAAGAAAATTAACAAATTTTTTTTGAAATCAACGAATTTATTTTAAGTAAATTTCTTTCATTTAAGGATACCTTCAACCTTAGAAAAAGTTAAATTTTCCTCAGTTTTATAACCTTGTCCTCACATTGAGTAAACTTTTCCTTATTTTAAAGCAGTAACATTTACTTGTACTAAGGAATCCAACTTACTTATTTTGAGGAGCCCATGGCTTTAGCTCGTATTGAAGGACATTTTTTCCTTACATTTAGGCATTTTTCCTTAAACGGAGTAAGTTTTTTTTTCGGTGTAATAACAAAAAAGTTATATCGAATCATAAAATCATAGAATTATTATGTGATAAATATTGAAGATTTTACAGTTTGCCCTGTAATTTTTACCTATCTATCATATTATGATATTTTCAATATTTATGTATTCATTGTCAGTATTTTTTGCTAACTAAATTTTTTCCTGACCACACTGTCTATTTTATATTCAGAAACTGTAAAAATAAAGTTTTGTACTGTAATGTTTGCAGTTTACCCATCAATTTGTATTTAGAATCCCATGAAATGTGAAATTACAGGGCTATGTGACAATTTTTCCTGATTATTTTGCGTTTTTTGAATATCAAACGCTACTATTTACAAAACCTTTTTTTCTCGTGAAATGATCTAAAGTTTACATTATCTCTGAACTATATATTATGAAGCCACTAGTCTTAATTAGGGCCAAAATTGATTCAAAATGTATACATTGGGCTGATATTAGATGGTTTAACATTACAAAATGTTGTGTTTTGAGAGCAATCTGGCCTAATTATGATGCTAATAGAACGCTTAAAGTGATCTCATTAGGCAAACAAACCCTGAGAATCTCTGTCTATGTTATTACAGGACACTATTTTCTGGGTAAACACTCCTCAAGACTTGGCCTATCTGATGTAGGAGATCGTAAAAGCTGAAAAGATCCTGACATCAAAGAGTCTGTTATTCATTATCTTTGTGTATGTCTAGTGCTGAAAAATCGGCGTTTTAAAGTATTCGAATACCATGTCTTCGACTATCTTGAAGATATCGCTCAAAAGTATACAAAATAATTCAATTGTATTAAAAATGTACTGAAAATTCGTGCATTATACCGAATGAAGTAAGAATGAACCCAATGTACCTTCCCAGTTCCACTTTATCATCAGCGCTCCAAACTATGTAACACTGTGGGCAAATAATTTTGTAGTTGTGATAAATCTAGAATATAAAAAAAATCTTCATGCTGGGGCGAATAACAAATCGAGTGAATAGTTTTTAATCCCAAAAATATTCATAAACATATATATCAATGACGGTGACAGAGTCAGATTACGTCGTAACATAGTACATAATTTTGAATATATATTTATTCAAAATTTCTACTTTTACTACTCAAAGCGTACATAAGGCTGGGTTGATGAATCGTTGCACTTTAATATACTAATTTTCATTAATATTCGCATACAATTTAACCATAGCTCTTGGTATGTTATAAGCGTAAACTGTAAAATCCATGCGATACCTTCCATCCGGAAATACTGATGGCAATGGTATATCCATTATAGGTACATTATCGACAATCATATCTGACTAAAATATTGATAGATAGTTTAAATGAATAAACTAAATTTAAACATAATCTTACAGTATATGGACAGGAATGATTGATATTGGTATAGGGCTGCCATATATTGTAGAACCAATCAAATACCGGATTCTTTTTACCACTCAGATATTTGCAAATGTCCAAATATACATCGATGCCAAACGGGTTGTAATAATTACCTTTCTTCAAAACTTTGAACCTTATCTTAAAAAAGAAATTTCATAATATTATTAATTGTTAGTTTATATTTGCAAAAAATGCGTATTGGAACTAAACTGAAATAATGTATTACTTTTAAAGTTTCTCCATAAAATTTCTTTTGCACTCGTAAAAAATGAGTTATAACTTTTTCCTTAAAAGAAACTACAGCGTTACATACCGTTGATTTCGTGACTGGTGGCTTATGTAAAATTACACGTATATTGAGTAGCTTTAGCGTGCGATTTTTTGGTGTCAACGTGCATACAGAAAATGAGGCGAATGTTTTATCCAAATCAATGCATTCCATCGCCGTAACTTGGACAGTGTTCTTTGTTTTTACCAATGGCTAAAATTAAAGAAGACATTTAAGATCAAAGCAGTTTATTTATGCTGACATACAAAACGTTGCATCCTTCCACCAAATACAGTAAAATAAGTTAAAGTAAATGACAATGCTATGAGTGCCATAGCAAATGAAAATTTTGCGAACTGTAACTTCGAACCCATCGCTAACTTCTGGTAACTTAAATTTCGAAAATCAAGTAATATTATGTGAAAAATTACATTTTAATTATATTTAATTGATCGCTCAATTTCACATTATACGATATACGAAACATAAATTATATACGATATACGAAAACATAAATATTTAAAATTGCGATAAAAATCTGAAACGCAGAGCGTTCAAAAACAAATCTTCATTAAAATTCCAAGACTCCAAGTGTTGCAAGTTGTTAACATTTCTCGTACGTTTAATTTACAGTGACGCTTAGTCTTGTGTATGAGTATGAGCGAGTGATACTGCAATTTATATTTATTTTGCGATTTTCTGTTGCAAAGGTTATAAGTTGTTACTATGTATTTAAAAGCATGGATACTCGTATTTTAGTTTTTTTACGAAAAGCTTAACCAAGTCGGATTTCGATCTGTAATTTTTTCTTACAATGCTATGGTGCAGATTAAATAATTTAATTTTTTTATTTGATAAGCAACTAATTAAAACTCTTTGCATATCATTATATTAAATTGGATTTCGATATTTTGGGTATCGCCAAAAATTTTATTTATGAACATCTCAAAACGTTGACAAATATTTTCAATGTGTTTTTCGGAATCAGCGTACCATCATTTTGAGAAAATTTGTACCCTAATAATCTATTATTCGGAAGCTGACTCCTGTCTGCTTTGTTTTTTAATGAAACCTTACTTAAATGATTAATGATAATGTAATAAATTACTGCCGAATTGCCTATTAAAAATTATTCCCAATTATCTTTAACCCTCGGCGGGACACCTACATTATCACCCATATGAATTCGTGATTGACTTACTTTCCTACTTCGGAGTGGTCAAACCAATGTGTGTAGACAGTTACTTACAAGTTTTATTTTGGTGTCCTAACAGTTAGAAAAAGAAATTGACCACGGACCGGTGAAAAAAAAAATTAATATTTAAAAATGGGAAAAGGTTTAGTTAACTTGAAAATCGATATCTCGGAAACTAATTGTAATCTTTAAACCGTTGATGTAGTCAATAATTATTTGGAAGAAATAGTGTGAAAAAAAATTCCTAAGAACGGTGGACACATCTATCGACCCTACAAATTTTTAATTCCATTTAGTAGTTGTGCTCGATTTAAATAGTGAAAAGTGTAGTTATATAAATAAATTGTTTATTCAAAACATTTATAATTAATTTTCAAAAAAAAAATAACATTTTCATTTAAATTAAATATACTTTAACTATTTCTTTTTTGTAATAAGCACAGCGTGCTGGGATTATTCGTTACAATAAAAATTGTTACTTTTCAGTAACATCCGATATCTGCCCTCCGGAAATACTGAAGGCAATTGTATATTCATTATGGATACATTATGGACAATCATATCTGACTAAAATATTAACAAATAGTTTTATTGAATAAACTAAATTTAAAAATAGCCTTACAATATATGGACATGAATGATTGATATTAGTATAAGGCTGCCATATATTGTAGAAACAATCATATACCAGATTCTTTTTACCACTCAAATATTTGCAAGAATCCAAATATATATTGATTCCAATCGGTCTGTAATAATTAGCTTTTTTCAAAACGGTGAAGCTAAACAAAAAAAGAAAACTAAAAAAAATCATAATTTCATTAAAGTGTTTGCTTATATTAATAACACGCGCAGTTGGAATTAAATAAAATGACAATTTATTTTTAAAATATCTCTAAAATACTTTCTTTTGTACTCATAAATTACACTGGCCTAGAAATTTTAAATTTTGATCTGTTAATGGAAAATGACTAGGGGCTTTCGATAGATTTTTGCGCGGTGAATAATCCAAAGACACCATGAATATTCCGTGATACATTACGCGCACATCATACCCCTCAAAAACAATAAATGTGTTCATTAATATTCCATTACTTTTTGTGTTTGTAGAGTTTATAGTTAGAAACTGTATCAATTATCATTTTTGCTTAAAGAAAAGTAACAGTATTCATGGTAATTGGGAGGTTCATGTCATATCATCAGAGGCCAAATGACATATCTTTACGAGTTATGATTTATTTTTATGTGAGTTGTGAGCCAATATCATTTGTTTTAAGTAATTTTTGATTTGAGACTCTTTGTAAGATGAGGTAATTTATTCAACTTGATTGTTTTTTACGCCAATTCTTCCAGGGTTCGTTCGTTGGTGGCCATATAAGCCATTTCCGATCCAGTTTCCGACTAGGAACTCTTCAAACATTCCAACCAGCGTGCAGGTGCACAGAGCTTCAAAGTCAAATGCGATTAATTTTTATAGATTGGGGTCAAAAGGGTACGTAATAAGCAACAATTTGAGACATTCTGGTAGGTTCGAGGGCTTCGGCCTCCAAAATTCCAAAATTTGCCAAAAACTACACGTGATGGACAACTTTTCAGCTCAGATTCGTATTCAGCGTGCATCAAGCTATCGAAAACACTTGATCATTTTCCATTAGCGCAACCATTATATACCAATGCTGTCATTAACTGTAATTGAACATATTTGTTTACGAACTTCACAATCATTAGCAACCACCGATATTCATGTAAAAAATATTTTAGACTAAAAGATACAGATATTTTAGTCCATTGAAATGTTACAAAATTTTGGCTGAACCTTGCATTTTGGGTAGGACAAGATTTTTTTTTGTTGTGTAGCGGTGTTCAGTGTGAGTATAAAACTCGGTTTTGGGGTTGGAAGCCCCCCATTTGGCTGCCATTTTGAAAATTGATGTAAATCGTTTGTCCGCGATATCTTGAGAACCGTAAGTCTCACTTTTTATACTTTTTTCGTAGAAAATTGAATTCCCTACAATCTTAATTAAGACACTTTTTACCGTAAAATTGAAAATGAAAAAGTTATAATTAAAAATATACAATAATATTTGGGTAAAATATCATTTAAGGCGATAACTTTTTTTTATTGATTTTTTAAAAAAAATATTTTTGACGGTTTTCGTAATCCAATTTATTGCAAACTATCTCTTATACTCATTTTAAAATTTTTTTAATTTGGAGAGGTGTTAGGACGATTCAAAGCGATCAAACCAAGAGGTAAGCCGTACGTTAGGGTAATTTAAACACAAAGAAAAATTTATATAAATCGTTCTTCTATATCTAATCTAAAGAGCAATATACTTGGCTCTATAGATTTGTCCTCCAAAATTAGTATTCAATTTTTTTAGAACTTTAAGTGAATTCCAGAGGTCGCTTAATCCGCCCAAGCATTCAGGGTGTTAAAGATGGTTAACGGTAAGAGACTTATTTTATTATCTTTATATATATAGTCTTTGGGACGCTGATTACGAAAATTGAAGTCCCAAAATCTTAAGATATTAGTAACGCCTCCAAAAATAAAAAAGAAACAACCCTCTTAAAGGTTTTTTTTTCACGATAATTTTAAAAATAATAAAAGCGTTCAACGAAATTCTCTTTTTTTAATACTTATTTATACAAAAGGGTTCGTTTATGCCAAAACGAGCCACATTTTATAATAAGATATAATTCGAGAGGGAGGAGCCAGCCGTAGATAGTGCAAGGCTCCATGCAACCAGTAGGTACGAAGTACCTTGCAACCAGTACACATAAGGGGACGTTCATTAATTACGTGAGGTTTTTTTTTGAAAATTCGGACTCACCCCCCTCCCCTTGGTGAGATTTGGTGAGATCTGGCGTGACACCTCCCCTCCCACCCGTGTGATTTAAATTATAACTATTAATGTAAGTTCTATGCAATTAAAAAAGTTGACGTGAGGTTTTCCTTGACCCCCTCCCCCCATTGGTGAGATTTTGCCAGACCCCTCATCCCCATTTTAGCTCACGCAATTAATGGACGGCCCCTAATAAAAACCTCTGCTATGACTCAGCTTCTTCACCTTCTATTATCAAACTACTTTTATGCACTTAAAAAAAAAAATTCATAGTTATTCATTTTTTTTGGTGAAGTATTACTAAGAATACTCTTATTATTTTATTTAGATTTCTTTCCAAAAAAGGGTTAGAGAAAATTCGCCTTCTTTCTTAGCAATATTTCATCAAAAATAATAAAAATTAATATATAATATTATTATTTATTTTGAAAATAAAAATTTAGCGAATCCTGCTTCAATTTAGCCTCCTTAAGGACTGAAAATTATTTAGTTTTCCCTAACATGCTCATACAATCAAGTTGGAAGCAAAAAGTTAAAAAATATTTGGCCATTTTTTTATATGAAGTCGCTTAGGGGTGGCTTTAGCTCTCTCGGATTATTTCGTATCAATAATATTGGTTTGGTCCGGCATAAACAAACCACATTTGGAAATTATTATTAAAAAAAAAGGAATTTCATAAGATTTAGTTTGATTATCAGGAAAAAAACCTTTGAGAGAGGTGTTTTTTGTATTTTTGGGGGTTTCGCGAATATGGTCCAAAGACCATATATGTGCATAGAGATAATAAATTTAGTCTCCTAGTTCTGAAAAAATGCATACTAATTTCGGAGGACATATAGAACAATATACTTGAAGAAGAACGATTTTCATAAAATTTTCTTTGTCTGAATCACCCTAACCTACGAGTAATCTTTTTGTTTGATCCCTTTGAATCGTCCTAACCAGGGCCGGATTTACCTTAGAGGCACACTAGGCCAGTGCCTAGGGCGGCACGATTTTAGGGGCGGCAAATATTGGGAACTTTGAAATTTTTTTTTTTTAATTTTTTTAATTTATTTACACAGGGGGAAAAAAGTGCAAATACTGGGTTTGTATGCACTAAATTACCTAAAAATGTAAACAAGGAAAAAAAACAAAAAAGATCCTCAGTTTTGATATTAGAATTTTTTTTTCTATATTTTTTAGTGAAGGGGGGCGGATATTTCTGACTGGCCTAAGGGCGGCAGATTTCTAAATCCGGGCCTGGTCCTAACAGCTCTCTAAAGTAAAAAAAATAAAAAATGAGTATAGGAGATTCGCAATGAAATGGTCTACGAAAAATGTCTGCAGCATTTTTTTAAAAAAATCAATAAAAAACAAGTTATCGCCCATAAATGTTATTTTACCCGAATATTATTGTATATTTTTAATTATAACTTTTATATTTTCAATTTTACGAAAAAAAGTGTTTAATTCAAAATTATAGGAAACTCAATTTCCTACCAAAAAAGTGCTGGAAAAATTTTTGTGAGACTTACCGTTCTCAAGATATCGCGTAAGAACTATTTACATGTTTTTCTCATGTTTGTTTAAGAAAAAGCATTAGCAATATCTGTGTTTACTAATGATTAAATAATGTTCAATTAAAATTAAATTTCTTAAAATGAATTACCGCGCAACATACCATTGATTTCGTAATTGGTGGCTTATGTAAAACAACGCGCACACTGAGTAGTTTTAACGTTCGATTTATTGGCTACAATGAGCATGCAGTAAATGTGGAGAGTGTTTTATCCAAATCAATGCATTCGATCGCCGTCATTACCAAATTGTTCGTTGTTTTTTTTAACGGCTAAAATTAGAGAAGACATTTTGTATCAAAGCAATACATTCAAACTAACATACAAAACGTTGCGTCCTTCCAGCAAATACAGTAAAATAAGTTAAAGTAAATGACAATGATATGAGTGCCATAGGAAATATAAATTTTTCAAACTGTACCTTCGAAACCCATCGCTAACTTCTGTTAACATCAATTTGTAAATTTAAAGTAGAATAATATGTAAATTGCTTTTAAGTTATGTATAATTGACCGCGAAACTTCAGAATAATTAAAAAATAATCCAATGGCATTAATGTATGACCACGTCAGAGAGTAACTGGCCCCATTACGCGATATTTCGTGAAAGACATTCTTTTTCTTCGAATAAGTATTTAATCCTATCGCTGCGATTCATGCATATTCAGCAAGGGTGCCACATAACATTCTAAAAGCAGGTGTGGAATTTGTTGAGTCGCGGACGGGTTCGAAAATTATGAAATTTTTAAATTGACGACAGTTCCAGCCACTTATATTTGCCATAACTGAAGCTTGACTTCTAGACAGCTGCTATTTATAAAAACAAAAAAATTTACATACAAATCACATCCGCTTATTCCACAATAGCAGAATCATTTTGGAGGTTTTATAATATCGACATTGGCATTGTGTTTATGTCGTGATACAATGCAAGGAACTTTTACAAATCCAACCATAGTTACAAACAAATCCTGTGTAGGCTCCAGCTAATTTTCATCAAAAATACTTTTCGGGATCAGCATTTTGACGAAAACTACGCCACCTTTCTTTTTTGTGAACCAATGACTTACCTAAATCTACTCAGAAAAAAGTTTATACATAAAAATTTAAAGAAGGACAGCAAATTGACAATTTTCGGTTTTTTCAAATAGTCTTTTTGGCTTAACTTATTTAAAAGACAAGCTTTTTGACTTAACGAAGTGCCATTTCGATAGAAAATCTGACTCTCTACAAAAAGTTGTATGATGTGTTGCTATTAAAAATGTTTAGTTTTTGAGTTATAATTAAAAAAAAGTAAAAAATGGACAAATTTCTTAATTGCACTTTTGGATTTATCATTTATAGGGTATAATTATTTATTCGGATTATTATTTATGTTTCTGTTACAACGATTTCTTGTTCATTCCCAAGTTTTATTCGCAATAATTTTGTTTGAATAATTTGGATTTTCGTTACTTTTACACTTTATCATCAGCGCCCCAAAATATGTCACACTTTGGGCAAATAATTTTGTAGTTGTGATAAATCTAGGATATAAACAAAATCTTCATGCTGGAGCTAATGACAACTCGAGTGAATAGTTTTTAATCCCAAAAATCTTCATACGTATATGACGGTGACAGAGTCAGATTAAGTCGTAAAAAAAGTATATAATTATACCCCACACAGAGGGTATATTCACTTTGTCATTCCGTTTGTAACGCATCGAAGGGGGCGTGACAAGTATAGAAAAGTATATATATTATTGATCAACGTCACCACCTGAGTCGATATAGTTATGTCCGTTAGACTGACCCAAAAAAATCACTGTTTTTTTGCTATTTTGGAGGTTATGTTACACCTCGAATTGATTTTTCACAATAAAACTTTTAGCAGAATCTGATAGTCTCCTGTCTTTCCCTTCAAAATTCATCTTTGATTGTTCCGATCCGACTTTTGGTTCTCGAGATACATTAATTTCAATCTGTAGTATTTCATAATTATTAGGCAACCTAGCCCAAATGGGCCGTCTTAAACTTTTTATGAAATTGATATATCTAGAGAACCAAAAATCGGATCGGAACAATCAAAAATGAATTTTGAAGGGAAAGACTGAGACTATCAGATTCTGCTAAAAGTTTTGTTGTAAAAAATCTATTCGAGGTGTAACATAACCTCCAAAATAGAAAAAAAAACCGTGATTTTTGCAGTTTTAGGTTGGGATATCTCAAAAACCATAGGTCATATAGCAATTCTGAGCTCGGGTTTGAACTTAGCGTGCCAAAAGCCTTCGGAAACGTATGGTCTGGTGTCAGGGTTAGAAAGCTTGTAATAGATGGATTTTAATTGAAAATTTTCTGCTTTTTCTCTATTTTTTCTTGCGTTTTTCAAGCTATTTTCACATAATATAGGCTTGAATGCAATACTAATCTTCAATTCTTACACTAATGTATATAAACTAGAGGACTGCATACTGAGAAACAGCGGTAAATAGAAATTTCTTTGAGATATGAACGCCTGTACGTGAAATTGCGATTTATCTCCATATCAATTCTTCGAATTTCTGCTTATCTTCCATGAAAATTTAGGTGAAAAAAATTCTGAAAGTATCATTTTTATAGATTTTACATGCTTTATAAGGTTGCAAACTTGAAATCAGAAAAAATAAATGTTCAGTCACATTTATCGGCCATTTTTTGACAAAATTATCCATTTTTTCTGCTATTTTGGCGAAAAACCCTTCTAAAAAAGTAACACATACCGTATAAAAAGAAAAAAATGATTGCATCTTCTTCAGCGATCCCAAAAGATTAAGAAACTGCTTCAGTGGAAAATTTTATATATATACGGTCAGTTGCGCACTGCCTCAAAAAATTAAATTTTTTTTAACTTCTTTTTTCTCAAAAATGTCCGACCTGGGAGTATAATGGGTTAATATTTTTTTTATCGAAATATGAGAAAATGATCACAAGACTAAATAAAGTAAAAAAAATCGTGAGCACCGAAAATCCGAGCACTTTCGATTTTTTTGGGTCAGTCTAATATCCGTCTGTATGTCTGTCTGTCGGAAAAACTAAGCAAGCTAATTTAATAAAATTTGGCACACAGATCACACCTTCTCAAAAGCTGCTAGCATATAAAAATGGACGAAATCGGGTCATGACCACGCTTACCGCCAATACTCTATGTAAATATACCTCAGCCCATTTTGAAAAAAGTTGCTGCGATATTGCTGAAACTTGGTGAATTGGTGAACATGTGAACAAAATTAAGATTGGGCTAGGTTTTAAATTTGCAAAGACTCTTAAAGGGGCGTGGCACAGCCCTAAATTTTAACTTTTATAACGCCAAAACTCGTAAACTGTGCAAGATATTGTGATGAGATATGGTACACGGATACAGATCATATATATCTTGAATTGTGCTTAAAGTGGGCGGAATTGGAAAAGTGGGCGTGACACTTTTAACAATTAAACATTTTGATTTCGTATAATTCAAAATTGGCACATTCGATTTTCATAAAAATTTTAGCGATGATAACACTGAGAGCAGTCATCAATACAAGCTTCATCAGTATACTGGAAAAACACGTTGAAGGGCGTGGTACAGCCCACAATATTAATAAACGTTATAATTAGAGAACTAACAACGTAATCGTTATGAAATTTAGTACGGCAGATATTCTTGCTAAAAGGTATCTTTTTACGAAAATTTGGCACAATAGAACCGATGGGCATGGCACCTCCCATATGAGCAAAACACGTTTAATGCTATAGATAGTGTTCAAGAGAGTAATCTTTATAAAATTTGGTGCATAGACGTCAATTATTATAAGCTACAAAATAAAATAAATTTCGACGGGATGTGATCAGTGGGCGAGGCACCTCCTATATTAACATAAAGTTGGAAGTGATATTTTAGGAGAACTATTGCAGCAATTGGCATGAAATTTGATGTAAGCAGTTTACTTGCTATAAGGTGTGTCAGCATCTAAAGCGGGCGAAATAGCACCACTGGGCGTGGCACCTCCCATACAAGTAAAATACCTTAAGTGGCATATCTATCGAAATATATGAGCAATCATACTGAAATTTGGTATAAGAGGTTTGTTTATGGAAAGCTATTTCTGGATCAAAATCAATCTCGATTGTATTAGTGGGGTTTGTCACCGCCCTAAATTTTAAGGTTAATTAAGGCATGTATCGCTAACTATACAAGCCATTTTGTTAAAATCTAGTATGTGGATGTCACTTATGAATATAATTTATTGAACGGAAAGTAGGCGGAATTGGACAAGTGGGAGTGGCATATTTGTTTTTCTGCATTTATATTCTATTTTTTCAACGTTTTCCGCATTCTTTTGACTTTTCCAACTTTTTAACTTTTCCCAATATATTCCATATGTATATTTTCCAATTTTTCAACCTCTTTCAACCTTTGCTTTATTTTTTCGGCTTTTTCATGAATTTTGAATTGTTTCAACATTTTTCAACTTCATGCAACTATTTTTGAGTTTTTTAACCACTTTCAACATTTTCTACATTTTTTCGACTTTGTCAATTGCTTTTAATTTTCTGCAATGGTTTCCATTTATTTTAGACTTTTTGAGTTTTTTTCAACTGCTTCCACACTTTTCAACCTCTTTTAACCTTATTACATTATTATATAGCTATTTTATTGAGCTTATTACATTATTTTCGACTTCTTCAACCTTTTCAACGTATTTTTAAAATTTATTTGAAAAGTACTTTCAGTGCAGTGTAGGGTATGTGAGTTTCGGCCTGGCCGCAGATAACACCTTTACTAGTTTTGAATTAAGTTTTATTTAAAATTTAGCCTTTTACTAATCATAGCGTAGTCACGGCTGATGATTCGTTGCACTACAATATATGTTCTATATATTTAAATTTTGTAAAGGTCACTTTTTATATTTAATAAGGTGAAAAAAACTTTTACTTTAAAAACGGTTTTTTATTTTACTTTTTCGGTCGCTATAATAAGCCTTTTTAGAAAATTTCAGTTTTTTCACCTTAATATATGTTCTACTTTTCATTAATATTCACATACAATTTAACCATAGATCTTGGTATGTTATAAGCGTAAACTGTAAAGTCCAGGCGATACCTTCCGTCCGGAAAAACTGAGGGCAATTGTATATTCATTATTGGAACATTATCGACGATCATATCTGACTAAAATATTGATAGATAGTTTTAATGAATAAACTAAATTTAAACATAATCTTACAGTATATGGACAGGAATGATTGATATTGGTATAGGGCTGCCATATATTGTAGAACCAATCAAATACCGGATTCTTTTTACCGCCCATATATTTGCAAAAGTCCAAATATACATCGATGCCAAATGGGTTGTAATCATTACCTTTTTTCAACATTTTAAAGCTCATCTTAAAAAAGAAATTTTATAATATTATTAAGTGTTCTATTTGAAAAATATTTCCATCATAATTTCTTAAAACAAATTGCTGCATTACATACTGTTGATTTTGTGACTGGTGGCTTATGTAAAATTACGCGTACACTGAGTAGCTTCAACGTGCGATTTTTTGGCTTCAATGAGCATACCGAAAATGTGGAGAAAGTTTTATCCAAATCAATGCATTCCATCGCCGTAACTTGGACAGTGTTCTTTGTTTTTACCAATGGCTAAAATTAAAGAAGACATTTAAGATCAAAGCAGTTTATTTATGCTGACATACAAAACGTTGCATCCTTCCACCAAATACAGTGAAATAAGTTAAAGTAAATGACAATGCTATGAGTGCCATAGCAAATGAAAATTTTACGAACTGTAACTTCGAACCCATCGCTAACTTCTGTTAACTTAAATTTCGAAAATCACGTAAAATTATGTGAAAAATTACATTTAAATTATATTTAATTGATCGCTCAATTTCACATTATACGATATACGAAAACATAAATTAAAAATGGAACAATAATCAGTGCAATCGAAAACTAAATATTAAAAATTGCGATAAGAATCTTAAACGCAGAGCATTCAAAAATAAATCTTTATCAAAATTCCAAAACTCCAAGTGTTGGAAGTTAATGACATTTCTCGCAGATACGTTTAATTTGTAGTGACTCTTTGTTTTGGGTATGTGCAAGAGCGAGTGATACTGCGATTTATATTTATTGGGCGATTTTCTGTTGCAAAGGCTATAAATTGTTACTAAAAGCATGGATGCTCGTATTTTAGTATTTACCGAAATCCTAAGTCAAGTCAAATTTGGATCCGTTTTGGCGTAGATTAAATAAACTCATTTCTAATTGAAACTCTTTGCATGTTATATTAAATTGCATTTGGATAATTTTGGTAACGCCAAAAATTTTATTTTTGAACATCTCAAAAATGTGGCAAATGTTTTCAATGTGTTTTTCGGAGTACCCTAATAATCTTTTATTCGGGAGCTGACTCATGTACTGCAGAATTCGCTATTAAAATTAAGTCATCACTGCCTAAAAGGGACACCCATATGAATTCGAGCTTGATTTTTTTCCCCACTTATGATTGGCCAAACGTCCTTCAACTACTAGCTACTTACAAGTTTCATTTTGATGTTCTAATAATTAGAAAAAGAGGCCACGGACCGGTGAAAAGTAAATGAATTTTGAATAATGGAAAAAGTGTTCAAAATGAAACCATCGAGGCTCTAATCAGTAATATGTTTCGGAAGCGAATAAGATTTCCTAAAGATTTTATGTTTTTTTTTTTGCATACCAGTTTAGACATTTAGAAATTAGAAATTACTGTGGCTGGCGAAGCTGTAAAATATAGTCAACAGCGACTCAGTCTGTAATGAACCGGGTCAGTCTATATTATGCCCAACACCGACTTCGGTGTTATGTCTTAACGGAATTTGGGCGTTATGGCCAATGCCGAAAGTTTTGATGGTTGCAATGGATGGTTCCTTACACAGCTCTGTCAGCACCACCGTCTTATTTTTTTTCTTTTCTTCCGGCTTTTTCAATTTGTTTGATTGTTTATTCTCCGAACGAATCCCTTCTATGTACTCTTTGGCAATTTTGAGCTCAATTTTACTTGGTGGCATGATGTCTGATTCGCTTCGTTCACCCAGTGTTTCTTCAACAACAGAGTCTTCCATAATTTTTGACAGGTGCCTATTCCGAATTGGACGATTTGTGGTGTTAGCTGATTCTGTGGGCTTTCATTTTTCCAACAGATCTATCGTTTGAGAATAGTATTTATCGAAACTATTTAGTGATCTGATTTTTTCAAGCATTGTATAAACAGCTCTAATGAGTGGCATAGAATCTTTGTGTTCAATCGCTCGGCCTTGAATTGCTTTCGTTACTGGTTCAATCGTTTGCAATAAATCCTTCATAAAAACTAATGCGAAGGCAAATTCCAGCGATGCCACCACGCGTGACAAACCGACTGCTATTGCTACGTCAACACCATCGAATCATTCGCCGATTATTTGAGGCAAAGTAGTCATAATATGGATATAGTTTTCAAAGATGGAATTTGAAGCAAGTAAATGGCCAACCCAACGAGTATCGTTTAATTATAAAATGACATATTGAAAGATGTGATGCTGCCATATGCCGTTGAAAAGATGCCACTTAAAAGGAGGTTCCAACAGAACAACGATCCAAAATAACCTCATAAGTTTTCAAGGCGTGGCTTCAGAGCAATAGAATTGAATTTCTTAGTTGGCCTGCCCTGATCTAAGTCATATTGAGAACTTGTAGGGGGAGATCGTTAACATGAAAACCAAGATTGAAAATTGCGAAAACACCGCACCACTGTTTCAATCCTTGATAATATCCTGGGAAGGGATATCGCAGGATATCATTAATAATGTTTTTCCTCTATACCAAAGATATGTGCTTGTGTCGTTCAGAATAAAGAGTTTGCAACTAAGTACTAATTTTAAAAATTTTTATTTTTTATAAAAAAGGAGATGCTTTAATTTGACCGTTAAGTTTTCTGGATTAAAGTGTTCCTTTGATAATAACTTTTTATTTATGAGTCACTGAATTTTTATCTGTCAATAATATATATATGTACAATAAATTCACAACATGGTTCAAAAACGTCGTTTTCACAAAAAATTTATGATTTGAAAAAAAATGTACTAAGGCCAAAGTGCTAACCTTAAAATGGCCATAAAACGAGTAAATGAGCAGATCCGATTTCGCGGATTATATATTTGGAATCGCATAACACTATATAATAATTGTGCATTGTCAGATTTGGTTGGATCTTGATCTTACTTCAAGCGAACCGTGTAAGGGGATGCTTAAATTTCGGCCAATACTGCATAGTAAAATTTGTTTGCCCCCCCCCCCCATGCAAAGTCAGGTAGGTACGCGCCTGAGTCTGTCTGTCTGTCTGTTGAAATTACGTTTACGAGAAAACCAAGCAAGCTAATTTAATGAAATTAAGCACACCTTCCTACAAGCTGCTAACATATTAAAATGAAAGAAATTGGTTCACGGACACGCCTACCGCCTATACTCTATATATATAAGGTCAAGTCTATTTCGAAAAAATTTCAACGACTTAAATGAAATTTGGTAATTTGGTGCACATGTGAACGGACTTAGGATTGGGCTAAGTTCTAAGTTTTCAAAAGTTTTTAATGGGGCATGGCATAGCCCTAAGTTTTAGTTTTTATAGCGTCATAGCTCGATAACCATGCAACTTATTGTAATAAAATTTGGTACACGGATAGAGATCTGTGATGGCATTTTCGGTACATTTGTACTTTTTTCGGTACATTTGCGTCCTGAAAAGTCGTTGGCAGTACATTCGACAAGGTTTTAGTACATTCAGTACATTTGCCGCATTTTTAGTACATTTGGTGTATTTTCAGGACGTTTACAGTACCTACATCTTCGGTACATTTGGGCCATTTATAGTAATGACCTTTTTTTAAGTAAATAAAAATAATCGCTATGTGCAGATTTATAATAATAATCTTTTTTTTTAAGAAAATGAATGAAAAAATTAAAATAATCGTTATGTGTAGATTTTGTAATTTAATGTGAACCTTTTTCTTTTTTCTTAGTAATTTGTTTGGAAAAATTTTGGACATTTTAGTAAACTTGAGTGTTGAAGACAAAAAAAAAAGGACATTCTGGCTCTAAAAATTACATTTCAAGTCTCGATTCAGTACATTCCCACAAAACCCAAATGCCATCACTGATGTATATAAAAATGAATTTTTAAAAAGTTTGATGGTTGAATTTATGTACAATACAATTTTATTTTATTAAAATATCTACTTCAAAAACTTAACAATTTACTGAAGTAAATTATGTTGTATTACACGTCACACATTCAAGTTTTTTCAGAAATGAAAAATGAACCATAACATTGATGTTTTCAACTTGCAATTAACAAAATTTTGCACAATTACTATCATTAAAAACTCATTAAAAATATATCAGTTTAAGATTTTGAGATTAAAGTAATTACAACTGCTATAAAATATTAATAGGGGCGTCAGAAATAAGCCAAATAAACACTCAATTTGATGGGATGGCTATACATTAAAAAAGTATTACCAAGAGATAATAATTTACTATTCTAAGTACATATTTGTTCTTTGTCAGCGCATGCTTAACGTGTTATTTTTTGGAGGAGGAGGATGGTTTTGGAGGTTCAGTGAAATTATCAAAAAGATAATAATATCTTTTGAATACCTTACACTTTAAATCACTAATTTTACATTTAAAAATAAAAATAGAGTGAATTTTATGGCCATATATATGTACATAGCATAAATTTTGTATGTCAAATGAGGTAACTTCACTGTGAACCTTAAAAATATTCAAACAATTTTGAAAATAATCTCTTCTGAAAAGCTATTGAAACCTATTCCGTTCCAGTGGGACTTGCTCAACGATTTCTTGCCGTTAATTTCACGTCAAAAGAACGTTGGAACAATATTCAAATGTTATAAAAACATGGTATCACATTTAGTTGTATATTCAACTATGAAAGTGAAAGTGATGACTGCTAAATATTAATTATAATAGTGAAGTTATTTCAGAACTCAATTTCAAATTTTGTCAATTTCATGTCAAAGCCGTGAGCCTGGTAGGTATTGAAAAATTTCAGAATGGCCATTAAATGGGTAATTTTTTTGTTATATGTACTTATATGTATGTATACATATATATATATATATATGTATCTTCGTGAGACATTCAGCTGTATACCATCAGCATATGTATGCACTACTGAATGCTTGCAGACCAAGAACAAGTCATTTATGAACATAGCAAAGTATCCCAGATGTCACTAAACTAAAAAAAAGTTCTAATCTTCTTTCACTCTTTGCAGCCTACCACCCAAAAAAAAAAAAAGATATGCTGGAGTAAGACTTAATTTAAAGTTATTATTACTCTAGCATCTTGTTTTTGTTCACAGATTTTCCTTGGAGAAAGTCATATGTAATCACTGATTACTAATCAGCATTAAAAAAGTCTTCCAGATGATCGCTGAAAGTTCGTTTAATGCTACGATTTGTTGACTCTAGCTACTGAAGACATCTACAAGTATTGTCTCAAATAAGTATGGTAACAGCAAATAACCTAAGTCGGACTCTAAAGTTTCAGAAAGTTTCCTGTTATGAAATATTCTACATATGTACATTAGGGTGGTTCAAAATATTAAAGTTGCTCCGATCTTCGCTCCCCAGGCACCAAAAGGTGCCAATAAGAGCCATGTAAAATTTGGTCCATTTCAGAGAACATTTGATGGGCGCGCGACCGTTTTGAAAACTGGAAAATGGTCCTTAATCTGTTAAAAATCATTAATATCTCCCCGAAGCTACCTCTTAGAGGAGTCAAATGTACCTACCCCCTATCTGCCACCCTTATGGGGGTCCCCCTACAAAAACATAAAAAATTTCGAAAAATAGTTCGTAGCTCCCCCGGAGTTACCCCTAGAGGGTTTATATGTATCACCAGGTCCTATTATATTTTCTTTTCTAATATTTTTGCCGAAGATACCTACCCTCTATCCGCCACCCTTTTGGGGGTCCACCTACAAAAAACACCAAAAAATTAGGAAAATGTCGAAAAACAATTCATAGCTTTCCCGGAGTGACCCGTAGAGGGGTCAAATCTATTACCATGTCCTCCCTACATTTTTACCGAACATACTTATCCCCTTTCTCAACCCCTTTGGGGGGATCCCTTTGAAAAAAATTAAGAAATTTTTGAAAATTAATTAATATCACTACTAGGTTGTATTATATTCATTTTTATTGTGTTCATTGTTTATATTAATTTGCTCTTTTCACAAAAAGGATACTTTTTACGATATGCTTCTACGATTTGTAGCATTAGCTGTTTGTGTTCTCCATCATTTGACAAAATCTGGTTGTATTCTTTCATAAACGCAACACTTCTTTCAGCGGTGTCATTTACGACTTATAGGCTTTTGCAAAAAGAGAGAACATTAATGAATATTGAGAAATTTTGTATTCAATCCAAAGAAAACAAAAAAGTTGACAATGTTCGTTTTTCTTATTACCGGCTAAAATTAAAGTAGACATTTGGGATCAGAGCATTATATTCTTACTAACATACAAAACGTTGCGTCCTTCCAGCAAATATAGTGAAATAAGTTAATAGCCCAAGAGCCGGCTGTAGAAAAGTCGAGTGCATAAGATTACAGCATGAAATGTATGTCAAATGATAGAGCTCGACGAGCCTAAACACAATATATAGGGTTGCCTTGCCAAAGCCTGTCCTAAATATGAGTTGCCACCCGTTTTTTGGGCCAACTTTTTTTAGAAAAAAGTTTATGGTTTAAGATTCCAGCTTAAAATGTGTGTCAAATGATAGAGCTTGTAGAGCCTAAATATAAAATATAGGGTTGCTTTGCCAAATCTAGTCCCAAACATGGGTAGCCACCTGTTTTTTGGGCCAAGATTTTTCAGAAAAATGTTTATGGTTCAAGATTTCAGCTCGATATGCATGTCAAATGATAGATCTTGATGAGCCTTAAAAAAATATTTCGAGTAATCTTGTCGAATCCTGTCCCAAATGTGGGTTGCCACCTGTCTTTTGGGCAAACTTTTTTTGGAAAAAAGTTTATGGTTTAAGGCCGTAGCTTTAAATGTATGCCAAAGGATAGACTTTGATGATCTCTAATAAAATATATAGAGTTGCCTTGCCGACTCCCGTCACAAATGTGGGTTGCCACCTGTTTTTGGCCCAATTTTTTTCAGAAAAAAGTTTTTTTTTTTTTGAGATTGCAGCTTGACATGTGTGTCAAATAATAGACCTTGATAATCTCTAATAAAATATATTATGTTGCCCAACCATAAACTTTTTTCCCTAAAATCTTCGCCCAAAGAACAGGTGGCAACCCATATTTGGGACTGGATTCGCTAAGGCAACCCTATATATTGTGTTTAGGCTCGTCGAGCTCTATCATTTGACACACATTTCAAGCTGAAATCTCAAACCGTAAGCATTTTTCTGAAAAAAACTGGGCCAAAAAAAAGGTGGCAACACATATTTGGGACTGGATTCGGCAAGCAAATATATATTTTATTAGAGATCATTAAGTTCTATCATTTGACACACATTTCAAGCTGAAATCTCAAACCGTAAACATTTTTCTGAAAAAACTTGGTCCAAAAAAACAGGTGGCAACCCACATTTGGGACGGGATTCGACAAAGTAACCTTATATATTTTATTAGAGATCATCAAGGTCTATCATTTGGCACACATTTCAAGCTAAGGTCTTAAACCATAAACTTTTTTCCAAAAAAAGTTTGCCCAAAAAACAGGTGGCAACCCACATTTGGGACGGGATTCGACAAGATTACTCGAAATATTTTTTTTAAGGCTCATCAAGATCTATTATTTGACATGCATATCGAGCTGAAATCTTGAACCATAAACATTTTTCTGAAAAATCTTGGCCCAAAAAACCGGTGGCAACCCATGTTTGGGACTAGATTTGGCAAAGCAACCCTATATTTTATATTTAGGCTCTATAAGCTCTATCACTTGACACACATTTCAAGCTACGGTCTTAAACCATAAACTTTTTTCCAAAAAATGTTGACCCAAAAAACGGGTGGCAACCCATATTTAGGATAGGCTTTGGCAAGGCAACCCTATATATTGTGTTTAGGCTTGTCGAGCTCTATCATTTGACATACATTTCATGCTGTAATCTTATACACTTGACTTATCTACAGCCGGCTCTTGGGCTATTAACTTATTTCACTATATTTGCTGGAAGGACGCAACGTTTTGTATGTTAGTAAGAATATAATGCTCTGATCCTAGATGTCTACTTTAATTTTAGCCGGTAATAAGAAAAACGAACATTGTCCAAAAGACGGCGATTGAATGCATTGACCGGGATAAAACAACCTGCTCATTTTCTGTATGTTCATTAAAGCCAATAAATCGCACGCTACTCAGTTTTCACGTCGCTATACATAAGTTCCCTGTCATGAATTCATCGGTATGTTACGCAGTAATTTCTTTTAAAGAAAAATGAGAAGATATGAGGTAGTTATTTTTTAAATACTGCATCATTTCAGTTTTATTCTCACAGTTTTAGTTTTCTTTTTTTTTATGTAAACAAGTCTTCTTAGCTATTAAGCTTGAAGCTTTAGGTAAACTTAGAAAAAAAAAAACAGCACATAAGAGTATTAAGAATTTTTTTCTAGCTTAGGTTTAAAATGTTGAAAAAAGGCAATGATTACCAACCGTTTGGAATCGATGTTTCCTTGGATGCTTGCAAATATGTGGGTGGTAAAAAGAATCTGGTTTTTGGTTGGTTCTTCGAAATATTTGGGCATTATAGCAATGTCAATCATTCCTGTCCATATAATGTAAGATTACACTTAAATATAATTTATTAAATAAAATATTTTATCAATATTTTAGCATGATATCATTGTCGAAAATATACCCATGATGAATATACCATTGCCTTCACTATTTCCAGATGGCAGATTTCGTGTGGATTTGAAAGTTTACTTTTTTAACAAACCAGCATTTTTAGTTAAAGTGTATGCAGATATTGTTGAAAAGTAGAATAATGTATGGAAACGAACAATCCGCCGAAGTCCTAATGTGCTGTGAATTTTATTGTTTCAATTTATTTGTATATTAGGGGTATAAGACTTAGTCTTTTGATGCACAATTAATATGATTACTTGTGAATACAGAACATTAGTTGCAGTATACGCACATTAGAGTGTTTTCTTTTTCAAAAATTCAAAATTTCATATGACTCTGCTTACGCCTCGAGTCTCAGTGATCTAAAAAATATATATATGCCAAATTTCAAGAAGATTGAATAATATATAGCGGTTGAACAGCTTGCGCACTTTCATCTCAAACTAGTAAAATTCTAATATTAAACCTTGTACTTATGGGCTTCTCATATTTTTCTTGTTAGACTATGTACTTTAATATAACACACTGCTAATCTTTAGATCAAGTTAGTTTCGAATTGTGTTTTTACATATTCTATAACCTGAGTTTCATATTCATTTACTTGACTACAATTATCACATATGGATTGTGTTTTTTTTTTAAAGTATAATAAGATCTATTCTTTGAAAAAAAAAATATGATTTTGGGATCCTGGAATTTATTATTTCATTCTTTTTTTGTGGGTAATTGTACTTCAAAATGGAATTTGTCTGCTAGAGATGGTGTCTAGTGGTGAGATTTTAGGAGCTCGGCTTCCACCACAAGAAAATGAAAGGAACACATTCGGCTACTGCTAAGTCTACCAGTACTAAGCTACAAAAAGTGTGGAGAAAACTATATATCCCTTTTAAGACAAAGGAGTATATCCGTGCTGGTATACAGAAGCCGTACAAAGAATACCAAAATCTGGGTAAAGAGAAATTGAGAAACACGGATAAAGCAAGTTTGAAACGACAGATCTCTTCGAGTTACTTAATGTATCCCGGCAAAATGTGATGGACATGACTAGCGTATTACAAGTAGATAAAGAATTTCTTAAGTCACAAAGCGAGGAACGTACGATTTCTTCAATGAATGCAGTAGACAAGGTTTTCGCCTCAAAAATAAAAAGATTGTTATGCTGGAAAACTTATCTCCATCATCGTTAGAGCCGAGTGTTTTCCTCCATTTACAAAACAATTATGTTCAATTCCTAGATTGAAAGCTCTTGATCAGACGCTCGCAACTACTTGAGATCGAGAACAGCTCTCTATTCAACAAACAAGTACTTTGCAAGTAGTTACCGTCTACCGAGCTCGTGCGATCAATAGAAAAAAATTCGAAGAGTCACTCTTTAAAAATTCTCCTCATTTGGTCTTGCATTGGGATAGTAAACAGTTGACCTTGGGAGCGTCAAAATTTTGGAAGACAGAGTTGCCGTTCTAGTGATTGGCAAAGACTTTGAGCATTTGCTTGTCGTACCTGTTGCCCTGAAAGGCACTGGAGAGCAGATGGCTGATGCAGTTTTACGAGAAGTGACCCAATTTTAGCTACGTGACAATATAATCGGTATATCTTTTGATACTATGCCGTCATCACCCCCATGAACTCATTTTGAAAGGAGTCTTTGAGGAGTGTGGTGACATTGCATCAAGTGGTCCTGACATTCACATTTTTTAGAAGTTTAAGATTTGGGGGGCTTCACTTGATAAAAATTCATATACGACAATGCTGGATGAAGAAAGTCCCGTTCAAGGCTTTCTTAAAGAACAACGAGTGAAAATGGTTTATTATCCAAGAGAAGACTACAAAGAGTTATTACAACTCTCACTCCTGTACCGAGGAGGTTGGTCTAAAAACGACTTCAGTTTCAGGATCCCAGGGGCTCTACAACGCTGCAACTCAATGGCAATGGCAATTTATTTACTTAAAATTGTCCTCTTCACTAAACATTAGAATATTTATCATAGAAAATTGAAAGGAATGAAACGGCTTGCAGATTTCATCAGCCTCATATTTGTTCGCTTTTGGCAGGAGCCAATTGTAAGTTGATGGTCTCCAAAGACATGAAGCTTAAACATTTTTGTAGAGACACCACAAGTTTTCAGAGCTCTGGAAGCGACAGTAAAAAAATTATCGCAATTTTAAAACGCTTAAGGTCTAATTGTACCTACATACACCGTGGTACATAAGTTAAAAATTACAACAAAATTTTTTTCTCCATGAATTTTGCAACATTTATCATAAAATTAAATTAAATAAAAATATCAAACAAGACGTATCAATAATACATTATTTTGGATCGGGTTTTATTTAACTATTTCTTTTTTATAATACCCATAGCGTGCTTAAGTCTCGACGGATGCTTCGTTACAATATGTTACTTTTCAACAACATCCACAAACAATTTAACCAGTGCTCTTGGTTTGTTATAAGCGTAAATCTTAAAATCCATACGATATCTGCCATTTAAAAATACTAAAGGCAGTGGTGAATTCGTTATAGGTACATTATGGATAATCACATCTTGCTAAAATATTGATAAATAGTTTTATAAAAAAATTAAATCCAAATATAATCTCACAGAAAATGGACAGGAATGATTGACATTGGTATAGGGCAGCCATATATTGTAGAACCAATCAAATAAAGGATTCTTTTTACCACTCAAATATTTGCAAGTATCCAAAAATACCTCGATTCCGAACGGTTTGTAGTAATTATCTTTTTTCCAAACTTTGAAGTGGAACTAAAAAAAATTTCATAAAACGGTTAAGTGTTGGTTTATATAAAAAAAACGCTATTGAAATGGAACCGAAATGACGTTCTATTTAAAAAATGTCACCAAAGTTGTTTATCCATAAAATATATTAATATGTTACATACCGATGAGTTCGTGACTGGTGGCTTATGTAAAATGACGCGAAAACTGAGTAGTTTTAGAGAGCGATTTATTGGCTTCAATGAGCATACAGAAAATGTAGAGAATGTTTTGTCCAAGTCAGTGCATTCGATCGCCGTCATTTTTACAGTATTCGCTGATTTAAATATCTGCTAAAATTAAAGAAAAAAAATTAAGATCAAAGCAGAATATTCATGCAGCCTTAAAAAACTTTCCTGCCTTCCAGCGAATACAGTAAAAGATGTTAAAATAAACGACGATGCTATGAGTATCATAGCAAATATATATTTTTCAAACTGTAGCTTCGAACCCATCTCTAGCTTCTGTGAATTAAATTTGCAAATGCAAAGTAGAATAGAGAAAAATTTTAGGTATTTAAGTTGTTTAACTAAGCGAATGAGTTCTGAAAAATTAAAATTATTAATTGCATTCATGAGTGGCTACGTCAGAGAGTAACAGTGACCTTATCTCGTTACCCGCAATTTCGTATGGCTGACATCCTTCATGACATGGTTCATGCTTATTGCCAACCAGGCCCGTACCTACCCGACTTTGCTTGGGGGGACACAAAAAATTTTACTATATATAACGTTTTTTTTGAAAAATTTTGGATGGAGTTACAAGCGATCAAAGTTCACAAAAAGCTACTTTTTTGGTCTTTTTTAAAAGTCACTAAATTTCAATTACTCCGTTTGAACAGAAAAATACTATTTTGCATATATTTGAAGTGTAATTTTGTCCAAGTCGGACAAAATCTGTGAGTGCTATTCTAAAATCAATGAAAATGGGTAATTTTCATATTTTCATGCATTCCCGCATATAGGCCATTGACTATGTAATTAAATAAGGAACTAATTCGTAAAAGATATTTTATTGTCTTATATGTTCAATTGTTCCCTATAAAAGATAAATCCAACAGTGCTGTTAAATTTAGGCTTGGACTTTCGAGAGGGTGCATATTTGTTTTTTTTTTATTTTTTTAATTATATATGTATGTATCGGTCATTCTTATATTAAACGCACACTTTGTATTTTTTGACGCTTTTGAACATTTTTTGAATCCAAATACCTCAAAAACTATAGGAGATTGGATGAAAAACCATTTAATCATGTTTGTTTAGAAATACTATAACTTTATAAATAAAATTAAAAAAATTTAAATAAATTTGTTTATTTCCGAACGAAATTGTTATTATATAACCTAGTTCTCAAACCGCACAGTGTTGCGACTAGAACAAGCTAGCTGGACAAAAGTATTTTTTTGCGTTTTTGTATTTGTTGGATCGAAACAAAAAAAAAATTGTAAGGGTGGCCTGGTCGCAAACGACCCCCTAGGCCAGTAAGGGTTAATTTATGGACGCGAAAACTATCTGGCCAATTTTGATGAAATTTTTACAGTATATTAGTATCGATCAAGCGGCTGTCATAGAATATAAAACTTTTATTTATAAAAAAAAATATTTTTTTTAAAATATAATTTTCACAAAGACCAATCAATCGATTCACATGGAATTTACACCAAGTGTCTTTTATATTAAAAGGCATAGCTTAGGCTATAAGGCTTTTATTAAGGGTACATATTTAGGGTGGCCCTCATACAAATATATTTTTAAAATATCATTTTCACGAAGACCGGTTAATCGATTCACACCGAATTTACACCACTTAGCTTTTATATTAAAAGTTTTTATCGTTTTCTGCGGATTTTTCCCATTCCTGGTATAACTCACATTTTTTGATAGAAAATATGTACTCTAAAAACTAACAAAAAAAAATATATACGTGCAAAAGTGTGCAGAAAGATATATATATCATTAGTGTTTACCTTCAACTTTGAAATCAATTAAAAAAAACTTTTCTTTAATATTGAAAAATAGCAAAATTCATATTTTTCCACGACGACTCAATCACAATTTTTCAAAAATTAAAAGTTGCAGAAAACAACTTCACTCACTTCAACCGTCTGAAACTGTAAATTTACTTACAGAAAACAAAAATATTTGTTGGTTTCCTAGCTTTGAGAGTATTTGTTGTAAAACTATACCGTTATTTTCTTTAAATAAGAGATTCACTTTTGTCCAGCTAGCATATACTAGACGCAACACTGTGAACCGGTTTGGACTTATGGCATACAGATATGGGGGTGTGCTGCATCAGCTCATATAGAAAAAATTCAACGTTTTCAAAATAAAGTTCTTCGGTGCATAGTAAATGCACCTTGGTACATCAGATCAAAAGATATCCATCGTGACTTGAAAGTTGACACGGTAACCAGCACCATTAAAAAAGTCGCAATAGCCCACCAGCAGCGACTAAGCCAGCACGTAAATGAAGAAGCGTCGAAACTTATTCATACGGCTGGAACGAGATGACTTAAACGCAGAAAACCTTTCGAACTTGTTGGGACCAGACGGTAGCTAGAACGTCCAAGGCGAAGCACCTAGCAATTATCATAAATTAAAATTAGACTCAAACTGCTCGTTAGTCATAAGACTAGTTGTAGTCATAGGAAATGTTAGTTAATTTTAAGTAAATATTTCAATAAAAAAAAGAAAAAATTGTTTTAGCTTTAATTTTTTTAATTAAAAAAATTTTTCTCAAAATATTTTCAATATAACACCTTTTGTTTTTTATTATTTTTTTATATTTTATTCCTCAATCAATCCTAAGAGTGCATGTGCTTTCATATCGAAATTCCCGCCATTACTTTAGAAACTACGATTTTTTTACTGATGACGCGCATGGTGCGTTTTTCAACATAAAATTCGACATAAATTTTTTTTTTTGTTTATGTTTTGTTTTTTTTTTTGTAATGTTATTTGCAATCAATCCTAAGAATGTATCTCCATTCAAAATAAAATTCCCGACATAACTTTGGGAAATATGATGCAACTCATACAATTAGACTGAAACGCGCCTTCATAAAACGCTCATATTTTCCAAAGCTATGGCGAGAATTTTGAATTGAATGCAGATTCATTCTTAGGATTGATTGAAAATAACATTACAAAAAAAAAAACAAAAAAAAAAAATTTTTGTCGAATTTTATGTTAAAAACATGGTGCGCGTCATCAGTAAAAAATTTGTAGTTTCCAAAGTTATGGCGGGAATTTCGATATGAAAGCACATGCATTCTTAGGATTGATTGAGGAATAACACATAAAAAAATAAAAAAAAACAAAAGGTGTTATATTGAAAATATTTTGAGAAAAATTTTTTCGATTAAAAAAATTAATGTTTAAACAAATTTATTTAAATTTTTTTAATTTTTTTTATAAAGTTTTAGTATTTCTTAACAAAAATGATTAAATAGGTTTTCATCCTATCTCTTATAGTTTTTGGATATTACATATATTATATATGTATATTTTTTTTGTGGATATCTCGAAAACGATTCTTAAGAAGAAAAAAAATGATTAGTATTTTTGGAATCTACGCCCCAAAATACATAGAAAAAAGTATTTGAGAAATAAGATTATTTTTTGTGTAAACTATATGAATATCTAGTGTGCTGAATGCGTATTTTAATATTTTCGGGCAAAACATATTGCGAAATTTTTCCGTCGCCACAAAGTACAACAACATTATGAAGGCCATTCCATTTTGAAATTAATCGAAACTCGTTGGGTTGGCCATTTACGTGCTTCTAAATCCATCTTTGAAAACTATATCCATATTATGAATACTTTGCCTCAAATGGAATGGTGATGACGAACCAATAGCAGTCGGTTTGTCACACGTGATGGTATCGTTGGAATTTGTCTTCACATTAGTGTTTATGAAGGATTTATTGCAATCGATTGAACCAGTAACGAAAGCGATTCAAGGCCGAGCAATGGGATACAAAGATGCTATGCCACTCATTAAAGCTGTTTTTACAAAGCTTGAAAAAATGAGATCACAAAATAGTTTCGATCAATACTATTTTCAAACGATAGATCTGTTGGAACAATTAAAGCCCACAGAATCAGCTCACGCCTCAAATCGTCCGATTCGGAATAGGCAGCAGTCACAAATGCTGAAAGAGTCAGTTGTTGAAGAAACCCTAGGTGAATGAAGCGAATCGATCATCATGCTGAAATCAACATTCTACGAAACAATCGATAACGTATTAATTGAAATGACCAATCGCTTTGTTACAAACAATGGCATTCTCACAGCTATCGATACTGCTGATGAAATGGATTTGGAAAAGCTGCACCCATTGGGAGATTTGGGCATCCAGTTACCAAGTGAAATTGAGCTCAGAATTGCCAAAGAATATATAGACAGAATTCGTTCGGAGAATTATCAATTAAACAAATTTAGAAAGCCGGAAACAAAAAAAAAAAAATAAGACGGTGGTTCTGACGGGGCTAAGCCCCCCTAGCCCCTATGATAGGTACGGGCCTGTTGCTAACACGCTTTTATATTCAGCGAAACATTGTAAAAAAATTGCTATTTGAGTGAAATGAAGAGCTCCAGATTAAGCAATGTAACAGCGTGAGCAACCACCGAAGGTGTAACCAGAAAAATATTTCGGAGGTGAAAAGGATTTTCCAAAAAACATTTTTTTTTGCACATCAGTTTGAACACAACGGTAAAAATATAGTCACGTAATAGAGCCATTGTTTTGCCAGCATCGCCCATGTCCAAAGCAACAATATTATGCCAAAAAAAGTAGCTCTTCTATATATTATCCTTTGATTTTCGGAAGCTCGTTTGCGACAGTTTTGTTTTTTTTACGAACCAAGACAGATGGAAATATATTAAAATTATTATCTCTCGTACAATTATTCTAATTTCAATTGTACCATATTTAAATGTAGGCCTTGTATTTTGAAATCAAAGCAATATATTTATGCTGATATACAAAATGTTTTGTTCCTTTCAGCAAATACAGTGAAATAAGTTCAAAAAAATGACAATGCTATGAGTGTCATAGCAGATATATGTAAATTGTGCAAACTGTAAATTCGAATCCATCGCTGATTTCTGTGAATTTAGATTGCAAGTATTTATTAGAATGATATTAAAAATTATAAATTATTTATGTTTAATTGATCACACAATTTCAAAATAAATCAAAACTAATAAAAAAATAGCAATTATAAACATATAATACAATCTAAAGCAGGGGTGCACAAATTTTTTAAGCGGGAAGCCAAGTTATCAATACATAATTTTACTGCGGACCAAAAACTTAACAAAATCGATTGATTTTTTGTATACATATTAAATTTGGGTATTGTTTTTTATTCCAGTATTGATGAAATTGTCCCTCCCATCAATATTGTATTTTTGTCTTAATATTTCACAAGAGTGCAGATCTATTAATTCCAATCGAAGATGTGTGAGAAAATAGTATTTGGTGAGTTGCGAGCCGTCAGATACACTTCTGAGAGCCACATATGGCCCGCGGGCCGCGCTTTGTGCACTCCTGATCTAAAGTGTAATTGAAATTTAAAAATATTTAGTTAATATGTTAACTTCGGCTAGGCCGAAACTAACATACCCTACACTGCATTGAAACAACCTTTTTAATAATTGTTAAAAAGACATACATAGGTTTCTAAAGCTACAGTACAATATATTTGGTAGCTTTGAGATTTTTTTAATGATTTCTACGTAAAAGCTAGATTTATAATTCAAAGCAATCTATATTTTTTATTATAATGATATGACCATTTTGATAGGAAGCCAATCTATAAGTCAGCTGGTGCATGAACCGAATAAATAATTGACAACAATACTTTCTAGATCATTATGAGCTCTCGAAGTTTCTTCTTCAACTGATTCGAAATTTGATTTTTGAAAAACTTAGTTATCCTTTGCTAAGACTTCTTCATATTTCTTCGCCCGTTAGCGGTATTCAGCCCCGCTGAATCTTTTACGGATGTCACTCATGAAAAAACGCAGCGCTGAATGTTAACAATAAATTAACAATGACGTTAATAACACTGGTCAACGGTGGTCTTGTTGCCCTGGATTTCTCTGCGAATTTCTATAATTTCAAGTAGACAGCTTACGAATATATTCATGAAAGTACTGAACTATCTCTAGTTTTTATGATATTGATGCATTTATCTATATGGGACGTTTCACGTCAAGCGGATCACCTACCTGGCCAAGAATTAGCTGGACCGATCACGAGATCTTAAAATGTTCATCTAGTTAAGAGCTTCTAAATGCAAAGTAGCCCGTTGGGAAATTAAAAATGACAGATATAATATAGCGGCCGAAAGCCTGAACAAAATCGAGTGCCCAGCAAAAAAGTTTGTAAACATAAAACTTCGCAACCCATCGGGTCGTTTTTTGGCTCAAATTGTAGCTCCTAAAATACTGGCGTGGAAGGTTGACAGAATCCAATATGGCAGGTCGAATATGGCGATCAAAAATTAAATATCGTAGCCGAATTTTTGAAAGTCAACCGATTTGCACCAAATTTGGTATAGGGGAAGGTGGGGCAGAGCGGTACGCCTAACGGAAAAACGAAGTTTTTTAATATTGAATCTATTAAGGTAGTTAGGCTCATTATTTTCTCAACAGAAGATGTTTATTATTGCGATGCAAAAAAAAAGTGTATTTATACCGCTTTGCCCCACGGGTGGCCCAAGCGGTTTTTGGGATTATGACCGCGTAAAAGAGGGACTTAATCCCAAAAACTTTATTTGGGATTATGACCGTTGGGATTATGTCACGTCACCGTCATTAATATATAATATGATATTTTTTAAATTATTCATATGAAATGAATTTACTTAAGTCGAAAATCCTCGAATCTTATATCGGCTGCACTGATTTTGATGAACTTCGTGGATCTCGAAAACGGAAACGGAAGCATCACTCAAAAAGAATTTCCTTATATCTTAGCTCCAATCTTAGCTCTAGTTGGGAGTGGTAGATCCTACATGACTTATGTAAAGACCAATATACAATAGCAAAAAATGTATTGCATGAATACAACATATATATCTGCTTAACCATTCAAAGAACATCGGTGTACACGACCGCTAAAATATATAGATGTTCAACCAAAAGAAATAAAAGTGGGCGTGAAATGTGAGCGTAATAAATCTCTCATAGTCTATTTTGAGCCAAACCACAAAATCTGCTGGAGATATATCCATAAAATTTAAATATTTAAATAACATAAAAATTGTAGAGATGCCACAAATTTTCAGAGCTCTGTGAGCCACAGTGAAAGAGTTTTTGCAATTTGAAAACGCTAAAGGTTTAATTGTATCTAAATATATAGTGGAACAAAAGTTAAAAATTAAAACAAAATTTTTTTCTCCATGAAATTTGCATTATAATTGTTATACAAATAATAATTAAATAATAACATATTATTTCGAATCGGATTTTAGTTACCTATTTCTAGCGTGCTTAAACTCAACGGATGGTTAGTTACCATATGTTACTTTTCAACAATATCCACATACAATTGAATCAGGAATATTGGTTTTTTATAAATGTAGGCTTTATAATCTACACGATATCTGCCATCCGGAAATACTGAAGGCAAAGGTACATTCATTACTGGTACATTCTTAACAATCAGATCTTCCTAAAATATTGATAAATAGTTTTATTAAATAAAATCAATGTAAACATAATCTCACAGTATATGGACAGGAATGATTGAAATTGGTATAGGGTTTTTTTATTTTTAAGAACCAATCATATATCGGATTCGTTTGACCATCCGCATATTTGCAAATATCAAAGTATACATCAATTCCAAACGGCTTGAATTTTTTCAAAACTTTGAAGCTTACCTAAAAAAAATTTCATGATACGATTAAGTGTTGTTTTAAATGATTTAAGCCTATTGAAATGGAACTATACTGACGTCACGGTGAGTTTTAACCAAATTTAAATGACATTTTGTCTTTAATTCCATATTTACGGTTTTTTAATGATATTGCATACGTATGAGGGTTCATTAGCCTCACACCATAAATTTCAGCTCCGTAAATAGTCAGAGTCCTGAGTACTGTTAGGTCAAAATATGTATCTCTGAACTTGGTGAACAACTTTTTCTGTGTGATATCTCATTTTAAAGAGTTTTAATAATAAAACTCATAATCGAGATAAACAAGATGAACAGATGCCCTCGTTTAGTGACACTATTTTTAAAGTTGTCTTATTTTACTAAGATTTTTTTCACTTAATCCGGTCGCAAAATAACGCTTTAATGTCTAGAAGCTTAAAACAATTTTTCGTGTGTAGTAGATGACATAACAAAAAAGTGATATCCAAAATCTTTAAATTTAGATTTGTGAGTTTTTAGAACTAAATTTTTTAAAAAGGACTTAAAACGGCTATTTTCATGACAAAATATGGCTCTTTTTTTTTTTTTTGGATCCCAACCGCCTAGAGAGCTGAAATTTGAACTGTACTGCTATCTATTTGTTTATACTCATATAAAAGAAGTTTTTAATTTTCCTTAATATAAATTATTGCAAAACTTACCGATGCTTTCTCCACAGGTGGCTGATGCATAACAATGTGTACATTGAAAAGTTTTAGCGTGCGATTTACCGGCTTCAATGAGCATATTGAAAATGAGGCGAATTCTTTATCAAAAGCAGTGCATTCGATCGCCGTCATTTTGACAGTGTTCGCTGATCTAAATATCTGCTAAAAATACAGAAAGTTTTAAGATTAAAGCAGTATATTCATGCAGCCATAAAAAACTTTCCTGTCCTCCAGCAAATACAGTAAAATAAGTTAAAATAAACGAAGATGCTATGAGTATCATAGCAAATACAAATTTTTCAAACTGTAGCTTCGAACCCATCGTTAGCTTCTGTGAATTCAATTTGAATATGCAAAGTATTATGGTATTTGTAGGTATTTAAGTTGTGTAATTGACCAATTCAGTTCTGAATAATTAAAAAAAAAATCCGATTATATTAATGTATGGTCACGTAAGAGCATAACTGTGGCCATATCACGTTAACCGCGATATCGTATGACTGATATCCTTTTTTCCATGATACTTACGTAAGCGCCATGCCCATTTTTCCACTTTCACCAACTTTTGGTGCAATTGAAGATATACACGATCTGTAACCGCTCACCAAATTTCATCAGAATATCTTTCATTGTTTACGAGCTATGGTGTTATAAAAGATACAATTTAGGACTGTGTCAATCCCCTTCAAGAGCATTTGATTTTAAAATCTAGCCCAATAATAATTTTGATCACATATACACCATATCATCAAGTATGTAAAAAGATAATGTGCTTAAGCCCTCCGTTAACCGATTTTGCCCATTTTCATAAACTATCAGCTTGTAAGAAGGTGTGACCTGTGTGTTAAATTTAATTAAATTAACTTGCTGGATTTTTCCGTAAACGTGATTTCAACAGACAGAAAGACCCACGTACAGACAGACAGACGAACACAGCTATATCGACTCAGGTGATGACGCTGATTAAAAATATAAATACTTTTTATACCTAACGCTATGCGTTACAAATGGTATAGCAAAGTGAATATAACCTCTGTGGTTTGTAATGGTAAACATTTTCTGCCAAATGTCCGCCTTGACTATGCCTATACAAAAGATCATTTATTGATGATGTTTTTTGTCACAATTTCGCATAATTGTGGTTGTATCTCAAAAATAACAGCTGTGATATTTTCTTTTAGAGCTTGAATCATTGGCATAAACTATAAGTAAATACAGTCAGATAAGTTTAAGAAATTGACAATGCTATAAGTGTCATAGAAAAAATATGTAAATTTTGCAAACTGTAAGTTCAAATTCATCGCACATTTTTGTGAATTTAGATTGCGAATATCAATTACAATGATAATTATAATAAATAAATAAACATTGTATTTAATTTATGTTTAATTGATCAAACAATTTCAGAATAAAACAAAACTAATCCAAAAATAGCAATTATAAACATTTAATACAGTATATACGTAAAGTGCAATTGAAATATAAAAATAACTAGTTAAGATGTTATCGTTGGCTACGCCGAAACTAACACATTCTACACTGTATTGAAAATACATTTTCAGTAATTGTTAAAAAGACTTTGAAGAGATTGAAAAAGTAGAAAAAAATGTGAAATATAGGAAAGGTTGAAAATATTAAAACAGTTGAATAAGACTGAAAAAGCCGAAAAAATATGGGAAACATTGAAAAAATTAAAACATTCCGCAGAGTGGTTCTTCAAATGTTCATTCTTCAAGATAACTGTACTTTTTTAAAACGCAGATAGTAGACCTTCTTGAATACTCTTTAATTTTTGAGACCGTATTCAGACAAAACGGTACGATTGTGTTCACTGCCCTGTCTGGTAATATCATAGACATTAAGGGTATTTCTACAAGCGCGTAGATTCATCAAATACTGACAAAGCTGAGAAAACTGAATACATTTTCGAGCCTCGCGAAAGATTTGTATCGAGCAAAGTTTGCTTACACCTCAATTTGTCCGCCTTAAGTTTTGTTGTAAAAACTGATAATCTCTAAATCTCTACACGGTTAGAAATCTGGGATTAAATTTTAATACTTTTGGGCTTACATATATGACTACACCAGAATTCATTAAATTAAATTCATTAAAATTCATTTTTAATACTTTTTTGTATTAAAATTTAATACTCGATTTTATTAAGATTTAAAAAAAAAATTTTTTTCATTTCGAATGGGAACCCTGTGAATTCAATTGATGCACGCGCAGCTTAACCCTTTGACGTCCGCTCCTGAATCGCGGTGAAATTTTGAAATTCGACACCGGATTCGTGTTCAGCTACCCCGAATTACTAAACAAAAATGTTCCGAAAAAAAAATTATTTTACCTGCAAAGGTGTGAAAAATCGTGGGACCTATATGTCCCAATGGTCGTCAACGGTGAAAATGTATGCGGCTGTTTTCAGAACTGAAACGTATTATATTATGCATGAACTTTTATTCATTTACTTAAATTCATGAAAAGGGCAGTCTATTAATAACGTGAGACAAAATAGGGGGGAGGGGATCTGGCAAAATCTCACCAAAGGGGAGGAGGGGGTTAAGGAAAACCTCACGTCAACTTTTTAATGCCGAGAATTTACATTGTTATAGCATATAACAGATTGTATTATATCAATTCGGTTTGTTTGCCATGTCGAAAATTAGTGTTGAACACAATAACATCGATTTAGCAGCTTAACACTTTTAACGTATAGGAAATAACTGGACGATATCACAGGTCCCAGTTGTGTTTAGCTTCTTATGCGTTGCAGATATCACGACTAACTGAACGCGCAAGGATGAAACTCCCCGAATGATTTTTGACACTTGTACGGCGCATGTTTCAAATCAGGGAATCCCAGGCATAGGAAATATATGTTATCTAATATGTCTGCGTGTCAGTCAGAATTAGCGACAAAAAAATGGATTATAATCCAGGATTTATTTTAAAATTTATAATAATCTGAAAGAATATTAAAAAAGCTTTGAAATCCACTATTATACAAGTTTTTTAGTTCAAAAGAACATTTATATATCACCAAGGGGAGGAGGGGGGGATCAGAATTTAAAAAAAAACAACTCACGTAATTAATGGACGGCCCCTAAATGAATGTTCAATGTAAAGATCAAAAAGGTAAACAAATTTCCTTTTGTTCCAAATAAATAACTTCGAATTTGATTTTTACCGTTGACGACCATTGGGACATATAGGTCCCAACAGATTGGGTGGTCGCTTGGGTGGCCAAAGTGAACTACCTTTTTTATTTTATTTTTGTTAGAAAGAAGAAGGTTGCCTGCAACGTATCCAAAAATTTTAGAGCTTTAGCTTCACCCGCCTTTAAAATATTGCAGTATGAAAAAGGGGTAGAAAAAGTTAAGATATTTCGACTTTCGAGTGGTCTGGTAAGTAAATGGACGAATATACCTTTAAAAATTATTTACTTTCTGAAAGCCACATTAATTCTCTATTAAATAATACCTTGTTGACGAAAATCTATTCCATAGTCTTTCCAGGAAAAATACGAAGGCAAAAGGGTCACCGGTGTTACAATGGTCGTCAAAGGGTTAATAGGCTACTGTCACATTTTGAAACACTTCCGTCATTAAGAATAGAAAAAATTTAATTGCCAGTGCTCATAAAACTGTATTTTTTTGCAAAAAAATCCGTCACTGTAACCAAAGAAAGACGTGATAATAAGTACTACGGGGACTCTGCACCATACTGAGTTTCGATATGGTCGCACAAACACTAGTGCCGCTGAACGTTCTAGACGGAAAAATTTACGATATGGTGTTGGCCCATCAAAGAGTGGAAATGCGTGAGATTTTTGATGCCATAGGCATTTCATATGGCACATTGGTTTCAATTCTAAGCTATCAGTTGGGTTTTAGTAACTATCCGCAAGATGGGTGCCGCGTTTCCTCTCAATTGATCATAAGCGTAATTGTGAGACGTGTTTAGTCTCAATGGCAAAATTCCATGAATTTGATTCTGAATTGGTACCTCATCCAACATTTTCTCCGGGCTTAGCCCCTATATACTATTTCCAAACCTAAAAAAATTGCTCAAACGGATGCTTATTTTGAGGACCTCGAAAAATCCTATTTTGTGGAAGGAATAAAAGAATTCGAGAAACGTTGGACGTAGTGTATTGAGTTAAATGGAGACTTTGTTAAAAAAATAAAAAATTTTTTTTGCGAAAAAATTGTGTTTCATTCAAAACGACATGAACTTGTTGATCAACCCTCGTAGTCATGTCTGCCTACAGTGTGACTTATGAACAAATTTTTATAGCATAATAATACTTGTATTACTCTTCTAGTGATAGACAAGAAAGTAGTACGGTCGGTTTTGAATTTTTTATTGGGGATCATCATCAAAGATAAATCGAAAGTGTTCAGGGTTTGAAATTGACAATTTCACTTGAAATTCCTTATAATTACATTCGAGCATTCAACAAAAGGGCACACATAGGTTAGGAAATAAAAGTATGAGAAGTATTAAAGTTGATACTGCTATTTTAAGATTAAGACCACTGAATATGTCAATTGTACTGAATAATTTTTGATTTTTTTAATTTTGTTTCCTATGAACATCACGGCAACATTGCACATTACCAAATTTTGTAGATTGATATTTTATACGGTATTCAATACAAACGAATGACATTGTTACAACATTTTTAATTCCATGAAACTTTTTAACGCTTAAACTTTTTCGACTTATTGATGATAATTGAACAGATAAAAATTGGAACAATAAAAAGCTATTTAGATACTAATGCTTTTGGCACTTAAAGTGTCAAACCTTACAGAAATCAGTATTTCATAATGGAAAATTTTATAACATCAACTTTAGCCGAGTATATATATAGCCAAAAATGAATTAAGCCAACACAATTTTAATATTTAATACGAGTTTTTGCCAGCTTGTCAATAGAAAGTTAGCATTTTAAGTTTTATTGGAAATTTGCTAAAACGAAATTTAAAAAATGTTTGCGCGAAGCTGAAAACAACAACTTAAATGAATTTATATTTTTTTAATTTGTTTTTATAAAATGTATTTTCTCTCTAAATTCTGATTTCGTTGATATTATTTTAGAATACGTATTTGATTTCACTTTGTTGACAAGTGTGAAATAGCAGAGTAGCAAATAGTCCTGGCAACTGTTTGTATCCATAGTGCCAGTAAAGATTGATTGTTTTCTCTTATCTAATTTTCATTTTTCGTTTGATTGATTGATTGATTGATTGGTTCGCTGTTATTAGTTCAGTATTACGCCAGGTCATGGTTGTTGTTGACAGCAGCACATTGCTTTTTACATGATTTTTTTTTTTTTTAATGGAAATATCTTGGCTAGGATATAATAGTGTAGGCGTTATATTATGCATGCTATTGATTTTAAAAATAATTTGTATGCGTAACATAAGCCGTATATACATACATACATACACATATACGCAAACGTATTTAAAAAAATCCATTAAATTTAGATTTAATTTTATATTTGCGTCACAATGAAATCAGAAATACTTAAGAGAATTAACTTAACAAAATAATAGCCATAAATGGAAAACAGCAACATTTAGCAATGGCTACATAGAAACATCTTGGATGGTTAATAATTTAATTTTGAATATTGAGACTTTTTATTAGAAGATATTCGATTAGAACAACAAACATCCCCAACTAAGTGAAGGGAAAGCAAAACTCTAAAGTATAAATAAAAATTGGCTCTTTTATTTCTTAAGGTAATGCTTAAGCTATTCATAGTATTGGACAAAATAAGAACGTAAATTTTTTGATATAAAGTGGCGTTTACAATAACATATAACACCTGATGATAGCACTTTAAATGAGAAGGATGTTCCTCGAACTCTACCGTACACAATAAAGTAGAGAAAAGTAATCTGAAGATTTACAGGGTTCAAAAATTACCGGATCATTTCGACAAAATGCAGTTGTAGTGGATTCTGTGTGTCGGAGAAAAATACAAATACTTTAAGCAGCAACCATACCACCTCTATTTTCGAGGATCCCAGTATTTGCACTTTTTTCCCCTTGTGTAGATAAATTTAAAAAAAATCAAAAAAAAAATTTCAAAGTTCCCAATATTTGCCGCCCCTAAAATCGTGTCGCCCAAGGCACTGGCCTAGTGTGCCTCTAAGGTAAATACGGGCCTACGTATGGTATTATTTTGAAAATTCCTCTTGGTGAGATCTGACGGGACCACCTCACCCTTCCGTGAGGCATGCCTTATAACTTTTAAATTATTAAATTTATTTGATATGTTCATATATTTCGCTTCATTTTACTAAACACCTAAGTAAGTGTTAACCCTGATGTGCTCTACGTACCTTCTACATTTTTTTTCGTACAATAAGAGAAGAAAACAGAGACTGCTATTTACGTGCAATATAACGAATTTTATTAAATTTACTTCACGTCACAAAAAAATAGGCTGCAACACCATCGTACCTAAGTTTTCAGTCACTCCATGAGCATTCATGTGCTTCCTCTATTGTGATAATTGGACACAAGACGTCCATGTCTTTTGGTAACATAGGTAGTATATTAGACGTACCTGTCCACATCCTTCTCGTGCAGTCGCTCCAGCTTATCGTCAACGGCGCACAGAAGTTCGTCTGCTCGACGAGTGACACAGGTGCACGCTGGCTTGGATGCAGCACTGACCCGTGTTTTGGTAACATCATAAAAAATGTAAAAAGTACATGCCACATATCTGCATCCATAGTTAGAATCGATTACCATAAAAGATGGACAGTCAGGCGCGGATTTAGAAATTTAATATAAATAGAGTACCTTTTTTTTAATTGATCGTCAACATTTTGTTAGGTATTATATTCCCACTTTTTTCCCCTGTGTAACTCTCACCATCACCAATGTATTAACACTTTATTAACTTTATTTATTTAAAAAAAAATGTTCAAAATTACCAATATTTGCCGCCCCTGAATTCTTGCCGCCCTAGGCACTGGCCTAGTGTGCCTCTAAGGCAAATCCGGGCCTGTGGACACTAGAAGTCGTATGGAATTTAGGAATAGTCCGTATGTTTGGAATAAACCGTGAGGCATTGCCGAAGCAGAAACGATGCGAAAGATTTGCCATCGTGTTTGGCAGGCTCCAGTACAGTCAGTTCTCTGCTCACTTAGAGAATCAGATAAGATGGAGGCATAAAGCGTCCGCAAACCACAGTTTGCAGTTCACTTCTCAGTGGTCCGTAACAGTCCCACAGATGCATGCTTTTTATGTATTTCTGCCTTAAGCCGACGTTATTGAGTTCAAAACGAATTGCTGGCATGCCGAACATACCGAATTGATATGATACAAAATGTAATCTGTTATAGCAACGTATAGTCTCCGCATTAAAAAGTTGACGAAATATTTTTATTGACCCACTCCCTCTTGGTGAGATTTAGTGTGAATTTGCCGGAACCCCTTCTCCCCTATTTTGACTCATACGTCTCTCATACGCCGCATACGCCTCTAACATGAAAATATATTTCCACGGCTAAACTAATGGATGAACTTTGATGAAATTTGGTATGGAAATACCAATCATAGATATGGTACCAAGATTATATTTTTGAGAGTGATGACATTTAATCAGGTAAGATGGTAATAACCATGTTTTCTAGTGGAATTACATTTTCCTATATGCTTAAAACCTTATCAAGTAGCTTGTGATAAGTCATTAGCCAATTGAACTAAGCCTAAGAACCTATCCGATCACTTATATTTAGACAGTATTTCGAGTAAAATAGCAGCTAAGATTTTTGTAGCTGTAAATCGGTGCTTTTATTAATTATCAAAAACCACCTTATACAAACATAGACAAATTGACGAACAAACGTAGACGTAGTTAAAATAAAAGAAAATTTAATTTCTTTATTTATTATTTCAGCGAAAACAGTAAGTAACGAATCATTGGAGAAGTATTTCGCTGATACATTTTATGTATTACACAGAAAGTGCAAAATATGCTTTAGTTTCATAAAATTTAACATTTCCAGTTATCCAACGCAAGTACAGCAGGTAGTCACCATTGGGTATGGGTATTGGCAGATTTGTCATTGGTTTTATATAAAGTCCGCTAATAACTAATTCACCCTAAAATGACGAAAAAAATGTAAAATGAGATCGTCTTCGTTGATTACGAATTTTTTGTGTACAAACCTCATATGGGCAGGTGTGATTAATATTGCTAAAATCTTTAAACAAACCATGAACTTTAGTAAAAACTAAATTATCACTCTTTACCATCAATTCACAAAAGTCAATAGTTTGGTTGAAGAGAAACGGAGCATATTTCGTTGATTTTTTATAAATTTCCGCATTCAGCTGTAATATTTTTTTTTTCGAAAAAGAATTTATTAATAATTATTAGAATTTTTTGAATTTTATTTTTATTTTTTAATAAGTATCAACTACCTGTATATCATTTAAAGGATATTTTAGAATTCCTTTCATATCGATTGCTGAAACACCATCCTTCAAAGTTCTCAATTTACATTCCTTTACTTCTGATATGGTATCATTGAACGATTCACAGTGCACATCTGTCAGTTTGATATTGTAAGCTGTGACCTTGGAATCAAATTTTTAATTATTTACCTTAAAACTATCAGTTATCCTTAGTTATTAAATTACCTTTAGAAAAGCGCCAGCGAGCAATGAAATGAACAGTATTGACTTATAGTACAGAAACATTTTTTCACTTTAAATGACTTCAGCTCTTAATGTGCGCTATATATATGCAAACCAAAAGTGTCAATTGGTCGAAAATGGTACCTAATGGTACTAATGATGGAGCAACTAAATTTAAAAAAGATAATTACTTTAATAGCGGAACGATATTTTGATATTTTTCTAATTTCTAGATAATACTTCAATTTGCGAAGCCCATAAATTTCACACTCATTACCAAAGTCTATCAAAAACATAATGAGTGTAGACTAAAGCGCTAAAGTACTTAACACAAAAAAGATTAAATCAAATTACATATATGTAAAAGCACTCATAAACGACGATACATTTTTGACAAAAATTAAATAAAATTTACCAAATATTATACTTTTAACAAAGAAATGCGTTTGAGAATCTTAAAGTTTTATTAACCCTTTCAGTCCTGGTGTACAATTTTCATTGTACACATTTTCAAAAAAATTTCATAATAAATTCTGTCTCTTTCTGCCGAAACGTCAATGAATAATTAAAATTAAAATTGTTTTTCTATCGAGCAATGGATAGAAACACACATTAGATTTAAATAATGGTTCAACTTTATATTCCTAAATGCTGTTTATTTTAAATGCTGTATACCCTTTATTCGTTTGAAATTCACTGTTTCATTAAAAGAGTTATGGAATTTACAGTTCGTAGTTAAAATTTGAACGTGACAAAATTACGATGTGTCAAATTATACAAAAATTTATTGCTTACAAATTATGTTTTTGTCACTCTCTATTCCCATACGATGCTCTCAACAAAACTGATAACGAATGCAACTCTCAAAAAACTTGCTAAAAGGCATGTTCAAATTTATCGACTAGTAATAATTAGCATTTTTTACAACCTCATAAAATATTGTAAAATTGCAACTTTGTAAATTCACCAGCACAATTTACAATGAACTGTGAATTGCATAAGTATTTCACATTAAGAGAGAGATTGAGAGTTTTGTTTCTCACTGACTTGTACGAAAATTATGTTAAAAAAAAAATTTGTGTAAGGTGAGTGTGAGTGCTTCATAACAAGTTTTTCCATAAAAAAAATATATGTAAATGGATTTGATAATTTGGCTTTTTGGATTTCTTTTATTATTATGGTTATGTATGGAGAAAAATTTTGTATAAGGTATGATTTGTTCGAAAACAAAGATTGTAATGAACCGAAAAACGAATTTTATATTGGGATTGAAGATGGATGCCGTATCACTGATATTGGTGAAGCCTTAGAGGTGTTAGATCCTTTCAAAAATTATAAGCAATCTGATCCATCATCTAAAATGCATGATATATTGGCTATACGGAAATCGTTCTAAGGATCAGATTCATTCGTCCTGATGCTCAATTTCAGTTAACTCAACATTGAGAAGTTCAATTTCATTTAAAATTATTGCTGATAAAAACTTTATTCAAACATTGTCTCCACTTTTGCTTGTCGCATCAGAAGTATCAATTGTGGCTGAAAACGCAACAAATTTTTTTTCAAAGATCAACACGATCCAAAGGTTCAGCACAGGAGACTGCTTTAGAAAATGAGGAGATACAACCACATGAATGTTTTAGATTGACAAAGTCTAAAGAAAATGATTGCCGTCATGTTAGAAATAGAATTACAATTAGCAATATAGAAAAAGATGACTTTACCAAACATTCTATAAAAACGCCTTATGAATACTTTTCAAAATACTTTTGAGGATATTATTATTAATAAAAAACCGGATACTTCAAATTGAGTTTAGACTCATAGCTTCTTTGGCAAAGTTGCTCATATCCTTTGATACCATTTTAACGCCCGAACAAATCGACCCACCTTAGTGCCCATCATAACTGAGCAAATGGCTGCCGTGAAGCCTGCCATGTTTTCTAATGGAAACGCATTTTCCATTCATATACTTAAAACCTTATCAAGTAGCTTGTGATGAGCCATTAGCAGTGAAACTAAGCCTGAGGATCTATCCAATCACTTGTATTTACATAGACAGTACTACGAGTACAATAACAGCTGAGAATTTTTTAACTGAAAAATCTGAGCTTTCACCAAAATCAACGAATAGTAATGAAATTGTAAAATTTATTTTATATGACGAAGACTAACTAGTGCGAATGTATTGAAAATTAGTACAATGTATTTACAACGATTTTACACAACGCGAGTGTAATGAAAAAAGTAAAAATGTAATGAAATTGCTGTCAGCTCTCAAATATAGTCTCAGTCAAAAACATTGTTGAAAATTTAAAAACCTAACTTAAAAAAAACCACCTTATACGAACATAAACATAAAGGCGTTAAAGAGACAATTTGACGAATAAACGTAGACGTTCTAGTTAAAACAAAAAGAAAATTAAATTTCTTTATTTGTTATTTCAGCGAAAAACAGTAAGTAAACGAATCGTTAGAGAATTATTTCGCTGACTCATTTTATGTATTACATTTAAAGCGCAAAATATACGTTTGTTTCAAATATTTTAACATTTCCAGTTATCCAACGCAAGTACAGTAGGTAGTCACCATTGGGTATGGGTATTGGCAGATTTGTCATTGGTTTTATATAAAATCCGCTAAGAACTTGTTCACCCTAAAATGAAAACAAAAAAAATATTTATAAAATGAGATTGTCTTCGTTGTTTACGTATTTTTTGTATACAAACCACATATGGGCAGGTGTGATTAATATTGCTAAAATCTTTAAACAAATCATGAAATTTAGTAAAGACTATATTATCACTCTTTACCATAAATTCACAAAAATCAATAGTTTGGTTGAACAAAAATGGAGCATATTTCGTTGATTTTTTATAAATTTCCACATTCAGCTGTAATATTTTTTTTTTTCGAAAAAGAATTTATTAATAATTATGAGATTTTTTTTGTTTTTTTTTTTTTTTAAATAAGTTTCAACTACCTTCATATCATTTATAGGATATTTAAACATTAAGTTCATATCGAATGCTGAAACACCATCTTTCAGAGTTCTCAATTTACATTGGCTAAATTCTGATATGGTCCTATTCAACGACTCACAGTGCACATCTGTCAGTTTGATATTGTAAGCTGTGACCTTGGAATCAATTTTTTGATTATCTTCCTTATAAGTATCAGTTATCCTTAGTTACTACATTACCTTTAGAAAAGCACCAGCAAGCAATAAATTGAACAGTATTGACTTATAGTACAGAAACATTTTTTCACTTTAAATGACTTCAGCTCTTAATATGCGCTATATATATGCAAACCAAAAGTGTCAATTCGTCTCAAATGGTAACTAATGTACTAATGTTAGAGCAATTAAAGTTAAAAAAGGTAATTACTTCAATAGCGGAACGATATTGTGATTTTTTTTTAATGTATCCATCAAAGTCTATCAAAAACATATTGAATGTAAACTAAAGCGCTAAAGTACTTAACACAAAAAAGATTAAATCAAATTATATAAAAAAGCACTCAAAAATGACGATACTTTTTTGACAAAAATAAAATAAAATTTCCCAGATATAAGCGGAAAGTGTATTAATAACCTAAACTTTTATTAAAGAAATTCGCTTTAGAATCTTTAAGTTTTATTAACAGTTTCATTGCTAAACAGACACTGGTTAAAAATCGGAGACATCAAATTGATTATAGAGCATAGCTTATTTGGCAAAGTTGCTCAAAATTGTCCTTCCATATCCTTTGATACCATTTTAACGCCCGAACAATTCGACCCACCTTAGTGCCCTTCATAACTGAGCAAATGGCTGCCGTGAAGCCTGTCATGTTTTCTAGTGGAAACACATTTTCCGTTCATATACTTAAAACCTTATCAAGTAGCTTGTTTTGAGCCATAGGCAGTGGAACAAAGCCTCAGGACCCAACACTTATCTTTAGTTAATTTTATAAGTACATAAGCTACTAAATTTTTTGTAGCTGAACAATCTGTGTTTTCATCTTTAGTAATCAAATAGTACTGAGATTGACAAATTAATGATATGTGACGAACACTTAGCCTAATGTACTAACAACTATTTCGCACAACTCGAAGGTACTGAAAAAAATACATATGTACTGAAAATGCGAACAATGTTGTCAGCACTCAATCAAATTATCTGTCTAATAATGGTGTTGATAATGTAAAAATCAAACTTTAGAAAAAAGCACCATATACAAACATATGGTATTTAGATAACGATTTGGCGAACAAAACGTGGCTAAAATGAAAGAAAATTTAATTTTATAATTATATTTTCAGCGATACCTGTATATTATGAATAATATGTATGTATGTACATTAAGGTGATTCAAATTTTTTTTGCTCCAAACAGGTTTAATAGTGGCAGGTACACGAAAGAAGAATTCTAGTGCAATTTGAGCTCATAATATTAATATTTACTGGTGGCTCATCGAGCTTTTTAATTTTCCATACGATTTATATGGAAAAGAATGCCTTATTAGACAGTTTCGCGTAAATCTCGTAAAAGAAAAATTTCACACGATTAGGACTAACTCCATCGGAAAGAAAATAAAATTTTTAACAAAAAAAGAAAAACAAAAACAAATACACAAAAAAAAACGGCGGGTTGCACTCTGGGAGTGCCGACAGAAGTGAGAACTTAAAATAATATAATTGAAATTTGTTTTCATGATGTTTTGTAATGTTTATGGAATAATTTTCACCACACCAAGCAACTCATGGCTGTCTCTTTCACACCAGTAAAGAAAAAATAAATGGAGGAAAGCTAATGTCATGTTTTCAGCTTTTAAAATCCAGTGTCATCCTGTGTCGGTGATGACGTGGAGGAAAGCTAATGTCAAGTTTTCAGCTTTTAAAATCCAGTGTCATCCTGTGTCGTAACTCAATTTATGCATACGCCCAAAAGCACACAGCAAATTTATAAAATTACCATATACCAACAACCAAGACAACAACCATGACGTCATCACATGGTTGTTGTCTTGGCTACTGATCTATCAACATACCCTTAAAGCATGCTACATAATTTTAAAAATATTGTCATTGTGACGTCATGAATGTCGGTGTCCTGTCGCCAGTTTATACATTTTTCCTCACCCGCACAACGTGCCTAAAGAAGTTCTCACTTCAAAAATTTTTTTCTCATTCTTCGAAATATCCTTCACTTTGAAAGCTAATAAACTCTAACGAAATATTACCTCCACGAAAAAATAACAAGAAACTTTTTTATAGAAAGTTTTATGATATTTTTTATGAGGACGGTCTTGTTTGTGTAAAATGTCACGTAGAGCTTGTTTTCCCATACAAATGGTATGGAAAACTAAAAAAATCGATAAGCCACCAGTAAATATAAATATTATGAGCTCAAATTGCACCAGAACTCTTCGTTCGTGTACCTGCTACTATTAAACCTGTTTGGAGCAAAAAAAAAAATTGAATCACCGTAATTTACATTTGTACATAGTATTTATATTTTACATAGAAAGTGCAAAATATACATTTGTTTCAAATATTTTAACATTCGCAGTCATCCAACGCAAGTACATTAGGTAGTCACCACAGGGTATTGGTACATTTAGTAGAGAATGCTTTAGATAAAATCCGCTAATAACTTGTTCACCCTAAAATGAAGAAAAAAATATAAAATAATATCGTCTTCGTTGATTACGAATTTTTTTTTGTGTACAAACCACATATGGGCAGGTGTGATTAATATTGCTAAAATCTTTAAAAAAACCATGAATTTTAGTAAAAAGTTTATTATCACTTTTCATCATAAATTCACAACAATCAATAGTTTGGTTCAAGAAAAATGGAGCATATTTCGTCGATTTTTTATAAATTTCCGCATTCAGCTGTAATTTTTTTTGGAAAAAGAATTTATTAATAATTGTTAACATTTTTATTTTTTCAATAAGTTTCAACTACCTGTATATCATTTAAAGGATATTTTATCATTAAGTTCATATCAAATGCTGAATCACCATCCATCAGTGTTCTCAATTTACATTGGCTAAATTCTGATATGGTCTTATTGAACGACTCACAGTGCACATCTGTCAGTTTGATATTGTATGTTGTAACCTTGGAAACAAATTTTTGATTTTTACTTTAAAACTATCAGTTATCCTTTGTTATTACATTACCTTTAGAAAAGCGCCAGCCAGCAAAAGCATGAACAGTATTGGTTTATAGCAGGGGTCGGCAAGGATTTTATTTCAAAAGTGCAACAACAATTACAACAAAAAACCAACAACAACAACAAATCGTTGGATACGGTGCAATAAGAATTATTAACATATAAAAAAACACATAAAAGCAACAACGCGCATTCCGGTAGCGCACACGGCAGCGCACCAGTTCAACAACAACAAACCAATAAACCAACAACAAACATAATATAGCAAGAATTATACGCAGTCGCAGCCGCTACGAATTTACCAACAATGACAAGCAAAGCAACAACACGCAAGGGTTGAATTGATTTGGTGCAGTTGCGCCTGCCTACGAATCGGCGAATTACAGAAATACGAAGTTGTTGTAAAAGAGTGGAAAGAGTTAGGCGCTGCCGACCCCTGGTTTATAGTACAGAAACATTTTTTCACTTTAAATGACTTCAGTTCTTGATATGCGCTATATATATATAAAAACCAAAAGAATTAATTGGATGCATATGGTACCTATTATGGTTATAATTGAGCAATTAAACCTAAAAAAAGGTAATTAATAATATTAATAGCGGAACGATATTTCGATTCTTTTTCTAATATCTAGATAATATTTCAATTTGAAAAAACTATGTACACAAATAATCAAAGTCCAGCAAAACAATAATGAATATAGACGAAAGCTCTGAAGTACTTAACGCAAAAAAAAAAAAAAAATCAAATTATATGAAAAAGCACTCAAAAATATCGTTGTATTTTTTATAAAAATTGAGGTGAGGCCAACTCCAAAAAAGTTCTCTAAAACGGGGAATGACAAATATTTAACCGATGGAGGACGCAGAATATGCGATTACTCCATTTCGGGGACAGATTTTGGGGAGTGAGGCCAATTCCCAAAGAAATTTTAACACCGCCATCGAGATCAGCATCCTCAAAAACGGAAAGGGAGGTAGCCTGGTTGTTGCTTAAAATATTTGTATTTTTCGAGGTTTTTTCTGATTCACAGAATCCACTATATGGGGAGAGTAATTTGATGCAATGTAACCAAATTTCTTACATAACTCAGACAAGCTCTCAACAAAAAGTTAGTGAGCTTCAGTAAAAGGGTGTGGCATCTCCCACATCACATTTCAAGTAATGCAACTCACACAAATACTAGAAAGGCTTTGAGTAGAGGGCGTGGCACCTTTAATATAAGCAAAAGCTGAAGAAGTGTTTTAAGTTTAGCAACGAAATTCTACACTTTTATTAAAAATCATAAGGAAAAGCTATGGACGATAATTGGATAAGTTTCGAAAAGAGGCGCTTTTATAGAATGTTTGGTAAAGTCATCTTTTTCTATATTGCTTATTGTAATTCTATTTCTAACAAGACGGCAATCAATTTCTTTAGACTTTGTCAATCTAAAACATTCATGTGGTTGTATCTCCTCATTTTCTAAAGCAGTCTCCTGTGCTGAACCTTTGGATCGTGTTGATCTTTGAAAAAAAATTGTTGCGTTTTCAGTCACAATTGATACTTCTGATGCGACAAGCAAAAGTGGAGACAATGTTTGAATAAAGTTTTTATCAGCAATAATTTTGAATGAAATTGAACTTCTCAATGTTGAGTTAACTGAAATTGAGCATCAGGACGAATGAATCTGATCCTTAGAACGATGTCCGTATAGCCAATATATCATGCATTTTAGATGATGGATCAGATTGCTTATAATTTTTGAAAGGATCTAACACCTCTAAGGCTTCACCAATATCAGTGATACGGCATCCATCTTCAATCCCAATATAAAATTCGTTTTTCGGTTCATTACAATCTTTGTTTTCGAACAAATCATACCACTGATCCTTATTCAAAAATTTTTCTCCATACATAACCATAATAATAAAAGAAATCCAAAAAGCCAATTTATCAAATCCATTTAAATATATTTTTTTTATGGAAAAACTTGTTATGAAGCACTCACACTCACCTTACACTAATTTTTCTTTTTTAACATAATTTTCGTACAAGTCAGTGAGAAACAAAACTCTCAATCTCTCTCTTAATGTGAAATACTTATGCAATTCACAGTTCATTGTAAATTGGGCTGGTGAATTTACAAAGTTGCAATTTTACAATATTTTATGATGTTGTAAAAAATGCTAATTACTACTAGTCGATAAATTTGAACATGCCTTTTAGCAAGTTTTTTGAGAGTTGCATTCGTTATCAGTTTTGTTGAGAGTATCGTATGGGAATAGAGAGTGACAAAAACATAATTTGTAAGCAATAAATTTTTGTATGATTTGACACATCGTAATTTTGTCACGTTCCAATTTTAACTACGAACTGTAAATTCCATAACTCTTTTAATGAAACAGTGAATTTCAAACGAATAAAGGGTATACAGCATTTAAAATAAACAGCATTTAGGAATATAACGTTGAACCATTATTTAAATCTAATGTGTGTTTCTTTCCATTGCTCGATAGAAAAACAATTTTAATTTTAATTATTCATTGACGTTTCAGCAGAAAGAAACAGAATTTATTATGAAATTTTTTTGAAAATGTGTTCAATGAAATTGTACACCAGGACTGAAAGGGTTAATAAAACTTTAAGATTCTCAAACGCATTTCTTTGTTAAAAGAATAATATTTGGTAAATTTTATTTAATTTTTGTCAAAAATGTATCGTCGTTTATGAGTGCTTTTACATATATGTAATTTGATTTAATCTTTTTTGTGTTAAGTACTTTAGCGCTTTAGTCTACACTCATTATGTTTTTGATAGACTTTGGTAATGAGTGTGAAATTTATGGGCTTCGCAACTTGAAATATTATCTAGAAATTAGAAAAATATCAAAATATCGTTCCGCTATTAAAGTAATTATCTTTTTTAAATTTAGTTGCTCCATCATTAGTACCATTAGGTACCATTTTCGACCAATTGACACTTTTGGTTTGCATATATATAGCGCACATTAAGAGCTGAAGTCATTTAAAGTGAAAAAATGTTTCTGTACTATAAGTCAATACTGTTCATTTCATTGCTCGCTGGCGCTTTTCTAAAGGTAATTTAATAACTAAGGATAACTGATAGTTTTAAGGTAAATAATTAAAAATTTGATTCCAAGGTCACAGCTTACAATATCAAACTGACAGATGTGCACTGTGAATCGTTCAATGATACCATATCAGAAGTAAAGGAATGTAAATTGAGAACTTTGAAGGATGGTGTTCCAGCAATCGATATGAACTTAATGATTAAATATCCTTTAAATGATATACAGGTAGTTGCTACTTATTAAAAAAAAAAAAAAATAAAATTAAAAAAATTCTAATAATTATTAATAAATTCTTTTTCGAAAAAAAAAAATATTACAGCTGAATGCGGAAATTTATAAAAAATCAACGAAATATGCTCCATTTTTGTTCAACCAAACTATTGATTTTTGTGAATTTATGCTAAAGAGTGATAATTTAGTTTTTACTAAAATTCATGGTTTGTTTAAAGATTTTAGCAATATTAATCACACCTGCCCATATGTGGTTTGTATACAAAAAAATACGTAAACAACGAAGACAATTTCATTTTATATATATTTTTTTTGTTTTCATTTTAGGGTGAACAAGTTCTTAGCGGACTTTATATAAAACCAATGACAAATCTGCCAATACCCATACCCAATGGTGACTACCTACTGTACAATCGTTGGATAACTGGAAATGTTAAATATTATGAAACTAAAGCATATTTTGCACTTTCTGTGTAATACATAAAATGTATCAGCGAAATACTTCTCCAATGATTCGTTACTTACTGTTTTCGCTGAAATAATAAATAAAGAAATTAAATTTTCTTTTATTTTAACTACGTCTACGTTTGTTCGTCAATTTGTCTATGTTTGTATAAGGTGGTTTTTGATAATTAATAAAAGCACCGATTTACAGTTACAAAAATCTTAGCTGCTATTTTACTCGAAATACTGTCTAAATATAAGTGATCGGATAGGTTCTTAGGCTTAGTTCAATTGGCTAATGACTTATTACAAGCTACTTGATAAGGTTTTAAGCATATAGGAAAATGTAATTCCACTAGAAAACATGGTTATTACCATCTTACCTGATTAAATGTCATCACTCTCAAAAATATAATCTTGGTACCATATCTATGATTGGTATTTCCATACCAAATTTCATCAAAGTTCATCCATTAGTTTAGCCGTGGAAATATATTTTCATGTTAGAGGCGTATGCGGCGTATGAGAGACGTATGAGTCAAAATAGGGGAGAAGGGGTTCCGGCAAATTCACACTAAATCTCACCAAGAGGGAGTGGGTCAATAAAAATATTTCGTCAACTTTTTAATGCGGAGACTATACGTTGCTATAGCAGATTACATTTTGTATCATATCAATTCGGTATGTTCGGCATGCCAGCAATTCGTTTTGAACTCAATAACGTCGGCTTAAGGCAGAAATACATAAAAAGCATGCATCTGTGGGACTGTTACGGACCACTGAGAAGTGAACTGCAAACTGTGGTTTGCGGACGTTTTATGCCTCCATCTTATCTGATTCTCTAAGTGAGCAGAGAACTGACTGTACTGGAGCCTGCCGAACACAATGGCAAATCTTTCGCATCGTTTCTGCTTCGGCAATGCCTCACGGTTTATTCCAAACATACGGACTATTCCTAAATTCCATACGACTTCTAGTGTCCACAGGCACGGATTTGCCTTAGAGGCACACTAGGCCAGTGCCTAGGGCGGCAAGAATTCAGGGGCGGCAAATATTGGGAATTTTGAACATTTTTTTTTAAATTTTCTTAAGTGGTAATACATTGGTGATGGTGAGAGTTACACAGGGGAAAAAAGTGGGAATATAATACCTAACAAAATGTTGACGATCAATAAAAAAAAAGGTACTCTATTTATATTAAATTTCTAAATCCGCGCCTGACTGTCCATCTTTTATGGTAATCGATTCTAACTATGGATGCAGATATGTGGCATGTACTTTTTACATTTTTTATGATGTTACCAAAACACGGGTCAGTGCTGCATCCAAGCCAGCGTGCACCTGTGTCACTCGTCGAGCAGACGAACTTCTGTGCGCCGTTGACGATAAGCTGGAGCGACTGCACGAGAAGGATGTGGACAGGTACGTCTAATATACTACCTATGTTACCAAAAGACATGGACGTCTTGTGTCCAATTATCACAATAGAGGAAGCACATGAATGCTCATGGAGTGACTGAAAACTTAGGTACGATGGTGTTGCAGCCTAATTTTTTGTGACGTGAAGTAAATTTAATAAAATTCGTTATATTGCACGTAAATAGCAGTCTCAGTTTTCATCTCTTATTGTACGAAAAAAAATGTAGAAGGTACGTAGAGCACATCAGGGTTAACACTTACTTAGTTGTTTAGTAAAATGAAGCGAAATATATGAACTTATCAAATAAATTTAATAATTTAAAAGTTATAAGGCATGCCTCACGGAAGGGTGAGGTGGTCCCGTCAGATCTCACCAAGAGGAATTTTCAAAATAATACCATACGTAGGCCCGTATTTACCTTAGAGGCACACTAGGCCAGTGCCTTGGGCGACACGATTTTAGGGGCGGCAAATATTGGGAACTTTGAAATTTTTTTTTTGAAATTTTTTAAATTTGCGATTAAGCAAAAAAAAAAAAAAAAGGTCCTCACTTTTGATATTAAATTTTTTTTTTCTATATTTACTAGTGAAGAAGGGCGGCAATTTCTGACTGGCCTAAGGGCGGCAGATTTCTAAATCCGGGCCTGACCACACGCAATTAATGGCCCCTATGGCGCTCACACCATTCACATGGGTTCATTTCGCCGAGAGATCGTCGTTTTACCCCTGAATTTTCCAGTCAAAATAACTGAAAACAACGTCATAAGCTGAGCAAAACAGAAATAGCGCAATTAAAATGAAACTGAACGAAATTACGTTTATTTTCTAATTCGTTTTCAATTCCATTTCATTTCTTATTGGTTGATTTGTATGTGCATTAGAGTGATTCAATTTTTTTTCATTTTGATTTTTTTTAAGGTGCTGTTGCTTAAAAAGTAAGTTTATGAAATGAAGAAAGAGTTCACGAAAATTCAGCTCCATACCTCAATTTTATAAGGTGGCGCCGAAGCCTGTTAGTTTTACATGTTCCATAAATTGTATGGAAGAATTATTTTTTTTACTAAAAAGGTATCTGAATGAATAGGTGATTAATGTTGTTGGACTATAGGGTCGTTTTTTGAAGTAATTTTTTGCGATGAATCCAAATCTGTCCTCAAAATTGACCGATCATGTCAGAATTCTGAAATATTTAGTACCTTAATCATGATATTTTTTGTCTACTTTCCAGGCAATGTATAGGATTCAAAGAAAGTTGATTAGCTTATTTTTAACAAAACATCATTTAGTGCCGTCCTTGCCCTTTAAAATGAGCTTTCAAATGTAGGGGATCAAATCATGTCACTTTAAAATGGCTATAACTTTCCAAGTAAACATCACAGATCACCACTTGAAAGCTCATTTTAATGGGCAAGGACGATACTAAATTATGGTTTTGTTAAAAAAATTTGATCAACTTTCATTGAATCCTATACATTGCCCTATACATTACATCCGCAGAGTGCACTAAAACTATCAACTTCGAGATCAGCTTACCAAAAGTTAAGGTACATATAAACGTGGAAAGATTTTCTATTTTTTCAAGCAATTGACTGATCAACTAACTACCAAGCCTTCCCATATCGACCAGTAGAGGGTAGTTTTTGATCATTTTGGCATCCAGCATCCTCGAAAATAGAGGTGGTATTGTTGCTGCTTAAAGTATTTGTATTTTTTTTCGACACACAGAATCCACTACAACTGCATTTTGTCGAAATGATCCGGTAATTTTTGAACCCTGTAAATCTCCAGATTACTTTTCTTTACTATATATAAAAGACTCGTGCTGTAAATTCCATGTGAATCGATTAAGTGGTCTTTGTGAAAATGCTATTTTAAAAAAAATTTTGTATGAGGGCCACCCTAATTATGCACCCTAAATAAATTTTTTGCAGCCTATGTTCTATTTGAGGCGGAGAGGAATCCAACAAATCAGAGATCATTAAAATCGGTCCAGCCGTTCTTGAGTTATAAATGGTGTAACTAACCCGACTTTGTATTTTATATATAGATTTAAGAGTATGGGAAGTGGCCATTGATGCGTTAACGAATCAATTTTTAATCTGCAATTCTAGGAAAATTCACTCACCGATTTTTTTCAAATTCACCACGGTCAGGATTTTTCATCCACTGCACCCACCTATCACAATGATTTTCAAAAAAAATCTCCCTGAATATTTTGGTACGATATGGGTTAAAAAGAGTCCGTAACGGATCCGTTTTATTTACAAAAAACGACTTTCAATATTTCGAGAGGCTTTTCATACGAAAACGATTTCGAAAAGGATCCGAACGGATCCGTTTTAATAACAAAAAAACCAATCCGAAACGGATCCGAATATGCAGTCCGTTCCTCGTTCAAAACGGATCCGAAAACGCGAACGATCATTCCCGCTGTTTGGAGGCGAATCACCCACGATTTCGCATACGAATCGTATCAGAATCTGAATCCGTTTCTGATAAATAATACGAAGAAGCATTTCTCAAATTTTTCTTTCCAAATTAAAAACTTTCGCCGTATGGAAGTTACATTAAGGGTATTCCTCAAAACGGGAAAACTCGAAAGCATGGAAACCTCGAAAGTTTTCGAGCTTGTTTAAGGGAACACCCCAATCTATGCAAACGTGCAAACGAATGAGAAACGCCTTTTGTTGCCTAAAACTGCCTAACTCGTGTGAGAGAAGTCAACATGTGTCTTAGTTGTCAATCAAAAAAATTAAATAAAAAAACTTTAATTTGTTAAAAAAATAATTTTTTTGGATTAATTTTGAACCATTCTTTTTGATTATAGATGGACCGATTTGAAACTTTTACACACTAATATTATAGCTTAATAAATTACTTATCAACTGATACCATAGAAACATAATATTGCTTAACTGAATCAAAATAAAAGTTTGTAGCGAATTAAAATTTGTTTTGAAAATCAAAAGTCGTCATAATTTAATTTTTGTTTTTGACACTTTTTTATCTTTTTGAGAACAATTGCGCTCTTCTCGCTCAAATTATTCATTTTCCAACTTTCGAGGCTACTTTCGCATCAAATTTGCCTCGAAAGTTTTCGAGAGTTGCGTAAACTTTTCTTCATACAAATTATTTTCGAGGCTCGAAAATGTTTTCGAGTTTTCGATGCTTTTCGAGTTTTCGAGGCTTTTCGAGTTTTCAGGAATATCCTTATTATATTTTTTAATAATAATAAGAAATTAATAATCTCAAAAACCTGGTTGCAATAAAGCAAAGAACACTCTATCTTCGTAAATATTGTTTGAACGTTAGAAACAGTACTTGCTCCTTATGGTCATAAACATAGAGCGCACTCAGTTAGTTGTGCTTAAAATGATGTATGTACTACTAGCACTCAGCATTGCATGGAGGCCACTGTTTACAAATATTGGCTTGTACATTAACCCTTAGTCGCTTATGCTTCTAGAGCAGACAATATGCAGTAGTAAATTCTATGCATCCATACAAACACAGTCACATGTAAAGTAAGCCAATTACGAAGATCATTAAATTGCAATAAATGTTTGTATTGCATTAGCCGTTAATGTTCGATAGACAAATATGACCTCGTAATTCTTATGGCTTAAACAGCATGCGAGTAATAGCAAAAGGACCGTGACAAAAGACTTTTCATTAGCACTGCCCACTCTCGTAGAAATCTCCTTTCAATAACATTCTTCTTTTTGTGTTCCTCATCTGTTCGCAAAGCATATGACCTCCACAAAACTTCTTTAGGTTGCAAGCTCTTGAGTGAATTCTTTCAATTCTCGATAACGTTTCCGCTGTTCACGTACTCTTGATAATTTCAAGGATGATTAAGGACGGCCGCGTTTCCTGCTAGATTTCAGTCATTTGCTTGTTGCCATACTGCAGTTAGTGGCTTGTAAATTCCATTTACTTTCTCACCTTTTAACTGATGAGATGAAAATCGGATGCTTTTGGAGATTTCAAATTAGCGATTGTGCTTAACCACAATTTTTGGAGAACACTTGTAATTTGTGTATCAAAGTGGTATTGGTTAACCATTTTTCACAAGAAAAATTGGCTTCACGTTCGACCTGATGATTTTGAGATTCGTTGTCGTTAATTACATTTCGAAGCTTGCCGATGATAATTTTTGCTTTGTTGGTTTTAGCAAGGATGTCTTTATTGGTCACATGATCTAGAATTATATTACTGCCCAATAATTTCAGCTATCCATATTTTTTATATTACATTCACCTAATTAAACTCACTGCTTTGGCGATCTTATTGCGAAAAAATCTAAGTACAATGAAATATGCTTGTATATCCGAATGCTTGGTGGTGTGGAAGCATATGTCATCGGCAGGAACGAGGCTGAAGGCCGATTTAATGTCATGTTTAATAGAGTTTTAAGGACTGCTTATCGTTCAGTATTATTAAAAAAATGAAACTGATGATAGTAGACAACCTCGGCAAACACACCATTCGGAATAGCTATAATTAGAATGTTTTTCATACTGCAAAACCATCCATTTGGAATTTTCGAATAGAGCTTTGGTGAATGATTTTCGAAGCTTCATTCTGTCTGTTCAATGTAACACCCTAGATGCAATTGTTGTCGATGCTCTCAAAAGTGGTACTGTATTCAGTGAAGGCTAAGGTTATATAGTTTGTTATGAGGGTCTTGGCTTATTTATCTGCTACACGATAATCTGGGGTGTATGTGCCTGTATCTGATCTACATAATTTCAACGTAATGCTCTGTGACAGCTTTCGGCAACTATACAATCTGCCGCTGATTTGTTGTTTTTAATCCTCATTCGGCCGAACAGTCACCCGGGTGACTATTTCAACTTTTTCGACCAAAAAAATTTATTTCTTATCAATTCTTTTAACCCATCTTCCTTGACAACTTAAACTAATAAATTTTAATTGTAAAAAACTCAAAATACTTGAAATTGTCACGTGTTGAAGTTTTTTATTCTCGTTTTGGCCGAAGCAGCCATATGGGACGTTCTTTTACAAACCGCATGAATTTTGACAAAAATTGACCGACACATTTTTGATTTGGTTGAAATTTTTCTTTTTTTGAGTTCTGTATCGAAAAAGAAGAGTTACGTGTTCGAGGTTTTTTTTTTGAAAATTTTTTTTTTTTTCAATTTAGAGGGAATTTAAGTTTTGAGAATTTCGTGATTTCTGGCTTGGAGACTCACTTTCAAAAATTCATAACTCCGTTTCTATTAATAACCTAAACTTTTATTAAAGAAATTCGCTTTAGAATCTTTAAGTTTTATTAACAGTTTCATTGCTAAACAGACATTGGTTAAAAATCGGAGACATCAAATTGATTATAGAGCATAGCTTATTTGGCAAAGTTGTTCAAAATTGTCCATACGATTTATATGGAAAAGAATGCCTTATTAGACAGTTTCGCGTAAATCTCGTAAAAGAAAAATTTCTGTCAGTTTGATATATAGGGTGTTTTTTTTAGGGGTATAGAACTTTAAAATGGAATAAAACAAAGATGAATTTTTTAAATAGACATGAAAATTACTTTATTCGAAAGATAATCTTCTGGCATTATAATTTAAATATGACTTCTGGCATATGAACGCCACGGCTAGCTCGGACGTAGTCTAAAATGGAGGTCCAATTTTCAAGGTATATCGCGAATTACGCGAGTAATGTTGGCTTCGAAGTATTGAATCGTAGCTGGCTTATCGACGCATACTTTTGGCTTCACATAACCCCAAAAAAAAAAATTAAGGTGTGATATCACAAGATCTAGGCGGCCTTCTTGACTTCATAATTGCAAAAATCATGTGAATTTTGAGTGAAAATAAAGTTGAAATTTTAGTGACTATAATAAATTTGCACAATTTGGACGCGTTGTTCATGCGTCAACCTGTTCATGATGAAATGGCAAACCAAACTGAATATAAATGACATTAAAGTTGCCAGATTTGACCACAAAATCCCAGTTTTATCTCTATTCGAAAAACAAACCTCTAAAAAAAACACCCTTTATAATAAACTGAATAGTATTGGCTTATAGTACAGAAACATTTTTTCACTTTAAATGACTTCAGTTCTTAATATGCGCTATGTATATATTCAAACCAAAAGAATTAATTGGATGCATATGGTACCTATTATGGTTATAATTGAGCAATTAAACCTAAAAAAAGGTAATTAATAATATTAATAGCGGAACGATATTTCGATTCTTTTTCTAATATCTAGATAATATTTCAATTTGAAAAAACTATGTACACAAATAATCAAAGTCCAGCAAAACAATAATGAATATAGACGAAAGCTCTGAAGTACTTAACGCAAAAAAAAAAAAAATAAAATTATATGAAAAAACACTCAAAAATATCGTTGTATTTCTTATAAAAATTAAATAAAATACTTATATTTTTTACTCTGTAGATGGTGCTTTTTGGCCGTTTGGGGGGGGGGGGGGGTGAGGCCAACTCCAAAAGAGTTCAGTATTCTCTAAAACGGGGGATGACAAATATTTAGCCGATGGAGGACGCAGAATATGCGATTACTCCATTTCGGGGACAGATTTTGGGGAGTGAGGCCAATTCCCAAAGAAATTTTAACACCGCCATCGAGTTCAGCATCCTCAAAAACGGAAAGGGAGGTAGCCTGGTTGTTGCTTAAAATATTTGTATTTTTCGAGGTTTTTTCTGATTCACAGAATCCACTATATGGGGAGAGTAATTTGATGCAATGTAACCAAATTTCTTACATAACTCAGACAAGCTCTCAACAAAAAGTTAGTGAGTTTCAGACGGCATCTCCCAGATTTCATTTCAGGTAATGCAACTCACACAAATACTAGAAAAGCTTTGAATAGAGAGCGTGGCACCTTAAAAATAAATAAAAATTTTAAAACGTTATGCTGAAGAAGTGTTTTAAGTTCATGCAACGAAATTCTACACTTTTATTAAAAATCATAAGGAAAAGCTATGGACGAAAATTGGATAATTTTCGAAAAGAGGGTCTGACATCTATCATAAGTTTCAAAAAGTTTAACTAAGAGCTTATGAAACCAAAGAACATTCAAATATAAGAGTTAATTCGGTCAAGCAGCTGACAAAATGTGTGCATGGATACTTCAAAGTTTTAAATAGCTATACAGTGAGCTATTAAAGTACCCAATGTTCCCAATTTCAAAGTGGGTACGTTTAGTCAATCTATACAGCACTTTGCGTGACTATAATAAAAATGTGAAAGTTTATCGCCCATTTATTGCTAATGTAGTGCAGTGTATTTAATTTTTGGAGAGGCCAAAGATAACACTCTCACTAGTTTTTTCGAGCAATCTACATTAAATGATATACAAATGAGTCCAACAGAATTACACAGTACGAAATCAAAAAAGCTTTAAAATATCAAGCTGCTGAGCTCCTCTTTTGAAGTATTAAAACTGAATTGCATATTGGGTTCAGTTTAGTACAGTACAACAGCATTAAATTAGTTTTATAAAGCTTTTGTTGCCACATAAAATTCTAAAAATTTTAGATTTCAAAAATTGTTATAATGTGTTTTTTTTTTTTTGTATCGTACGATTCACACCTCGGTCTTTATAAATGCTAAGCTTTCTTTGCCATTACTTTATTTAACAAAATATTATATTTTCAAAAGGCTTTGCTTGATGCTTTCTCGAAAATAACAACGTTTTAATTTAAATAGTCATAGCCAGAATTCTTACATTTATTTAACAAATGTCACACTATAATGCGTATCTTTAATTAAAATCAAAGGCAATCAACTAATTAATCAATTTTGAAAGTAGCTGTGTAAAGACATTAAATTACCACAATTACCTGGAAATCAACAAACTCAGCAATTTAATTGAAATGATGCTGCTTGTGCTGCTGCTGCAATAATGGTGGCAACACCCAACATCAAGGGAAGATATGAAAACCCAATGGTATAATCCCATCCAGCTGCTATGTGGTTAGTGACCTAAATCATGTCGAAGTGACGTCGACGGTCGTTGACTTTGAGTGTGGGTAATTAATTTCAAATTAAGGACCTTCGGATATGTATGCAAATGCTTGAAATTAAAAAGTGTAACAGTAATGAGATAAATTGTAGAAGAAAGCATTAGAAAAGAAAAAAGCTGCAAAGAAAAAGTTTAAAAAATCCTGCAAATTTATTGACGTTTGATCTTAAATGTTAAGCAGAATATCAGGTATTAATTATTATCGTATTTGGAAATAACAAATTTTGGGAATAAAATACAATGATATATATATATATATATCAGTCTTCATTAAATTAATGAATTGATAAGTCTGCAACAAAATTTGCTTTATTAAATCAATACATTCTCTAAGCTATGAAACTTTTTGAGGCGGCCACAGCAACGTGATTTCAAATGGCCACCACTATTGCCGCTTAAAACAGCGCATATAACTAATTATAGCAATTATATTTGTTGAAATAAATCATTAGCGGTCTTGGCAGTTACCGCCAAGGATAAGGATAACACAAATCCTTAGCACATTGGCAATATAGACTTAAAATACACATGGAAGTTTTCTTACGAATACAAACAAACGGTTGGATATTTTTACAACGGATGGATATTTCTACAACTTAAATTTTTATTTTACTTTATAACATAGTGCTGAATAAGTAAGTTTGTAAGATGCGATATGATAATTGCACAGTATTATGTCATGATATTTTAAAGAATAATATTTAAGTGATTTTGTATCCTGTTTTGTTTTTGCAGAATATGTATTTATTTAATTTATTCACCTACGTCCTTATTAGCAACATTTTATTTTATAATCCACATTATAAATTTTAAATTTTAATGCGCTGAAATTAATCGATTGATTCGTGTGTTTTTCAATATTTTTTACGTTTAAAATTAATGACTGAAGCGCAGCAATAAATTATGTTAGGAACGTTTAATGTTTTAAGTTCTTCCGTGTGGATAATTAAATTCTTTGAAGGCAATAAATTTATTGCAAATGTTTTTCAATATAAAACAATTTTCATTTTATGTGTGGATTTTTTAATTTATAGCATTTTGATTGGTCAATAAAAATGGAAAGCAAATTTGAAATTTACAAATTGCTGCTAAAACGTAGTGATCTACTCTGTGCCGTTCCATGTTGGAATTTTTAACTGGGCCGGAAATATAAAGGGCATTCAAGGTGAAGCAAAAATTGCTGGAAATTATCAATTGATGATTAAGCTAGTAATATTCAAAAAAAAAAAAAAAGATTTGTGCGTAAAAAACTAATTTTGGTTGCTATTTTTGGCCTCACGAAAAACTTTATACCCAACACGGCATTAACATGAAAAGTGCGCTTGAGTCTTAAATTTTTATTAAAGGGTATTTTTTTCAGCACACTACGTGCTGCCTGGTTTGACGAAGCATTCAACATTTACTTAAATAGCTCACTGTGTAGCGTTTTGAAGCTTATACTAGTATGGAAGTTAAAACGCATTCGTTTTGAAATTCAACGACTTTTTATCAGATATTACTTGTATTTGTGTAAAATTGGGTCATATTAGGTTATATTGGAGTGGCGGCTTAGCAACCATGCTAGAAGCCATTAAGTAGCATTTATGTGCCATTTTAAGACCACATACGAGACCCTACAAAACTGGTAAGAGAATTCTCAAGAGATTTTTGTGCGAACTCTGGCAACGATAAAAGCTATATCCAGTTAGTGCTGTTGAGATAGTTAAACAGTGATCCAATTTCAGTTTCGGCCGATTCGCTGAGGTTGGTAAACCTCTAAACCTGATTCTGTCAAAGGCCGAGCACACAGAAAAAAAAAGATTCGCTGATATCAAACAATTTCGGGTCCGATCTCAACGAATGTTGTGTATGATTTTCAGTCAGAGAAACAGTTTCTCTGATATAACAAAAGATGATTTATTGAAACTTAAAATAAATTCGTTAATTTCAAAAAAACATTTGTTAATTTTCCTAAAGTTTTTGTTGAAACTTAGAATAAATTTGCAAAAAAATTTTTCTGTTTTGATTTTTTACTATCCTCTATTTCTTTTTTTTTCCTCCATTTCCTCTATTTTCTTATTTGTTGGTACTTATTGTCAGTCATTCTTATTTTAATTGTAATACGTTTTTAAATCTTCAAAGGAGAAATTCAATTTTTTTTTACCTGTCACCCGATCAGAGAATTGAACCTGTGTTCTGCGCCAGGCTACTGTTCAAAGATGCTCATCTTACCCAACTCAGCAACCGACATTGTTTTTAAGATATACTAAAGACCAAATCCATCTCAAACCATGCAGTCGGAGTGACTTCAAATTGCGAAATTAAAAAAAGTAATTAAGGAGATAAACCGTTCCCCGATTTGATTGAAAATTATTTTTTACGAAGTTACGCCCTTTTAAAGTTTTAGTGTCAGAGCTTAAAAAATCGTTGAAAATTGTTTCAAAATAGTCGCATTTTCATCCAAATCAAAATAATTAACTTTTGTCTTTTGATTCTAATAGAACTTCTGATTCTCTGTCAGAATCTTTAAGTAATTTTGAGAATTGTTGAAAATTGGCGGAGTTAAAGCGCTTTTTATGAAAAAAAAAAACAAGACTGATTTTCTCAAAACCCCAATTATTTTGCGTTAAAAATTTTATTGTGGATTTTTATTAATATGATAAAGAAATGACATGAGTTTAATGCCTGTTAACTCACATTTGAGGTCAGTAGATTTTTTTTCCCCAAAATGAAAATGTCAATCTTTTTTTTCATCATTGCCAAGCCCTTCAACGGTACTATTTTCAAAGCAATTAACAACAACAACATTCCAAATTACTTTCTGTAAATCCTGCTTGCATTCTGCATACGTTTTTTCATCGTTATTGTCGTAATAACATTTTATTATGAGAAATATATAAAAACATTTTACGCACATATAGCTATTTCACTGACTGTACTTCTGTGAGTTTTTAATGTTTTGTTTGCTTGACTTTGTCAGCGAAAAAGCTATATGTGCTTACAATGTTTTTATATATTTCCTACTTTTTTCGAATTATTCAACTTCTTTTAACTGATTCAACATTATTCAACCTCTTTCAACTTTTTTCAACATTTTCCATATTTTTCCGACTTTTTGAACGTCATTCAGCATTTATCGACTTTTTCAACCTCATTCAACTTTTTTTTGAGTTATTCAGCTTCTTTCAACTGTTTCAACATTTTACAACCTCTTTCAATTTTTGTCATTATTTTCTATATTTTTCCGAATTTGTCAACATCATTTAACTTTTTTCGAGATTTTCAACTTTTTGGAGATTTTCAACCTCTTTCAGCTTTTTCAACACTTTTCACATATTATCGACTTTATCAGCCATTTTCGCCTGCTTCAACTTCTCTCAACTTTTTTCTGTTCCATTATTTTCCGACTTTTCCAACATTTTTCGCCATTGCCCATACTACTTTTTTAACCTTTATTGACGTTTTTCAACCTCTTACAACTTTTTTAATTTTTATTTTCGGCTTTTCAACTCTTCTTAATATTTTTTAAATATTTCAACTTATTCAATATTAGTCAATTTTTTTCAACAAATTGCATATTTTTTCGATTTTTTCATCCTCAAAACCGAACAGTGTTCGGTCTCCTGGTACTTTATTTAAAACCCCTTAAATTTTATAGTAATGAAGCACCCATTAACAATAAATTGCAAAAATGCAATAGAACTTTGATTTCATTATCAAAAAAATTGTTAAATTTATCAATGATACAAACTTTAAACTACTAACGAACTTTTCTTCTATTAAGCAAAGTTCTCTTATAGTTCATATGCTAATCATATGAATCATTGAGATAATTTTTTATAGACCTGAAAATTAAACTCATCAATTTTATACATGACTTGGAAATTCGTCTGCCTCATTTATAATAGTCAACTACAACAACAACAACAACAAAATGTAACAATAACAAAGAAAGAACCAACCAAAAGTAAGAGCAACAAATTATGGTCAATCAATTGATTAACCCGTAGGGGATCGACTGAAAAATTTTTGGGACTTAAAAAAATCTAACAATATGTAACCAGATTTGAAGACAGTAGTAGAAAAATTGGTAGTTTTAATTTTTATAAGAAACGGCATGCATTTTATGGATAGTCGATATTGGATTCTGTACTAAAAAAACTATGTAAAATGAGGAGTTTCTTTAATCGTCCATAAACGGAATTTAGCGGTCTGCGCAAGGTTAAGGTAAAAAACAAAATATATGGCAACAGCTCTTAGAAATTTTTGTATTGTTGCCTACAAATAAAAATATCTCTAATGCAACAGAGCTTTTGATTTGAGAACAAAGAACTTTTGTATAAAACTTTTATGTGTTATTGTCAGTTGATTGCATGGCTTTGTATGAATGAAACACAGTTTAGGGTGGTTGGATGTGATTATTAATGAATTGATATGCATTTATCAAGGACAAAAGTCCTTCGGTCAGTTTGGTACGAACAAAGTAGAATATCACTTCCATTTAGCCAATATATTTAATAGACAATGAAATCAATCGATTTGAAAGCAATTAAGACTAATAAATAAAAAACGTTGTCATAGTGTACGAAATTTATTGGTGAAATAATTTTTATTCTTTTAAAATGGGTTTAAAACAGCCTCTTAGGGTGATCGCGAATTTTGTTGTGACTTTCAAACTCTATTTTGAAGCTTAACGAACCTATAACTGCAATACATTATTTTCTCGACCAGTTTCAAAAGATTGATGAGTGAAAGTATTTTCATAGACATACGAGTACCTACCAGAGAACGACATTGAGTGGCTCACTGAGGGTTTTGAGCCACTTTCAAAAATAAGAGATAAGATAAGAGAGCCATAATGAGCGTGAAACTGAGTTGCGATCACTAATAGAGAATGTAAGCGTGTAAGTAGCTCTGGTCTCATGAACGTGAAAGCGTGTGAAGCTCCAACTCATATACATTCAACATTCATGAAGCAGTGTTAAAAAACTTTCTTGTTTTCTCTCCAATCGATGGGGAAAGGTGGAAAATTGTTTTTTGACATCACTTAGAGTTGGTGCGTATCCTGAAAAGGACTGTTGGACACATTTTCAGGAACATTTATTTTTGACCCATTTCCGGACTTTTTTTTTTCAATCGATAGACGATAGAGTAAGGCCGAAAAATAGTTTTGGATATGACTAAGGGTGGCTCCGAACCTTAGAAAGGACTTTTTTGAACATCACTTGTAGTATCCCCGGACCCTGCAAAGGACCGTTCTGACCCATTTTCGTAAAATTTTTTTGTCCCAATCGATTAGGAAAGGTCGAAAAAGATTTTGGTCATCACTTAGGGTGGCTCCGGTCTTCAAAAAGGACCGTTTTCGACCCTAAAGATTGGAGTAAAAAAAAATTTAGGGTGGATCAAAATATAATTTTTTTCCATCAGTTGATAAATAAAGCTTGGAAATAGCTATTTTCGACCTTTTCCAATCGACTAGTGAAAAAAAATTGTTATTTTGATCCACCCAAAAATTTTTTTTGCTCCAATCGATAACAAATGTTCGATAATGGCATTCAGACATCACTTAGGTTGACGCCGGACCTTGAAAACGACCAAAAAGATCGAAAACAGTCTAATACATGGTCCGGAGTCACCCTTAGTGATGTCTAAAATCTTTTTTCGACATTTTTCAATAGATTGGGACAAAAAATTTTTACGAAAATGTGTCAAAAATGGTCCTTTGCAGGGTCCGGGGATACTCCAAGTGATGTCCAAAATCCATTTTCAACCTTTCACCATCGATTGCAGCAAAAAAAATTAATTTCCACAAAATGGGTCAAAAACGGATACCATTGTCCGGGGACCCATTTTCCTGTTAAAAACGGTTCTTTCCAGGGTCTCGAGCTTCCCTTAGTTATGTCCAAAACTATTTTTCGAGCTATCTTTCGTTTCAATTAAATTTCGACCTTTCCCCATCGAAACTTTTTTTTCCAAGAATTGTCGAAAACGGTCCGGCGCCACCCTGAATAATGTTCCAAATCCATTTTCAACCTTTCCCCATCGATTGGAGCAAAAAAAAACTTTGTTTCATAAGTAACTTACGAAACACTCATATACTCATTCGAAAGGAGTCAAAATGAAATGGCATTTACTAAAAATGTTTGTGAAACACACTCGCATTCACAGACTTCTCCATGAGACGGAATGGTAGCTCAGTTTAAAAAATTTTCTGTGAGAGGTAAATCTGTGAGTTCATGTCACAGTTTTAAATTGCATATGATCCTTAAACTATCTAGGATAACAGCTTAATATCTTTAATTTTATACCTACTTTAACTTTTGAAAGCTTTGATGAAAGTTTCTTTGTGAATACAAATAGTTATATCGGTATGTGATAACTTGCTTACGTGATCAGCATATCGATAATATTCAGTCATTCGTTTGAAATTGTATGGATCGTGTAATTATCTTGAGAGTACCTGCGGGTATCTCATGGTATAACTTTTTTCGTTGATGTATACCACCAAGCTTTCATTTTGAAACTTGTTAAAAGATAGTGCAATAGATAGTTAGCACAATTGAAAATATAGCCAGTGAAGCAAAATTGCATCCAAATAAACTATTTGGTTTTATCGAAATCATAATTTCCAGAGAGTGACGTACAGATAGACAGACAAACAAAAAGTCAGTCGTTGCTTTATCAACTCAGGAGGTGACCCTCATGTAGGCGATTTACACACATCCTTACCTTCCGCGCCTTCATCTTCGTATGTGCTTAATTGAAAACACAATTACTGTATACAAGGTACAAGAATTTTTCCAGTCACATTTGATATTTGTTATAAAAATATAGGATTCCATTGTTTGATTTCCACCTCTTTTCCTTTTTGGATTGCTTGCGGAAAAAATGCGCAATAAATAAACAATGAATGTTGTTTTTGTACGCCGACATGTTGCTGACATCTATTGGGAATTAAAAATCCTCTAGTTCTTACGTGTCGTTGTGCATTTGAACATTCTCAAAACTTCTGTTTCATACAACTGAAGTTTAAGTGCAAATAGATGGATTAAAAATTCTGCACCATGCGTTGTGTTGCATATCACATGCATTAATCGCATGCGTTTTACAAAGCACCTGCAAAATTTAAGCTCTTCTTTACTCAGGTTATATTGCTATTTTTATTGCGAAACATCTGGATTTGATTTCTTTTTTTATTACAATTGAAATTTACGAATTTATTATTTTAATTTTTTTTTTTAGTGCATACATACATACTTTAAAACATCAGTCATGTGTGATAGTTTATTTTGCAGTTGATGAAGAATTTTAAATTCTTTTTCTTTTATGATCCAGTATTTTATATAGCTACGAGTAAAAAGAACCTCTCAAGGTATTCATAGCTTAAATAACAAATTTAATTATTTTCAAGAATAATACCTAAGGTAATTTAGAGTTTCCAAATCATAGAAGAATTTTATGAAAAACAACAGCAAAACTATATTTGGCAAATTAAAATGTATCATGCTGCATAAAATCAGTAAGTCTTAACTTTAATTGCTCAAAGATATTGAAACAACTTTATTGGTCTTTAAAAAAAATGTTGATTTTTATGTTTTCAATCCGCTCCATGTTGTTTGCTGCTTATGTATCTGATACATATCTAACATCTTTTTTTTTTCGACGCCAGACAGTTTTGTTTTATCAAGGTCAATGCAAATGTAAAAAACAACCTCGAATTTTCAAAACCGTAATTCCCTCTGTTAAGCTGTCACACCTCTGTCAAAAAAAAAACCACAAGTACGCACGTTATCACATGCCAAAAAAAATATGCTATTTATTAAAGAAATAACTGTCAAAAATTCATTATTGTGACTACCAAAAGGATTATATGATTGATGAAGGATTAAGTAATACAATTTAAAAACTTTGTTGAAAAAAATTCATTTTTTAAATAAACATATCAAGCTAATTTGAAGCTTAACCCATGATTTTTTTAGTGCGCATAATAAAATGGAAAATGGAAAACGAAATAAGAATATAAATGATTGATCAGATTGCTCTAATTTTAAGGATATGATTAATGTACTTATTATTTTTTCCCAGCAAAATAAGCTCTTTAACTAAAAACAATCACGGATATAAAAATTCAGGGAATTCCCTTCCTCTCTTTCGCTTTTAAAAGCATTGCCATATTAAAATTAGTATTCATAGACGGATTCGACTTTAAAACGCAAAACAAAAAAGTTATATAAATTTATATGCAAATGATCTGTAAAGACCTGTTTGAACCTCCTAGGGTTAAGGTAGCGTACTTAATATTTTGAAAATATGAGAATATGTATTTTAATTTTTTTATTGAATAATTTCAAGATGGCGGACTCAATCTGGTAAAATCGAGTATTGAGTTTCCGTCATATTGGGTCCGCCATTTTGAATTTTAAATTTCTGACCTTGGATTCGTATTTAGTGACCCTAGAAATCGCCGTGTACATAATTTGGTGCTAAAAGGTTGGTTTTTAAACAATACTTCCGCCATATTGAATCCGCCATTTTTAATATAAAAATTTTTCAAATATAGCCTCAGATTCGTAATCGGCGACCCTAAAAGCCCCTGTATAACAAATTTAGTACAAATCGGTGGATTTTTAAAAATACGTCCGCCATCTTGATTTTGTAAAATCTGACTTCGAATTCGTTTCGGATTCGTGATCAGTGACCTTCGTATACCGACTTTGGTGTAAATCGGTTGACTTTCAAAAATTCGGCCACCATATTGGATTTTTGACCGCTATATTGGATCCGCCCTGATGAATTCTTTCAACCTAGCACGCCAATTTTTTAAGATCTAAAATTTGAGCTAAATAACGATCGGTTGGGAATATTTATTTTTACAAGCTTTTATAGCTGAACACGCGATTTTTCACCGGCTTCCTGCCACCATATTGGATCAGCCATTTTGAGTTTTGCAAAGGCCCGCACAAAATCTGAAAGAAGATGTCCTAAGCTTCAAAATGAGCCCTCGGGTGATTGGACACAGTACTGATCCGGTTGACATGGATCGTCCCATACATATGTATGCTCAGACTTGGGAGTAAATTCTAATACCAAACTACATACAGTGAATCAAAAAAGTTTAGGCACAGCGCCATTTACAAAGTTTATCTTTCAATAACTTTTTTTCCACTTAACTAACAAAAATAATTAAGATGTAATTTTTATTATGTAACATTTTATTAAATATTTAGACAAAAGATATTTGAAATCCATTTTTTTTTAGATGTGATATTGTATATCTACAATAAAAATATAGTGGATTGTAATTTTATATGGATTTTTTTTTATGTTATGCTGAACAAAGGTTTAAGAAACAAATATATGTATGTAACCAATATTATATAAAATTATTCTTAATGATGCTAGAGAATCCTTGAATGCCACAATGCTCACAGCTTACATATTTACACATATGTATGTATGTATCTTCACAAAAATACTAACCCCTACACAGAAGCAATAAAATAATACTTATTGAAGCAGTTAAAACAAATCTTATCCATATCCTTTGATATACAATCCTTTTGCCAATTTGTTTGCTCATTATAAGAGAAAAAATAAAAAAATAAAAAAATAAAAAAAAGCAGAAATAACCCGCAGGACCATCAGCACTTCAAACTGAAGTGCGAATGCATTTGATTGTGAATTAAACTGAATTTTGTGCTTAATTTGAAAATTCAATTACAACAACGAAGATTTCTTTTAGATCCTCAGGCGAAATTGGTACACACAGCTACAAGGACATAAGGATATAGCACGAAGGGAGAATATAAAGCGCGCAACACAAAAAAAAAACCAAATTGTTTAATTTTTTTTTCTTCATTTTGACATTGCTATGTATTGAATTTCTCTTCAAGTCATGAAAATTGTTTTAAAATAGGAAAATTGAGAAGAAGTTCAAATCGAAGGCGTGTGGGTGCAATTTTCACATAAAACATCTAGACAAGTGGAAACATTAAAGTGTTGCAGCAGTAGAGTAAATTTTTTCGACAATTTTTGTTACCAATGCACTTTCTTACTTTTAACAGTTTTTCTTGTATTTTTTGTCAATTCAGCAAGAAATGAGCAGCAGTTCTTGCTCCATGCCTGCATATTTGTTGCTATGAACTACAGTGTCGTTGTCTGTAAGCATTGTAGGTTGATGTTGTTGTACATGGAGAAGCAGTGAATTGGAAGATCGCATAATGGAGCAGTAAAATATTGCCCCAAAAGTAATTTACACTAAAACAGCAGCTTACTTTTATTTTTTGAAGTTTTTTTTGTGAAAAGCTGACAGAAAATTCGAGCTGCGATATAATTACAGGCATAATTCAACATTTGCTTTACTTTAAGTATTATCTTATGCATTTAATAATTTTATCTATTCATTAAAGAAATAAATTTTTAGTTTTAATACGAAAATACTAACGTGACTTGATAAAACACAAAATATATATATTGACTGATTAGCAGCTATCAGTCAAACTTAAATTTTTTGCTAACCAGTTCAAAGAAAACAGAAAGCTTTAGATTTATACTATCTAAATTACATCGGAAGAAAGATTTTTCAGTTTTAGTGTAAGTCAAGAAAAATGACAATATCTTTAGAATAATTCATAACTGCAATGTTTTTAAATATATGTTTGTTCTTTGAGTGAACTATCGGCTTTCGGTTTTGACTATTTCCAAATATATACATACATATTCATAGATAGAATGTTCTGATAACTCGTTCATTATTTCGAATGTACTAAAAATTTGTCGATTGTACTAAAGCATATTTGTTACAACGCAATTGTACATATGTACTAAAGGGCTGCGTGAGTGCACTCGCTCTGTCAACCGATTAGTGCACTTGCTGTCGAGTACAATGGTTCTATTAACGTTGTGTGAGTCATCCTTATCTCGCACAAAACAGAACTCTTGAACAACATGACTTGTGATTCGTTTGAACTTTAACTCGTACTTCGTTGTCAATGTTGCTCATGCCGAACAAAAAACATTTACAGCACCGAACATGAGAAAAACTGGGAAACTAAAGTTGGTCCGATGAGGACGAAAGTGATGACAAACGATGTGTCTTGGGAATGGTCATAGAAACGGCCAATAAAATGAGTGATTTCGGGTTCCGATATTCCGAGCTGTCCAAGAAAAAATGACAATGCCATATCAAAAAAAGCTTATGTATGGGTGGAAACTAAAGTTGGTCCGATCAGGACAAGAGAGATGTCAATCAATGGGTCCTCGGAATAATAGTAGAAATGGCCAATAAAATTACTGAACTCGAGCTTGGATTCCGAGCTGTCCAAGAAAAGCCAACGCACAAAAAGACAACAAATTACTCGATGAAGAATGAAATAAACAACGAGTGCTTCAACTCCCTTTTACTCGCAGAACACCTCGCTTGCTTGGTCTTTTGTTTTGATTTGCTATGATTTGATTCGTGATTTGCGTTTGTAAGAACTCGATAGTTTCGAAATCGCACGGATTGGCTTGGTGGTCATATCAAGCATACTTACGCAGACCTCTAATATGTACCAAAAATGCCATCACTGATATTGAAGCTATAATTTTATTGATCAGATCGTATGAGTTACATTGAAATAAGAACCCTTAGTCATCATCCTGGAAGTAAATGTTAATTTTACTTGATGATATATGATATTCCGAATTGCAATGTTTGCTTTTTATCTTAGTTTTGAAAAATATTTTGAGATCTTAGTACATTTTCGTTGTTCCGATGTATTTAATTACTAATATCTTATAAATTCGGGGTTTAATCTTATTTTCATTAACAATGTAAATATAAAAAAAACCCGATTAAAATTAACATAATACAAGCAAAAGCAATTTTAAAAATTAACCCAAATATACAAGTATATACGAGAAATATAATACTAACAGCAGAATAATAATAAAATCCCAGGAAATAAAATCTCCATTAACGTTTGTTATTTCACACATCATTAGAGCTGCTTGCTGTCGCTAGCAAAGGAAATTTAAAATCCGCGCAAAGCTTGATTTGCTTAAAATGTAGCTTAAATGCAGGTGCAGACGTAGCATATAAAGTTCTCAAAACTACATCATTATCGATGTCAGCATAAGGATGCGTTTGAAATTGAGCAGAAAAACTGAATGCGTTGATAGCGTTATATGCGACTAACGAGCAGGAAAATTGATAAAACATGACGACAACGTTGATAACGACGAGAATGACGTGCACAATGACATTGGAACATTCATATCACGGAGATGTTATGGCTTTTAAACATATTAAAAATTTCTAAATTTTCTTAAAGTTAAGCCATGCACTTTAGAAATTCAATTTTAAGTAATAAAAAACACATTAACAGAAATTGTTGTTTGCAAGAATATTTTGGACAAGCATTGGTTAAGGTCATCAATGTCGTGGCGTTTTATGAAGATTGTTTAAAAAATTGTGCTAAACTTGTCGTATGAGCAACAATTAAAAATTGCTCTTAAATCTGTTACTTTCATGTTTGACTTATAGATTATAATATGGGTCATGGGTCAGCAAGGCATCATGTCACTTAATACAGTTCTGAGCAACCAAGCAGTGGAATTGAATACAAGAAAAAATTTTAGATATAAAAATTGTTTAAATTAAATTTTTTGTCTAAATTTATATGCGCCAATTTAAAAAGTAGTTTTTTTTCGGAACCGATGCATCGAAGGACTTGTATTGTACTCATTATTATTTTATCACAGCATGCTTTACAAAAACTTTGAATTTAATTAGTGGCTGCAAATGAATAGTGCGGCTTTAATGCTAAATTTAGTGACAAAAAATTTTTCAGCGAATACTCTGATACGCATTTTACTTCTCTAAAACTCCTACACTTCCAAAAGTGTTATTATTACATAAGAAAAAATTTGTTCAGTTATAGCTTAATATTACGTCTTTCGTAACACAAAACTTTTTCTTGCACTTGTTATATTTTATATATTTTTCATACTCTGTTATTTTTGTATTCTTTCTTATACACAAGACAGCATTATTAAATTACTTATATGCTTATGCAAAGAATATACTTACAAAGCTATATATGTGTACGTTTGTACTAGTATATGTAATGTATGTATGTATGTGACCTTTGCTTAATGTGACATGTAGTGGCAACGCCTGCCATTGCATTAGTGGCAAAATACTTGGCCTTAAGTCAACTTAACGTCAAGTAGATAGTGTACAGAGTTTTGGCTGACTTAAGCGAGCAAACGGCGCTATTTCTGTTGCCAACAATTTAAGTATGATAATTGTGTAGTGATGTGTACTGGGTTGAAAACAGTAAGAAAGTTAATATGGTACATATAACACACATAAGCTATATATGAACAGAAGACTACTTATGAACTCTTATGAGAACTTAAAAAGTCATTAAGGATTAACACTTATCACATATAAAAATTTCTTTGTTAAATCAGGTTGAAAGTAGTTTGGTTTACTAATAAAACAAGGAAACATTTTTACCTATTGCGCTTCAAGTGGCCATCGGTGTTACCTTTGTTATATTTTTTGGCTGAGCCACTATGGCGACTTTAGTGAAATTTGGCTTAGAGTTAGATGGAATTCTAAATAAAGATAAATATTTTGAGTGGGCAGACAGCGTCCTTGACAGGAAAAAATGTTATCACGGCTAAGCTAAAGAATCAATTTTGATGAAATTTGGTGCAGATATAGACTGAATCCTGGGTAAAGGTATTTTTCTTAAAGTAGACGGTATCACGCGCTCAATAAAAAAAAACTAATGGTTTGTTTTTGTGAAAATTTGTTATTTATGTTACTTACAATACCAGCATATTTATAAACGTTATAATAAGAAAAATACCAATGCGGTTGTTATAGAATTTAACATGGTGGATGTACTCGCTATAAGGTATCTCATGGGCGTGGCACCTCCCATTCAAAGAAAAATCGTTAAAAGTTATATTTACTGTGCTATGAGAGTAATCTTTTTAAAATTTGGTGCTAAGATATCGGTTTCTATAAGCTTTGAAATTAAATGTATTTCGACGGGATTGCATTAGTGGGCGTGGCATCTCCCATATAAGCAAAACACGTTTTGTGTTAAATTTAGTGTGCTATGAGAGTTATGTTTTTAAAATTTGGTATAGAGATGTCAGTTAGTAAAAACTCTGAAATTAAATGGACTTCGACGGGGTAACATCAGTGGGCGCGGTACTTCCAATTATAACAAAATGTTGTAAGTGGGTCATTTTGTGATTTAAATATTTTTTGACTGTTTCAACTTTTTTTAACCTCTTTCAACTGGTTTCAACATTTTAAATATTTCTCATTCAACTTTTTTTAACCTCATTCAATTTTTTTTAGAGATATTCAACTTTTTTCGAGGTTTTCAACCTCTGTCAACTTTATTCAACCTCATTAAATCTTTTTGACTTTTTCAACCTTATTCAACTTGCTTCGACTTTTTGAACCTCATTCAACTTTTTTCGAATTATTCAACTTCTTTCTACTGTTTCAACATATTTCAACCTCTTTCAACTTTTTTCAACATTTTCTATATTTTTCCGACTTTTTGAACGTCATTGCACTTATTTAGAGTTATTCAACATCTTTCATTCATTCATTCAACTTTTTTCAAATTTTTCAACTTCTCTCAACTATTTCAACATTTTTCAACCCCTTTCAATTTTTTTCCACACTTTCTATACTTTACCAACTTTTTGAACGTCATTCAAATTATTTAGAGGTATTCAACTTCTTTCAACATTTTCCGCCTTTGTCAACCTTATTCACCTTTTTTCGACTTTTTTAACCTCATTCGACTTTTCTCAAATTATTCAACTGCATTCAACTGTTTCAACATTTTTCAACCTCTTTCAACTTTTTTCAAAATTTTCCATATTTTTCCGACTTTTTCAACCTTATTCAGCATTTTTCGACTTTTTCAACCTCATTCAACTTTTTTTTAGTTATTCAGCTTCTTTCATTTGTCTCAACATTTTACAATCTCTTTCAACATTCTTAAACATTTTCCGACTTTGTCAACTTTATTCAACTTTACTTTTTGAACCTCATTCAACTTTTTTCGAATTATTCAACTTCTTTCAACTGTTTCAACATTTTTCAACCTCTTTCAACTTTTTTCAACATTTTCCATATTTTTTCGTCTTTTTCAACTTTATTCAACTTTTCTTAACTTTTTCAACATCATTAATTTTTTTCGAGATTTTCAACTTTTTTGGAGATTTTCAACCTCTTTCAACTTTTTCAACACTTTTTATATATTATCGACTTTATCAGCCATTTTCACCTGCTTCAACATCTCTCAACTTTTTTCTGTTCATTTTTTTCGACTTTTCCAACATTTTTCGCCTTTTCAACCCATCTCAACATTGCAACATTTTTCTACCTCTTACAACTTTCTTAATTTTTATTTTCGGCTTTTCAACTCTTTTCAATATTTTTTATAAATTTCAACTTATTCAATATTAGTCAATTTTTTTCAACAAATTGCATATTTTTTCAATTCTTTCAAACTCAAAACGAAAAACCGAACAGTGGTCTGTCTCCTGGTACTTCTTATTAAACCATACTTTTCGCGCAGCAAGCAATGCATTTCAGATAATATCGTACACATAATTTAAGTCAACATAAATGTCTAAAAAAAAGTTGTCTTTTAGTTGTAGCGAAACATTAATATTTCAAAGTTACTGAGCTTATATTCTATGTATTCATCGATTGCAGCTTAAATTTACTTGCTGTCACTTAAACATAATGCTTAATGCAAAAAACTTGTATGTTGTCAATCATTTGTAAAGAAATCACTACCTCTTGTGTCAAAATCTGAATGTAAAATTAAATTTCAAATGATTCAGAAGTTCTTTGCAAGCAGAGTCTTATTAGTGTTTTTATATATTTTATAGTGCTATATAAAAGTTTCTCGAATTTGTTTCTTCATTAAGCACTCACTTGATGTTTTTGCTATACCAAGATGTCAAAAACTGATGCTCCTTTAAAAACAATACAATGTTTTTCTATCACTGGCTTAGTGAATTAAAAACCCAGTTGCTGCTCTTGGTTTATATTTTTTACATACAAAACTTCTTTATGTAATATAAGTGCATGAATTAAGTTGAGTTCATTAACTCTTAAGTACTGCTACTATTAAAAAAAAAATAGTTTGATATTTTAACAATGTTTTTTCCAAAGTACTATGTGTGTATGTAGCTTAACAAGGCATTTGCTTCATTTTTGTTGAAATGAATTTAAAAGTAAGCTTTATTAAGAGCGTTTAAAAAATATTTTTAGGAACTTATAACGTCTTAATATTCAAAACTTTTAAATATGCGAAGAACTTGTTAATATACATAGTTTTATAGATCGTAGAGAGTACATGACTTCTACATAATTACCAGTACATTTAGCACTGAAATTTAAAAATTATCGAAGGCATAGTGGTTATTATACTAACATTACTATCAAAAAATAAGTCATTGATTTGTCAAGCAATCTTTGCTTTTTGGTTTTCAAATATCTCAATTTTGATACAATTAAGTCCAAGGATATTTAAATTATATTTGATATCACTTTGAGTTATAAAAAAAACTTAAATTTTATTACTGGCCGCAAAAAGGTAAGACATAATATGTCTATATATTATGTTATATGTTTTTATGAAAAGTGGTATGATTAACCTCATTTAGGTTATTAGAAAAATTTCTAGTTTTAATATATAAGAAAAATTAGTTGCTTACTACTTGAAAATGCAGAAAGCTCAATTTTAGTTTAGTAATAATTCTTATGTCAATAATATTTTATTTAATTTAAATTTTTAACAAGAAACTCGCTTAAAAAATAAATTTGTTAATTCGTTAAATATTTTTGCTTTAAGTTCTGTTATATAGATATATGCATGTATTAAGTAAAATATCTTGTTAGTTCCGATACAACTCTTGCCATCATAACTAAGTTTTACAAACCTGCAAAATCTGTTACAAATTCCTTTAATGTACTTTTAGAAATATGAATGTCACATACTTGTAAGTGTGGCGCATGTAAATCTGATTATGACGCTAAACTCAAATATGATTTTTTTCATGTTATTTTTCTTATGTGTTTATTTAATCTTAATAGGATAAGCATGAAAAGACGCTTTCAGCAACGCATACATAACAGTAGGTAGACTTCAGTTGCTGTTAAATCATTGCTGCTATCTTAATCAGCAGCAGCTGCTGCACGTAACCGCTACTGATGCTGTTGCTGATTTGCGCACTTTTTTAAAACCACATTTAACCGAAATAAATGTAAGAAACATACATAAGGCACAGTGGGACAAAATTTTAGAAATAATTTTTGGTAGTTAATAAAAAAATTGTTTAACCTTGAAGAGAGCTATGTCTATTAATTGGTTGGGTCCGAGCCATACGAAAAACTTAATATTAATATTCAAGAATATGTTTTCTTATATTAGATAAGCATATTAATATTAAATTAGCTTTGAATTAATATCAGCTTAAAATCAAACCTTATAAAAATTGCAGTCCACATTTTACAAAAAAAAAATATCTTAAAAGAAAACCATCTTAACCCTTTTGTCTACGATACGGTACAAACGTTTGCTCTTTAAAGTTTAAATAAGATTTATATATTTATCTCATGCACCCATTATTTTTATATAAAAGTAATACAAAAGATTATACTTGTGGAACCTACATTTATCCAATGGGGTGTGGACGTAAGTTTTGAAATTTGACTTTGTTAAACTACACTTGGTTACATTTATATTCCAAGACATTTCTGTTTTTAACTATTAATTAACGCAGAAAAAAATGTAAATAACGAGCATTTCAAAAATACTCGGGATAAGTCGTTGGGGTTGTGGCGTGGCGACAGGCTCAAGACAACCTATCTATAAACGCAATTGTTGATGGTTGTGTCTCCTTTGATTCAATATCAAGACGAGTGAGGTCCCGGTAGAGAATCCTCATCTAATTCATAATGTAAACCTATGTACTAGCTGGTTTTGTGATGTGATGTAAGAAAACTCATCTGGGGTGCCTATTTTCAATAGCTGCGCTGTCAGCTCTCTTTAGTTGCGAAAATGGTAATGTGTCACAGAGAGTCTTAGCCAATTGACTGACATGAACTAGAAATTTTGATATGTTTTCTTTCTTTCAAACTCGGCTTTTTCCATTGGGATGAGCAGATCTCTATAAATGCATTCGTTTCTAATAAGCCTAGGAGCTCATGTAATAGTTCTTAATATTTTAGATTGAGCCCTTTGAGGAATTTTGATGGTTGATGCACTTGCATTACCATACAATTGTATGCCATTAATAAAAATTTGCATTATGACTTGATTGAAGAGGAACAATTTTTGCTTAAACTTAGTTTTATTTGACTCGTCCTGGCTTTAACCCTAATACACAGAATTTGAAAAATTACGAAAACCCAGAAGTATGCCTGTCAGGCACATATGAGGTAAAATACTGAAACTCTTAATTATTTCTTCTCATTTAATATCCGGTACGTAACTAAAATACACAACTATCAATATATTTTTAAATTTTTATGAAGGATTTGCAAACACGAGAATCGGAAGCCCTTTGGCTAAGCAAAAACGGTAGTAATAAATTTTAATTATCTCATTTTTGGCAAACCTTTGCTTAAGTGAATGCTTTGTTTAATGAATTGCAAACATTTTTATTGCATTTATCACAAACTTGTTTCTGAATTTTGACAGTCTTTGTTGGACAAATATGACAGCATTTACGTTTACAGGCACCAGTTTCAAACGGCTGAGAATCGATCTCTTGGGGTAACACAATCTTTATAGCCACCTGTGTTGCCTCTCGAACATATTTCGAACTTTGCCTCTTTCGCATCTGTGACTCCACTAGAGAGTCTCCCAGTTCACGTAAAAACTAAGGCTGTGCAACGAGCCGAACTTGTTCAAATACATTCAAAACTGACGAACCTTTAACAAAATTTCAATACCGAAAAAATTTCGATTTGTTCGATTCAACTTGTGCTTAGTTCGTTCGTGGTCCGTATCAATTGTTTGCAACTCACGAGTTTTGAACAACTCGTAAGTACCGAACTTTTCGAGTTTTGAGTTGTTCGTTTGATCTTTGCGTGTGGTTTGCTGAGGATTTCAGCAATTCAGTTTTGTTTCGGGTGTGTACCAGAGGACTCCATTGAGTGGCTCACTGATGGTCTTGAACCACTTCCAAAAATATGAAATGGCTTTTGGACATCATTTAGGGTGGTTCCGAACCCTGGAAAAGACGTGAGTTGCTATCGTATGATAAGGACAACGAATGAACTGAACACGAGTTGAGTTGAGTCGATCGAATTGAATTGTTCGAGTTTGACTCGTTGCGTATGGTAAAAGCTCGAATATGTTCGATCAGCTCGTTCCACAGCCTTAGTGAAAACCAATATCTTTCTTGTGTTTTGTTCGTTCCAGTGAGGATGTGTTTTTGAATTCTTCCACATCTATGTAAAATACAAAAGCATGGCCTACTAAATTGGAATTTTATTTACAAGTAAGCTTTGAAAATGCAAAGCCTACATAGTAAATTTGTATTTTTTCTTCATATGTGCCTCCAAGGCACACTTCTGGGGATTTGTTATAGTTTTCAAAAATTTAAAAAAAAACTATTGAAAATGTGTACCAAATTTAAAATTTATAAGGCCCAAAATCACGATGGTGACGAATTCCGATTTAGTAATTTTCACGTAAAATCTTAAAATGAATAGCAAAATTAAAGACTTAAAATAATTGCTACATTATTGTTCTTAAAAGATTTAAAAGGGGCGCGCACAAATTTCACTTTTTTTTATATTACAGCGATTTTAAGAAAACTCGGCAGTAAAATTCGTCATATCGGGAATGATACTAAATTTTTTTTTTTAATAGAAGCACTCTTAAAAACATTAGTTAGTTATTATTTCTTACACTGTTTTATTAAATTAAACTAAGTGCAAAAGAAAATTATGTAAAAATATGAACATATTTCGAAAAAAAATTAAACTGAAAATCAAAATGATCATAATTTCCAAATTTCAAGCAATAAAGTTACTATACTAGAGAATACGAATGACTTGAAAAGTAAACTTGGTTAGGATCATAACTAGAACTTTATTGTCTTTGTATGTAAGAATTTACCCGTTTAAAAATATTTTAAATTACTAGTGAAAAATAAATAAAAGTGGTGTTCCCGAATATGATGTAGTGTTCCCGAATATGACTGAGGCGTTCACTGAATGATGTGGTCGGGAATTTGTTACTGGTAAAGGTGTTTCAATTAAAGTAATAATTGCCCATTTAGGGGGTGTGGCATACTGGAAAAAAATTTTAAACACAAATAACAAATAACAAAAAACAAATATACCAATAGACGGTGCGGAATATGCAATTTCCCCATATTTGGCGTGGTTTTCTGCATTTTATGGGGGTGTGGTCAACTCCAAAAAAATTTTAGACATCACCATCGTGCTCAGCATCCTCGATAACGGGCGGTGACAAATATTATACCGATAGACGGTGAAGAATATGCGATTCCCCAATTTTGGGGGCGGTTATTGGTCTTTTGGGGGGTGTGGCACACTCAAAAAATATTTTAAATACCGCCATAGTGTCGCGTTCAGAAACAATAAGTTTGCTTATTTATTGCTTCGTTCACGAATATGACGATTACTTTGTTGGACAAGCTTTTAACTAGTCCTTCGTTTAAAATATACCTATATATATTTTGTCTATGCTAGTTTAAAAATCTTATTTCTTAGGAACCAAAATACTCACAATGAATGTTCAAAGCATTTAAAGTTGGATTTTACTACATTTTTAAGTAAGTTGAAGTTTCAAGTTGGTGTTTCGGACGCGCTCCCGAAATGACTTTTTAGCCTTGTTTTCTGTTAAATTAATGACAATTACTTATTTTTGAAATATTTTTTTTAAGGTATAGATATATCCGACTAATTTCAATAGTATTAAATGCTTGTTTACTAAAATTCATTCAGATTTATTTTTTTATGAGTTGCCAAAGCAAATTCGCCACCTTCGTGATTTTGTGTCATAAAAACAATATAATTCTCACATACAATTCGAGGAATACAGAAAATTTGGACGAAAAATATATTTTAGTTTGGGAGTTAATCTGGGTATTAGGGTTAATGTGCTAACGCCATGTTCAATTCTTGAATATAAAATCTATACTTATTAACTTGATGTCAAAGTACATGGAATCAATAGCTTAAACAATTTCATTCCTGGAATCAATATTGATAAGCTTAAGTTGCACTCTAAAAAGATGGTCTTTATTTTTGAGTTCAATTGGAAAACGAACAAATGATGTTGTCAACTCTATCTTAGAAATCAAAAGTTATAGCTGTAAAACTTTTACTAAATTCCGAAAAATTTGATTTCAGCGTTGACAATTTCTAATCCATGGCATTCATTTGTCGTTATCATTCAAGGAATACGTGTATCGGGAAGAATATTAGAGAGAATTAAAGAAAACAATCCCAACAGATCGTGCGCGTTGGAAGACTATTGTTGAAACCCTATGCTCCGTGAAGAGACAAAGGACACAATAGATTCAAGAAATCAATATATGTAATTTTAAAATGCTATTTCCATTTCGAAATGAAAATTTTGAATTCCTTAGCCAAAAGAATTGATTGCCTTGGCGACTGCAGACCACAAAGTAGTGTCTGGAAATGAAAAAAATTATTTACATCTGAAAACCTTTTAATAAGGAATTTGGTTGCTTCAGTCATTTGTCCATCTTTCTAAAGCATATCTTTGCGCCAGTCGATTCGGAAAGGTAAAAAATAAATTTTCAACATCACCGGGAAAGCTTCATTAGTTGTTAGACAAAATGAATTTTTTATATCTCCGGACTTACGCATTGGAGCTATTATAGTTACACTTTTAGAAATCTTTCTGGAAAGCTAAAAATATAACACAAAAAGGATCTGTGAACTGTACAAACATTTTGTTTGTTTTTTAAAAAATTGTTCGAAATTGGGCTTTATTGAGTGTACAGCACAGTTTGGATTGTATTTAAAAACTATTTTTGAATTTTCTCCCGAATCATGCAATAAGTTTTTTAGAAAAATATGCTGCTTTCTCTAATTCATTTATGCACAACATATACAAACATACCTTAATCAATCCAACAAGCACAATTTCATCGAAACTTGCCACCGTGCCACTGATGTTCCATTTAATGTACCTATGTAGTCAGTTTTGCGATTTTTATTTCAAGCATTTATGAATCGCACATAACGTAATCGCAATCACTTAAAACATCACATACGAATATTAAGTTAAATTATCACAGAAACGAAGCAATATTTGTCAGACTCAAGGATATTATCATAAGGCAAACAAATATTGACGCACGTATGAGTGTGTCATACTAACATTCACGTCAAATATTTAAATTACTTCTGCACATTTTATATGTAACGTCATGTGGCGCGCACATACATACATACATACATACATGCATATCTATGTACCTACACTGGTTGGCACAAAGCGTTAACTTACATACATTGAATTTTTGTTATTCTACCTTAAATTGGGCTGATGAGCAAAATGAATTGAGCAAATTTGCATAGTCAGAAGAGTATAAGTGTGGTGGAAAAAAAAATTTAATTAAATTAAATTTCAATGAAAACTTTATGAAAATTTTGTTGGTTTTAGTTTGGTGTTGATTTGCTTTTCAACTTCGTAAGCTATATTAAAGTAATAAAAAGTTTTACCTTAACTTTTTCTTTTCTAGAACATACATATTTATTTAAACTAATTACCTTTTCTCATTATTTCTTTTCCCCTTTATGCAAACATGGAAATTATGCAGCCAACTATTGAGTTTTTGTTTGGTGCTAGAAAATGTTTTCTTAGATTATATATTTATTTCTCAATATAAAAAACATTAACCCATTTTCTGCCGCTGTTCAAGTTTTCGAACAGCAAATTTGCTCATTTTCACAGAATTTTTGTCCTATGTCGAGGAATAAAAAAGGCTAAATGGTATACAGCGTGTTATAGTAAATTAAATTGGCTTCAGAAAAAAAAATATATTGGCCACGCCCTTTTTCCGTGGTGGGCTACAGCTAATGGTTGCAAAATACCTTATTGGCGGACCTATTTTTATTAAGTTAAGTAATATATAATTAAAAATAATTAATTTCCAAAATTAAATTTTTTCTGTAGATAAAGGTCGAATATAGTCAAAAAGTGACTTTACACTAGATTTGTTTCTATTAGGAAACATAGGCGGACTCGCAAAAGTGACTGTTCGAAAAGTTGAACAATGGCGGTTGGTGGAAACACAGCTCACAACAAAATTTGTGTTTGTAAGCGATCTGTTGGAAAATTTTTCATTCAGAAACAATTCTGCTTTACTTCGTGGGTTTGCAAAGTACGAAAGTGATTATATTATAATATTTTCTGTCAAAAAATTTTTTTTTCTATTTATTTATTGGCTTTTATTCACAATTATAATAGTTTCATGGGCGGCATTTACCTTCACGATAATGCCATCTATTTCTCCGTGTTACGGGAAATCACCTAATAATTGTGTAGCCCGAGAGGAAAGCCAGACGTTGCAAAGTATGCCATAGGCCTACACAGCGAATGTGCAAAGAGTGTCAAGTACGTTTGCACATGAAAAATTGCTGCGCAGCCCAAAGCAACTGGGAGAAAAAAAAATAAAATTGTAACAAAATCAAATAAAAAGCATTTCTAATAATTAATAAAAACATATTTATTATTTTTATTAAATTTATAAATTTCTTTGAACAATACCTGGAGAAAATATGCATATTCAACATATAAGCTGAATTGTGCCCAACCGCCATTGTTCGACTTTTCGAACAGTCTCACCTGACGAAACCAAAAATGGTACAACATTTTGGACAACGGATTCGAGTTTTTTGGGTCCTAATTAGTCTAGCAATATCACTTTTAATTATAAATCCGAACTTTCATGCAGCGCGGCAGAAAATGGGTTAAATAATTTCAATATTTGTATTTACTACTTTTCGGTGGCATAAGTCAAACAAAAGATTGAGAAGCGTACGAGTTTTAAGTGTATCGACTTCAATAACATAAAAATATGTTAATAAAACAATATTTGTAAGCTAAGTCCCATGGCATCTCAAAATAATACATGTTATATGTATTGAATTACATTCAGAATTTATCATCTTTTAAAACACAGTCGCACTGATTTATAAAGATCAGCAGTCAAACTGAATGAGTGCAACGATTAAATGTTACTCATACGTCATGTTAACCAAAAAATTAAATAAACGTCAAAAGCTTATTAAAACTTTTTGTAATCATTGCCGCTAATCTATATATATATTATAAGGAGTATACATTTAATGTGGAATGTTCTAAAAATACTCTAGCGACGAATACTGTTGATTGAAGCTATCAAGCTCTTATATGTATATACCATACTTTCCCACAATTTAACAAAGTACTTAATTTGTTTTCGTAGATATTTTCACAAATATCCACTGCCATACACTTTAATATGTCTCTGTCATCTTTTGTTTTCAATTATTAATTATTTGATTTGAACCCTTCAACAAAGTCGTGCAACGAACTTACATTTCCGCTTAGCGTATACATTCAAACAAAATTTACCACACACGCATATCTAAAAATAGTCAATCCAATGGATGCTAACAAAGCGAATTGTAATTTTTTTTTAGCACACAACTTGAAGTGCCTGAAACTCGAACTAAACTCAGTGTTAAGAGCACTAATTATTCACTTTCTGACACAGTATAACACAAAAATTAAATTTATTTCTATTTTTGCTACATTTTCCCAGTTTATTACGATTTAGCCAATGTGACATATGTATGCGAGTATATGTATAGTACAGACCAAAACACACGCACGATAAATATAGCATTTCCGGTACATACACTCACTCTATTTCTTTTCTCTCTCTCTCTCTCTCTTACGCTTTTATGTTCACCTACAAGGCGCATTATTAATCACTGGTAACTAATTATATGAAGCAGGCTTTTGATGGCGCTAATCACTGGGTTAATTTTGTAGTTACCGTGCTACTGCCACAACAGGATGTGGATGTGAGTTTGGAGCGTAAAAATGTAATGCACGTAAGCAATGGACACATGTTAATAAACACACGCGTACGCCAGCACAGTTGTTAGAAACTAAGGTGTATCGAAAACATTTGGAATTTAAAAGAAGGGTATGGAATTTTGAGCGATTTTCGTAAAGAAAAAGGTACCAAAAATGAAAGCAGTAAAGTTTTCTTAAAATATTTTTTGGATATTTTTACTAAACAGCGATAAAAGGGAAATTTTTCAATATATTTTTTAATTTTTCGTATGTTTCTGGGCACCTGCAATTTTTTTTAGTAACATCTATAATTTAACTACTTTTTTATCAACGCTAGCAATTGGCGCTATTAAGCGTAAGTCTAAAAATATATATTTTTATTATAATTTATAAATAAAACTCAAAGTTTTGGGAAACCCTTATGGAAGCTTATTAGCTCAACTGCTGCATAGTTTTCTATAAATACAAAAGTTGTTCAATTAATTAGGCGTTATTGGTTGAACCACTGGTGCATGTCGATTAAGTGGAATAACGTACTGTATAATTGATATATAATATTTTCAAAATCAGACTAATTTTATTGCATGAAATTTGTTTTATGTTATGAGGATACTTAAGCGTCGCTTGCTCACATACATATGGTTTTGTTCGTATTCTACACTTTTCGCAAAATGGTAGCGTTTGCAGCATTCAGTAGTAAGTAAATAGCATTGCAGCATTTGCACTATTCCAACGAAGTGCTGTAAAGAAGTATTCTTTATTATAGTTAAGAGTTCATTCTATACATTTTTGATTATTTCGAAAGTATTTTAGCTCTTCAGGGTGTCCGCCGTGAGAGTATACTACATTGTTTAATTATAAATTTTGTTTAAATGAAAGAGAATAGATCTAATGTTTATAAATAGTTAATTTAATATTGGTAGTTATGTGTTGAATACAATATCATATAAATGTCCGTCCAAATGCGCGCACTTTTTCGCCATTTTGACACATTTCACCCGGCATTTTATTATAATCATCTCGAAAATTTTTTTTGAATTGTTCAAGTTTGTTTGCATACACTTGCCTTTTCAGATATAACGACAATGAAAAGTCCGAAACAGTCAAATTCGGCAATCGTGGAGATTGGTACGTTATTTCTTTAAAAAATTTCACGTAACTTTCTCGTCTTCACAGTCAGAATCGATAATTGATTCGCATAAAATGTTTTTATAAAACACGTTAGCTTTTCGAATATTTTACCATAATAAATTCACTCACCGGCTGTCGAATGTGATCTTTCAAATTTTACTTTTATCAAAATGGTGGCAAAACATTCCTGGTTTGCACACTATACGAGACGATCTTTTACATTCCGAACACTTTCTGACCGACACATCTTGGAAACGCTCCAAATTTTTTTTTCATATTCTAGGCATTATCAGGAATAGATTTGTTATCAAATATATCGAGAGATTTCGAGTTGTAAAGATCAAAGGTTTCACGTTTTTTGGTGTTTTACGCTAATATTCAAATAGTTATATTTCCGGAAAATTTTAACGGAAAAATTATTTTTTTATATCGTTTTAAAGCTAACGAGATCAGCTTTCTTGTAAAATTTTTTTCTTGGGCATTAAATGAAAAATTAATATTTTTTATAACAAATCAATTGCTTAAAGTTATTTTTTAGAGTGAATACCATTCTATAAAAAACTAAAAAAAATATTACTGAATTCCTCGTCAAATTTCCTTTAAAAACTAATTTTTTCAGAGTGGTCGCTAAATACGGACTTTCCCAAATAAATTAATTCTTCCGCGCACCTCTGAAAATACTGTGTGCCGCTGCACTGTTGTCCCGAATCGAGTTTTGGTTCAAATATTGCTGGAGACTGCAAATCTTGTCGGAAATGAACAATTGTTTTTTGAAATAAAAGTTAATCAAAATGCCAATAAATGGTACGAGCCCGAATTCCGAAAAAATCTAATTTTTTTTATTATTATTATTAACGTTAAATGCCGAAAAAATTTATTTTTTTTAAATATTTTTTTTTGTTCAAAAATGGCTAGACAGCGCAAATAATGTCAGAAACTAACAATTTTTTCTTAATTAAAGCTTATCGAAATTCCAACAAATTTCCAGAGTTCAAATTTTGTAATAAAAATTTTTGGAAAAAGCCAAACAAACATTATTTTTAAAAATTTTTGTTTGAAAAATTGCTTGTGACCGGAAATTTTACAGGAAACGAACAATTTTTGTTGGGACAGTTTTTGATTTGGCTGACATATTTTTTATGTGTTCTGTATCGAAAAAGAAGAGATACGTATTCGAAAATTTTTTAAAAAAATTTTTTTTTTTCAAAATAGAGCGAATTCAAATTTTGAGAATTTCGTGATTTTTGGCTTGGAAGCTCACTTTAAAAATTCATAAGTCCGGTTCTGTCAAAGCTAGAAAATGGATTTTATTGTCAAAGCTAAGAAAATTATCTTTAATAAAAAAATACTTTTTTTTAAAACTTATTAACAAATTAATATTGTTATAAGCAATTAAATTGATTAAATTGATTTTTAAGAATTTTTCCCACTTATTATCAAATTTTTGTTGTGACTTTCGTATTCTACGTCAAATTTCCTTTCGAAAACGTATTTTTTTTTAATGGGCAAACTATGATTTCTCTTAAATTTTGAGAATTTCGTGATTTTTGGCTAGAAGACTCACTTTCAAAAATTCATAACTCCGGTTGTGTTAGAGCTATAAAATTGAAATTAATTTCATTGTAAAGCTAAAAATATGAACTTAAATAAAAAATAATTTTTTTAAAAACTTTTTAACAAATTAATATTATTATAAACAATTTAAATGTTTAAATCAATTTTTATGTAATTTCTTTACATTTGTGTGGACTACTATAATAAAGACCAGCTGGAGAAAATATTTCTTATTAAATTGGTACTGTAAATTTATTTTTCTTTTCATTTATGTTATTTTATTTCAAGTGTTTTGTTTTTTAAAATACAATTTGCACAATAATTTGACTCAATCAAAACAAATAGACAACGACAGAAAAACATGCAAGTTAAAAATGAAAACATTCAAATGCAGCATGAATTTCTATTTATTACACTGGTCAACAGTAGATATCCAGTGCAACAATAAAAAAGTTAATTTTGTTGAGCTGTGTTATCGCTGAAGTGATATAAGTGGTATTTCGATATTACCTGCACTCTTACATACCTTGTCTACCAGCTTCACAAGAACGTTACCACATATAACCATATTCAGATTTCTATTTTCTGATAATTGTCGCTGCTCCTTGATTTTATCATTTCCCTGTTTCGTTCGTTTTAATGAAAATTTTTGTCATCACACATTCATACAAATAAATGAATATATTCGAATATTCAATAGTCACCAAGAATTTAAACGTTTCAAACATATTCGACTACACTTGAATATTTGAATTATATATGCAGAAATATCACTCTATTCCAGGAACTTTTACTTATGTTTAGAATATATCTTTATTTTTATATCTTCAAAGTTAAGTTGCAGACTCTACCAATGTCCTGCAGATTGAAATAGCTTGAAATTATTTAAGTTTTGAAATATTTTGAAACAGATTGTAGTTATAATATATAACTTATAAAAAAGAGGCTCAATCAATGCAACTGGCTTGAGGCTTCGAGGTTTTTAGCTTCCCTATCGAATAAAATCTGTTTAAAAAATTTTAAACGAATAACATTGTCTCAAAAAAAGACCCAACTATAATTAAACGTTTTTTTTTCATACGATTTTTCATTTTAGTTTACAGGAATTGTGAAAAAAACTTCAACATGGACCGCACAAGAGTCCTTGAAATGTAATTGTTTTTAATTTTTGCTTCAAAACGAAAAAAAAAATATTGTGCGCATATAAAACATTAAAAAAATACAGTTCTTCGAATTATAATTAGCAGCGTTCAATAAGAAAAACAAACAATAAATAACGCAGTAAATCAATCATACCTCTAAAACCACAACAATTTGAAATATGTACGTCTCGTTTTGACTGCTACGGAAATACGTATTTTTGAAAACTGTTTTTTTGAAGTGAGAACTTCTTTAGGCACGTTGTGCGGGTGAGGAAAAATGTATAAATTGGCGAGAGGACACCGACATTCATGACGTCACAATGACAATATTTTTAAAATTATGTAGCATGCTTTAAGGGTATGTTGATAGATCAGTAGCCAAGACAACAACCATGTGATGACGTCATGGTTGTTGTCTTGGTTGTTGGTATATGGTAATTTTAGAAATTTGCTGCGTGCTCTTGGGCGTATGCATAAATTGAGTTACGACACAGGATGACACTGGATTTTAAAAGCTGAAAACTTGACATTAGCTTTCCTCCACGTCATCACCGACACAGGATGACACTGGATTTTAAAAGCTGAAAACTTGACATTAGCTTCCTCCATTTATTTTTTCTTTACTGGTGTGAAAGAGACAGCCATGAGTTGCTTGGTGTGGTGAAAATTATTCCATAAACATTACAAAACATCATGAAAACAAATTTCAATTATATTATTTTAAGTTCTCACTTCTGTCGGCACTCCCAGAGTGCAACCTGCCGTTTTTTTTTTTTAATAACGATGAAGAAATGTAGTACATAAATTAATTTTTCGACCATTCATATGAAAAAAAAAAAAAATTTTCATTTATCGATATAGAAAAAGCAGAATTTTTTTGATTCTGAAAACCACATTTCATTGTTATAATTCCTACTATGTAACTAATATTGAAATCAGCATAAATTCATTTGGAATGTTTTGTTTGCAAGCCGCTTTTGAATTTGCATATTAAATTTTGCTCAATTAATATTTAAAATAGTTTCAACAAAACTCATAGAACATGCCTTGTATACATATGCATAGATGAATGTGTACAGATTTTATTAAATATTCAATGAAATTTTAATTCTGTCAAAAGTGTAACTGACTTGATTGAGGGTGGATAAGCAAAATATTTGACAATTAATATATGTATAATAGGTGCATTTGTTTCAAACATTGAATGTAGGTTATGATGTTATTTTGTGAAACAATCAATTTTATTTAATTTGAAAACATTTGATTACCTTTGTTTAATTCAATGAAATTACGGGCTTTAAATTTGATTTTGATTACATTTGTAGGTCTTATGTACCAAACAATATACTACAAGTACTTTATTTTTTTTGAAAGAAATTTTACTCAAATTTATACCTCACCTTATCATTTTATCGTTTTTTTTTATAGACAATTTCATTGTATACAAATTTAATCAACACCATTTGATGTCTGGTCCAGAGAGCGCCAATTAATATTTTTTAGACTTTCACCTAGTATTACATTAAAATGATTAAATTTTAGTGAACAATTAGCCCATAATTTCTTTTTGTGATGGGAAATTGTTAAGTCTTTCACTATTAAACATTTAAAAAATATACCTTTCGATGATTTAATTTTTTATTTAACCATAAACGCTTATGATTAAGCACCAAGCCCAAAATGCTTTGTTTTGACTATTGGGGCACTTCAGGAACCTTTCAATGTTCTATAAAGCTAGCGTTTACGTCTTTCAAATACGTCACCGTTAATATCTACGTTCTGTTATAATTAGAGAAATTTACTTTTGACTTTGAAGACTTTGGGTGCACTTCAGGAACTTTCTGGTGCTTTGTGAAACTCGCATTTATGAGTCTTAACCTAAGTGTCGGCACAAGAAAATCTTGGAATAGCGTTAACGATGAAGGGGTGATGCAAACAATTAACAAGATTCCCCTGGTGGTTCTGTTTACTTTCGATCAAAAATAATCGTAATTTCGAAATTAATTTTTTTGGATCCAAAATATTTAATTTTTGAATTTTTATATTTTTTAGATCAAAAATAATCGTTATATCGGATTTTTAGTCTTTGACCAAAAACAATCGATATATAGGATTTTTTTCGATTAACCCTTCTGTATGAGACGGGGTTCCCGGGTACCCATTTCATTTTCAACTCAAAATATTTAATGGTTCCACATTACGAGAACTCCTAATATTATGTAAATAATATATTTTTATATGAGTGGTTTCACTTGATCAGTTTGAGAGTGACGGGGTACCGACTTTATATGAATTGTAATGAAATTTTGGTTTTTGTTTGACTAAAAATAAACTTTATTGAGCAATAAATAAATATTATTTTAAATCAGTGATGGCATTTGGGTTTTGTGAAAATGTACTGAATCGAAACTTCAAATGTACTTTTTAGAGCCCGAATGTACTTTTTTGTCTTGAACACCCAATTTTCCTACTATGCACCAAATTGTTATAAAATTTACTATCAAAAAAAAAAAAAAAAGGTCCTCACTTTTCCCATCTCAAAAACCCTAGCAAAATGAGATATATTTCACATTAAATTAATTATAAAATCTACACATTGCGCGATTATTTTCATTTACTAAGAAAAAACAAAAAAAACGTAATTAATATAATATTATATACAGGTAATTACTATAAATCTATTCATTGCGGTTATTTTCATTTAATAAAAGACAAAAAAAAAACGTAAATATTATAATTTGTCCAAATGTACCGAAAATGTACTGAATATGTGTTAAAAATTTGGCGAATGTACTGAAAATATCCCAAATGTACCGAATGTACTGAAAACTTGTCGAATGTACTGACAATGAATTTTCAGGACGCAAATGTACCGAAAAAAGTACAAATGTACCGAAAATGCCATCACTGTTTTAAATATATGCAGAAATTCCTCCACAGTTTCATATAGAAAAAAGAAATAATTGCATTCAAAAATAAAAAGACAGATAAAGTTATGAAAATTCATTGAAAACCTTGCATACAGATAGCGCATATGGGAAGATGGGTTTGATTGTTCATTACTTCCCATAATTGCAATGCGGTCACTTTCATCTCGATTATAGTCGTAGGAGCTCTCATTGTTCAATTGGATTACTCGTCCAAGTACGTCCTGTAGTCCTGATCGAGTGGAAGGCTTCGAATATATGATTGGATTTTCAGCACGTCGTTTTATATTTGCCTTACAAAGATCAAAACCTAGATCTTACAAAAATTGTGAATCTTCTGAATCATATGAGTCCTCATCAGCTTCTGTAAATCCTATCAGCTCAGCATCTGAAGCTTTCGATACTCCTTCCTCAATACATTCGTATTCATCTTCGTCATCAGACGGAATAGATCATTCTTTATTGCTTTCAATTTCGCACAATATTTCTTGAATTTCAGCTGCTTTGAATCTATTATAACGTACTCTGTCCAAATTTGAAGCCATATTTTCCCAGTAACTCTTGGAATGATAGAAAACACTTCACTTTAATGCGATCACACAAAAATAAGAATAAAACTCACAAGTTCAAAGTCAACATCAGAGTGCAAAGCGTTACTGTGGGAAGTTATTCTCGAATGACTTTGTGTCATGCATCATAAAATGATGTAAAATATTATGAAAAGGGGAATCCCCGAATGCATATTAATGTTTACGAGACATATGAAAATAAAAGTTTAGCTCAATGTCGATATTTTGTACAGAACGTACGAAAAAGTTTGAAATTTTCATACAATTTGTATGGGAGAACCCAGGTACCCCGTCACCTTGGGAAAGGTGTTTTTTTTTTGCGTCTCGCACACAAGGGTTAAAAATAATAGTTATTTTGGATTTCTATTTTTTTAGATCCAAAATAATCGTAGAAATTGATTTTTATATATGGGACGTTTCAAGTCAAGCGGATCACCTACCCGGCCAAAAATGGCATCAGAAAGTGTTCGTCAAGTAAAAGGCTTCCAAAAGCAATATTCAAATTGTGAAATGGCGGATTCAATATGGCGGCCAGAAGAGGAGAAAAATCGAATGTCAAACAAAAAAGCTTATAAAAATATAAATTCGCAACCGATTGTAATTTTTCTTGGCGGAAACTGTAGCTCATGAACGTCTATTAGAATACGGCGTGGTAAGTTGAAAAAATACACCATGGCGGAATTAATATGGCGGTCAAAAATTAAATATAGTGTCGGAATTTTTGAAAGTCAACCGATTTGCACCAAATTTGGTATACGGTGGTCTTGAGGATCACTCATCATGAATCCAATTTGAATAAAAATATTTAATCGAATAACATAAATATCAGAAATTACGATTATTTTTGTTTGAAAAAAATTAAATGCCATTTATAACGATTATTCAATGGTTTCTATCAAAAATTTCATAATTGTTACGGTTGCTGGTTTTTAGTGATAGTCAATTTGAAAGTTGACGCACAGTAGCAGTTTACAAAATTCACTTCAAACTCGTTTTTTTGTTATTAATTGGCCTCCCAGATCGCGTGATTTGACATCACAAAATTATTTTCTATGGCAATGAGGGTACTTTTTTTTGCTTACGCTAATACGTCGGCTGTAATTGCCGCTTTTAAAATTCAACTTAAGTCGTGTTATTTCGAAAATAAATTCTCAATTGCTGAAAAAAGTGATCAAAAGTTGGAATTTCATATTGTGCTGAATAAGTTTTGGTTCATCATATTAATCATATTTTTATACTTTATGACACAAAATTATCCAAAAAATAGCGATAAAAATCGTGTCATTTGGAAAAATGTTTGTGTACCTCCAATATCAATATTATTCCCTGAATTATTAGTGATATGTATGCAAATGTATGTAGAGCGCACTCCTTCATATAAAGATTTTCATAGCCCGCTTTAATATGTTGTTATAGCTGAGGTATATCGGAGGTTCCTTGCTCCTGTTGAGGCCTTAGTTTTTTACACATAACTTCATAAATGTTCTGAAATGAAACATTCGATAATTTATTTTTTCTTTTAATTTCCAAACGAAAAGCAAGAGCAAAAACTTCTTGTTAAAGGAAAATTCCCTTAGGAGGCAAAAATGTTAAAACATAAAAATGTGTCAACGCAAAATTCTGTTCACAGCGAAAAACTTTAAGAAAGCAAATATCTTATCAAAACAAACAGTAAACTCTTTTGAGGATGAAAACCTCTTAAAAATGAAAACCCAAACCGATGCAAAAATCTTGCAGAAGTAAAAGCAAGATAAAATCAGAAAAATAATATAAACAAAACCTTATCAAAGCACCGTCATAACAATATTTTTTTTGACATTTATACATATTTGAACTTTTTTTGACACTTGAATACAAAATTTTATTTTTCATAGACGATTTTTCATTCTTCAGATAAGATTTCTTAATGATAACTTTATTTTGAAGAAAAATCTGCCTGCATTTGATCAGGTTACCAAATTAACATTTCTCGAAGAGTATAAACGAAGCTATTCCTTGATCAGATATTGATAAAATTTCAATATAAAAAAAAATTGTTTTTCGTAGATGTTCCATTTAAAAATATTTTATTTGATACTACTGTTCAAAGTTTTGAAAAGCCTTCAGACGGCAAACTTTTCCGAAAGGAAATAATGGTTTATATTACTGAAAAGTTGTGAGATGATTTCGTGGTATTTAACCCTCCAATTAGCGTTGTGGTCGATCAACCCATTTTGAAACTTTTTGTGTCGTAGTTTTTTTTTCTGAAAATATTTCGGCAAATGGTGCCATGACTTTGTCAAACTCGATTCAATGTATTTTAAAATTATAGGCCATTTTCTGTGGAACAAAAACATAGTCCGAGTAAAATTTAAACGTTGTATAGCGTTTTGGTGTATCAGACCACATCAGTCAAATCGATTCTTGTTAGAATTGGGAGTCGCGATTGGTGTTTATAGCGACACTATTAGCAGGTTTCGCATGTGGCCTTGATGAATAATCAGTTCCTTACACGGGTACAGAATTTGTAGTCTTAGCTTGCAAGTGTATTTTTGGAAATGAATTTTAATGAAAATGCATCCGATATATACTTGATAGAGGGCCAGTGAAATGTATCTTTTCGTAAGCTTTCTGCTAATCAAAAAGAGAAATTCAACGCGCAACTTTCTCTCATTCTTTCTATCGAGAATGCTGAAGATTATAAGCTCCAGAAATTGTGGATCGTGGTCATCGAAAAATGAAATATAGATCGCCTGAACACTATCAGAGAATTGGTATCACTGAAGGAAGCTGAGTGCTATGCATATATTGGTTTGGCATTATTTTAACTCGGGCAAACGTGCTTCTAGTTTTAGCAGGCTTCTTTCTTCAGCATGCTAGATGTTTCGATTTAATTTATAAAATAATGAAATGAAATGAGTAAATTCTACCAGTATGGGCCGAAACCCGTCTTCTAGTTCACTGATCTATTTGATAAGGTTAAGAACCTACGCATACATTCATAAACTTATACTATCCCAGTGTGCCACACGGATCCGTTTCGGATTCGTTTAGGATCCGCTTCTTAGTATTATTTATCCGAAACGGATTCCGATTCTGATACGATTCGGATGCGAAATCGTGGGTGATTCGCCTCCAAACAGCGAGAAGGATCGTCCGCGTTGTCGGATCCGTTTCGAACTCGGAACGGACTTCATATAAGGATCCGTTTCGGATTTGATAATAAAACGGATCCGTTTCGAACTCGTTTTTCTAAATAAAACGGATTTTACTGTATCAAATAAACGCAATTAAAAAAACATTTTTCTATTTTGATTATTTTATTTACTTTCCATCTATTTTTCTAATGTTGTTGTTGTTACTTATTATTCATTAATGTTATTAATACGTTTTTAAAACTTCAAAGGAGAAATTAATTTTTTTTTTTGCCTGTCACCCGATCACAGAATTGAACCTGCATCCTGCGTCATGTCACTGTTCAAAGATGCTCATCTTACCCTACTCAGCTACCGACAGCATTTTTAAGACCTACTAAAATGATGTCGTTAAACTGCGCATGCAACAACCATTGTCTAATCAGGGAAGCTTCGGTTCAAATCCCGGCAACGACATAATTTTTTTTTTAATTTTTTTAATTTTTTTATTTTTTAATTTGAAAGTATTTAAAAAACAAAAAAAGAACTATGTTTATAAATATATATTGAAAATATCGTGACTGGCTTTTATATTAATAATTAAAAACGAGTCCGGATCTCATTTGTTTTATTAAAAAAAACACGGATCCATAACGGACTCGTTATTTATTATTAACATAAAGACAGTTTTGAAGATATTTTCAATATAAATATAGTTCTCTACTTCTTTTTTTGTTTTTTAAATTTTTTTTAAATTAAAAAATAAAAAAATTAAAAAAAATAAAAAAAAAATGATATCGTCGCCGGGATTTGAACCGAAGCTTCCCCGATTAGACAATGGTTGTTGCATGCGCAGTTTAACGACATCATTTTAGTATGTCTTAAAAAGAGTCCGTAACGGATCCGTTTTATTTACAAAAAACGACTTCGGAACGGATCCGACAAAACGGATTCCAATTTTTGGAGAAGAAATTCATACGAAAAAGAATTCGAAAAGGATCCCTTTCATTAACAAAAAAACCAATCCGAAACGGATCCGAATATGAAGTCCGTTCCGAGTTCGAAACGGATCCGAAAACGCGGACAATTCTTCCTGCTGTTTGGAGGCGAATCACCCACAATTTCGCATCCGAATCGTATCAGAATCGGAATCTGGAACGGATCCGATTTATTTACAAAAACCGATTTCGGAACGGATCCATTTTGTTCACCAAAAAGGAGTCCGGAATCGATCCGTATAAGAAGCCTGTTCCGAGTCCATAACGGATCCGATTTAGTTAAAAAAAATGAGTCAGGCTCGCATCCGTTTTATTTTAGAAAACGAGTCCGTAACGGATCCGTTTTAGTTAAAACAAAACGGTTCCGTAACTGATCCATTTATGAAGTCCATTCCGGATCTGTAACGGACTCGTTTTAGTTAAAAAAACGAGTCCGGCTCTCATCCGTTTTATTTAAAAAAAACGAGTCCGTAATGGATCCGTTTTAGTTTTAATGTAACGGATCCATTTATGAAGTCCGTTCCGGGTCCGCAACGGACCCGCATCCGTTTTTGTGCACATTGGGACACTATACACCGTTTCACACATAATGTCACACCTGGAAAAGACCATGCCGTGATTTCATAAGCCACATCTACAAAATAGGTAATTGTGGTCTGTCAGACCACAACCTATGGTTAACGGACTTTTGTTTTACCGCTAATCGGAGGATTAACCAATTACAGCACATTTTTACAAATATTTTACAAACAATTTTCATATAATTTATCGATTTTTAAGTGTTTGGCCAAACATTTAAAATTCAAACTTTTTAGCAATTTCCAAATATATAGATATAGCAGCGTCCTTGTGAAAGTTTTTCCAATGTCACTGTTTAATGTTGAATTTTCTATTGTCAACAGAAAAGCATTTGACATTCGCAATACGAAGAATAAAACGCTTGTGAAAATCTCATTATTTACGAGACGCAATAATCAAATTTGCAATGACGCATGTTGTTAACACGTACTGTCTACAGCATAAATTTATGTGTTATCACATAAACATAAAATAAATCAAGATTTTCAGAGAACGCACTTTAAGGATAGACAATTACATACACAAGTTTAGGAATATATGTATTTGTACCAGAATAAATCTATATAAATAAAGTTATTTTAATATTGCCATAATCATTATAAGATAATATAGAAATTTTCATATCGTTACATTAAGCTTAAACTATTTTTTTATATATCACTTAGATATTTAATATTAATGTCTTGTTATGTATCTTTAAAATTCTTAACGATGATTGGCTAAGTATCATAAAATTTCACCAAAATCACGTTGAAACATAAAAATTATTTGAACACATCGTAAAATCTCAAATTTACACTTTGTATATAAACAATAAAAAATTACCAGAAACATAAAAATTTTTCCACTCATAAACTTTTATTTTGAAATTGTATTTTGGTCAAGATTTAAGCTATAAAATATTTCACACTGTTAGACTGTATATTATGTGAATTTGAGATAAAGAATTTTAGCTGGTGTCGCTTCAGAGTTGCAATGTATTAGTATTCTATTGGTGTTTCAATATTATTAGACAAAATTATTTGCAAAATCCTTAACGTAGGTACTATAAAAATTTTAAGCACTTTAGGTGTATTTGGTATTTGATAAATCAAAACAAGACTGATTTTAGCGTGCACAAATTATAAATTGTTTCGTCGCCTAAGTTAATATATTGCTCAAGCAAAATATAAAAACATAATAAAGACAGACGTAAAAATGTATATAATAAGTATTTCTGAAACTCATAATAGACAAATTTACAGTTATTAGGTTACATGTTTCGTGTGTGTTCTTGTAGTGAACATAATAAAGCGCTTATAAAGACATAAGACGACATGTAGTGTGCGTGTTTTTATACTGTTAACATATAAGTCACTTGAAAGACATGCCGCCTCAAGTCTTTATGCTCACCAAGTTTTGTCTTTTTAAGGCGTTTTACCAAGACAAGTATGAGAAAAATATGATTTGTCCTTTACGTATAAAACAATATATCACAGATAACTTAGTGGGAAGCAATTTTGCAGGACATGGGTTCAATAACGTCGTTTAAAACGTAAGTAAAAATTAAATTCGATAATAAAATTATTTGATTCTTTCAAAGATCTTTAGAAGACATCTTCAAGTATTTAGGTCTATTTGAAAGATCTCTTTACAGGTTTCTTGTCTGTGAACAAACTCTTTTTAAAGTTTTTTTAAGGTGACACATGTCTTTATACTTCAAATGCCAAATGGCTTTGATAAGTCCCTTTAAATAATTTATAAATATAATATGTTGTCTATCTTCTTAATTTTGAAAGGCCTTTAAAAAAGCTTCTTAAATTTTTTTTTTTGCGACACCTTAAAAAATAATTTTTCCTATGTAGAAGGTGAAAAACAAATTTTGATGTGGCGTCCCTAACTCACCAAGAATTTTTTTTAGCCACATTTAGAATAAAATAAAAATCACGATCAGCGGATCGAACCTTCTAAAAACAATGTTGCATGTTTAGCATGCAATAGAGCTTTGCTGGGTGCCCGGTCATAAGGGTATCTCCGGAAATGAGAAAGCTGACGAATGTGTCAGAAAAGGATCAGAACAACTAGAGAATCAACAAGTGGTAGACCTTAAGATACCATTGGCGGAACTACACTATCGGATAGAGGACATAATAAAGAAACAAACGAACAGAAGGTGGCACTTTACCACCGGATGCAGAACGTCTCGAATCATGTGGCCTAAATTGAATCTGGGAAGGACGCAATCTCTCTTAAGATTCAGAAGAGGAGAGCTTATGACTGTTTTAGGAGTGTTATTGGCCCTATAGCCGCGAGATATGGTGCTCCTATAAGAGATTTCAGCAGGAGCTGCGGAAATGAAGAAGAGGATGAGACGGTTAAACACCAACTCTGCGAATGCCCTGGGCTAATGAGGAGATGAATCAAATATTTTGGTTCTGCGTTCTTTGTTGGTCTTGAGGAACTAGCTGACTGGGAACTCACCAGTATCCTCAACTTCACCAAGGCGTGTGGGTGGTTCGCCCCCATTCAATAGGACTTTTCAAAGGAGAAGGAGAGGAACATTTATATATATATGTAGGGTATCACAATGGGCAAACTGCCTCTGAGTGCATCTTGCTATGCTTGCAACCCTTTTAACCTAACCTAGTTGTCGACTCTTCTAAGAAGTTTTCTTAGTCCGTGAAAAAAATGCTTAACACCAATGGATAGGAAAAGATTTAGTATGAATTTTAAACATCACCAACGACCCCAGGTTTTTATTTGAAAAACATCTGACATGGAAAACCAAAAATGGATCTCGAACACCAATAGCGGGGTCTCTGACCGCTCTGAGAGCATATTTGGTCTGGATTTTTGCACAAATTGTTGAGAAAGGTCGAATTGTGACATCACCAGATTGCCTGTGAGATAATTTACAATTTTTTAAAGAAAACAATCGTTAGGAAAAATACGAAAACTTTCTGAAAATAATTTTTGTTGCGCCAAACGATGATAGAGAAGCTTCTGAACCCATTTATAAAGGAGCCGTAATCTCACAATTATTAGAAAAATATCATTGCAAGCAGCTTATAGGATACGATCTTTTTCAAAAAAAAAAAAAAAAACCCAACAATACAAAAAACATGTAAAAAATAGATTTCTGACATCAACGGAATATTATGGGTCAAATTTCTGAACAAGTTTTTATTCCAATAAGTAATGAAAAAGTTCGCAACCCTCTCCAGTAGCATGCAACAACTTCATTTTAACTGTTAATGCCCACATGCTCAAAACGCAATCTGACATATCGCAAGTTGCCTGCTGTTCAACTTTATGCTTGGAGTGATGCTCGGAATTTTCGTTGGTAACAACTTGCGTCAATACCAACAATTCGTACGTTGGTGGATTACAGAAACTGAGGTTACGGCATAAGAAGCATAAATAAATACGTCACTCACGCAATGTGTGTGTGTAGACAGCACTTTCTACAAGTTAACGCCATACGACAATTTACTCCTCATACTCTACTAAATCTTTGACACCTTAGCGAGGTGTTGCTGTTGTCTAGGCCTTTGCACGCAATTGTCTATTCGGGTAGGTCCTTCTATCAATACCATTGTATTCGTGTGTAATTGTTGTGGTGCGTAAGTGTTTGTCTGTTCTTGACAGCAACAATTGTTGCAGGAGCATTTATGCCCTAGCTACTATTTTCAACAATAGCAATAATAGAGCCAACAACAACCGAATTACAGTAGTTGCGTGGGATAACTTCAAATGAAAAATGACAGCCATATTACTTCTGCACACCTGCAATTACATTCGTAATACAAATTATGAAAGTAGTTACCTTCAGTCGATGGATATTGTGCTATATTAAATGGAATATTTGGTTAAAATAAATTAGCATTCAAATAGCTTTGATAGAAAATTGGAAAAATGACAAAGAGCATCAAAAAATCAATAAAAGTTTTAACGACTTTTGGCAATTCTTTCCGTACTATATTTTCTTAAATAGCCACAAGTAAAAATGTTCACACACTTAAAGGCTTAAAACATGGGATGCATTCTGCGATAAAGACCTGTTCTTGCCAGAGTTGAAATTTTCAATATACATATATGTAGGGGAGAGGCGGGCTAGTGTGGACAATTTTTACATAATTATAAAATTGGATATGTAGATATTTATTTTTTGTAATAAAGTATTTTTTAGTGATTACTTATACCTCTTACCTTCATAATTACACCAACAGTTACAATTTTTTTTTCATAAACGCATTTTTAAATTATTTTAAAAAGAGCTTACAAGATCCCCGTGTAAGGAGACAACCATTGATTTTACTAGCGGCTAATGTGGACACCAATAGAAACTTGATAATTGAAATAGAAACTTAAAAAAAGAGTTCAAATATATATATATACATTTTTTTGAAGACAATAATAATTCAGTTCAATAAAAATTTAAAATTCACTTCTATTCCATGTTATTCTTGAAGAAAGCGAACGTTTCTTGGAGCTGCATTTTTGCTTTTCAGAGGTTCTTCGTTTGTCTTCTCTGGTTTTTTGATAAGAATTGAGGACTTTCCTCGTTTTCGTCAATTTTGACACTTTCTCGGACCAGCTTTTAGAAAAGGTCTGACAATTTCTGGACCCATTTTCGGAAATTTTTTTTTTTGCTCCAATCGATGGGGAGAGGTCAAAAATGGATTTTAAACATCACTTGAATACCTCCGGACCCTGGAAAAGACCGTTTTTGATCCATTGTCGGAATTTTTTTTTGTCTCAATCGATTGGGTAAGTTCGAAAAAATAATTTTGGACATCACATAGGGTGGCTACGGACCTTGGAAAGTACCGTTTTCAACCCTTTTGGTGCTTTCCAAGGTCCGTAAACGCCCGAAGGTATGTACTAAAGCCATTGTCGACCATTCCTTATCGATTGAAGCATTAACAATTTTTTAGGGTGGTTTAAAATAAAATTTTTTTTTGCACCAATCGTTAGGGAAAGGTCGAAAATAGCTATTTCCGAGCTTAATATTTCAACTGATGAAAAAAAAAATTTTTGTTTTGAGCCACCCTAATAATGCCACCTAACTCTCCGATACATCAGCAAGATCCGTTTTCCGTTTGTACATAAGTAGGCACCATCTGTAAATAAATTTAATTTCGATTGACATTACCTACCTTCTCATCAAAGTAAATGTAAATGGGGCTATTGTGGACATGTCCACACAATCCCCATTTCAACTGCCCTTGTATTATATATTTACACTTTAGCAAAAGAATGATCAATTTCTGAGTATCACGGAAATTGAGAAAAAACAAAAAATTTACTTTTTGCTGTGCAAAACACGTCTGGTCTCGTTACCATGAAACAGTGAACTGTACACAAGCGAATTTTATTTTTGGTGATGGGGAGTGCTAAGGTCTACTTAAAAAAAATTCAACGGAAAACATAGACTCAAAACGGAGAGAGAATTTGAATCTGTCCACACTAGCCTCCAGTCCACACTTGCCCCCCTCTCTAAATCAAAAATTTCGAAAATTATTTGCTCGTTCAGGAAAATGTTGGTCAAAATCCATTGTTCACGACATAGGATATTTGTCTTTCAAGATGTCTAACCAGAAGACAATGCTCAAGCTTGCTGCAATACATTGCTTACATGCTGCTGCTTTGAAATCATCTCCTTTGTTTTGTTAGCCAAGTTATTTGTTTATATTGTGCATTGTATGAGACAAAAGGAGCACTTTCTTAGAGACAACATCTGCAAAAGTCAGAAATGGTGTTTCCTTATTTCCATCAGCTTCGATAACAATTCAAATTCACTCATTCAAGCAACGGCGTGTAACGTCTTCACTGATTGATTATCGAAATGCGTGAAAGTACACAAACTCATTAATAGAAAATCGGTTAATATACGTTATTACACACTCCCTGCACCACGCCAAAATGTTTTCAAATCAATGTTAATGATGTATTAACCATAATTACAAGTAGCGAAATTAAATTTAATTTAAATGTTTTTGGTTGCATAAACGAGGCAAAATACGCATTTAGGTTTTCACCGAAAATTTCTACAGCTATGCCCACAAAATAAATTAGATGATTTTTTTCGGCCCACTTTTTTGTGCAACATGCAATCACAAGTAAGTTAATATTTGCACATTCGCAAAGTAAACACAATAAAGCGAAAGGAACATTACAAACCTGTACGTTGCCAGGTAATCACAAAAGCTACTTTATAAATATCCTTTGGCAATATTCCGTACAAATGCTATTTAGAGCTTTGTTAAATTGTAACACAAAAACATTAAGTTCTCCTTTGTGAGTTTTTCCTGTACCCATAGCGTTTTCATTTGGTACGATTGCAATCGTTGTTGGCGTCATCCTTGTTGTTGTTGTTGTAGTTGTGTATCCTGAGCATTACGCCAATGTTTATTTCAATTATGGGTTTAAGAATTTTTCACAGGATCTATAAAAGATTTGTTGTTCTTATGGGAAATGTTTTTTTTTGCCATTTGTTAGTATGTATGTTGGGAATACATTTGTTACGTCAGAGTATTTGTATGGCTTATTTGTTGGTTATAGTAAGTGGTGACCTACAAAGGTTATCAGTAGCTTAGATATATTTAAGCATTTTATTTTGATCTCCCTTTGTGTTGCAAGATTTTGTTTTTGTCTTCTGCAAAGATTTAGTAGTCTTAAAATTTACTTAAATAAATTTCTTTTAAAAAAAAAAGTTTTATATAAAAATTTGAAAAATTTTGAAAGGGAGGAGTGTGCATCAGAATACTGAGGATATTTAATTTCAATTTTTAGAAGTGCTGAGAAAGTTGTTTATACTATTTAAAATTTTAGTAAAATTTAAAATAAAAAACGACTAGGTAACTTCAATTTATTACGTTTTTTTATGAGTTATACGCTAAGTTTTGTTCTTAATGGTTTGATTACAATTTTTTTTATCTCAAATGGTTTGTTGTTTCCGAAAAACAGAGTTAGAAAATTTTAGCACATGCAGTCTTTTGCAATTACTTCAATTTGGACATAATTTGCGGTCCTTTTTTTAATTTAAAATTTGGAAAGTTTTGATAGGGAAAAGTTTGCATCGTAATACTGAAAATATTTTTAGTAAGTGCTGGGAGAGCTTTTTTTGCTATCTAAAATTTTAGTAAAAATAAAAAAACGAAGAATAAAACTGACACAAATTCGGTAATTTTCGAGATTCGGGACGGGCTTTCCCAAGGCAAATTTGGTTGGTTAGTTTCACCAAAATGCATTACTATATTTCCCGTATAACTTAACCTGTAATCTTATACACTCGACTTTTCTACAGCCGGGCCTTGGGCTATATCCAGTTGACTGAATTACGAATGCATATGGACCAGAGTTGTTGCTTTTTGATAACCTCAAAAATAAACGTACAGCTTTGCTACTTCCCCACCAATTTAGAATGTTAAGAAATAAAAGAGGAGATTCCATATTTTATTATGGACTAACTTACTAAGATTATTGAAAAAGTAAGCACCCCAACCATCCATACATAAACCTACATACATAAAGCAGGGTAGCTACAGAGGAAGCTCACATTACTTTCCTCCTCTCTTTGCAACAACATTCTCTACAGATGACATGCTAGCATGTTTGCGAAATAGACTGTGGCTAAGGACTATCACTCATTTTGTTCGCAGCTGTTTTAAATATATGAGATTCTCAGATCACTTTAAAATCTTGAAACTAAATAGCTATGAAATCTTGCAGATCTAGTAGCTAAACTCTCTAATTAGCCAGAGTACATGTACCTAGAGTTATGTTGGTTGCTTGTAAGTGGCAAGTGGTATTATATTCATCCATTCTTTGTCGGGTTGCGAAGGCAGTGTACCACAGCTAAGGAGCTCGCTGGCTCTCTTGTTTACCTCAACACCTCTTTTTCCGGATACTCAGCAAAAGACCCGTATATATTTATTTTCATTCCTCTGCCTTTAAAAATTTTATTCCCTTGAATTTGAGATTAAGTCAGTTTGAAATATATATATATATGTACAACGCTTATCACACCACATTTCTCTAAAACAGTTTCAATATCTAATCATAAAACAAAAATTTTGTTTGTGAAGTAAAATTTTACTCGACAGAAGCAAAATTTTTTCTGTTTATCTGAAAAGGATACATCGAAGAAGTGTAAGTCCTTAACTGTTATATTAATTTTTTGGTTTTCGATTTTCTCACAGTGTACTGAATTCACTCTGTCACTGGCTATTGGTGCTGTCATATCTCACATCTAGAGTCTATTGATGTTGCCACAATGTCACAGCGTCAGTAACAGCATCTCGGTATCAATGGGTGACATTTGTGATATTATATACTAAAGCCATTCATGGCAGAAGAAGCTACAGCTTTTATCTATTGGAGGCTGTTTGTTTACTTTTGCTCTTTTTCAAAGTTATAAATTTCACTATTTCTCATATCTGTAGACAATTTAGCAAAATCACTCCCGGAAAAGGCCTGTCTACCTTATCATTTATCATTGAATGTAGGCCAGCTTCTTCGAATTGAAAATGGATGGAATCGGTTCACGGACACGTTTACCGCCTATACAAGAAAAACATTTAAAACTGCAGAGACCTACTTGATGTAGTATAACCAATTTTCTGAAAAAGATTAGGAAAAAAATTAGAAACTCTGCAAAATAAGTTGACGAATTTAGGCTAGAGGGCGCGGCACTTTCCATATGCTGAGGTACTTGACTACTGTCTTTGTTGTCAGTATGCTTTCGCATATCTACAGCTACAGTTTTAATAGCAAAAGTTGGTTTAGTTTTCTCCTGCCTCTGTCGCTATTGCGAGCTAATATTATAGCTGCAATATCATCTGTGTACTCCAGCAGATGTGTCTCAACCGGCATTTCCATGCAGAGGGTTTCACCGTAGCTTAAGTTCCAAAGTTCTGATAAACTTGATAGACCCTTCCGCTGCTCCTGATTTTATTATATTTATTTTTCGTTCTTCTACGTGTCATATGTAAGCTTACTATCCCTTAGATAGCTTTGTAGGATCCTCAGTGGGTACTGAGGGGTAGCAAGTCTCGACTTAAGAACTTCAATAATGCCTGCAGACCTGATGCTATTAAAAGCCATTTTTAACCAATACCAATTTTTGCATTTCCGAGAACAAGCTTCCCCTAATGCATGCATTATACTATCATCAGCAGCAGACCGCTCGGGTGTTTTGCCGCTACTGTCTTCAGTATTTTTGCAGGAATTTTATATGATCCTGGAACCTTGCTGCTCTTGAGAGCTTCTGCTGCATCTCTAAGTTCTTTCTAAGGAAATAAAATAAATTTATTGATGTCAACTAAGGGGACATCCATTAAATACGTGTGGTATTTTTTTGGAAAATTCGGACCCCCTCCCTCCCCTTGGTGAGATTTGGTGAGATCTGGCGAGACCCCTCCCCCCCCTCCAGTGAGATTTAAATTATAATTTTTAATGTAAACTCTATGCATTAAAAAGTTGACGTGAGGTTAACCTTGAATCCCCCCCCTCCCTTTGGTGAGATTTGGTGAGATTTTGTAGGACCAACTCCCCCCCTATTTCAACTCACGTAATTAATGGACGTCCCCTAACTACCGCATGATAACTTTTTGTTATATCAATCTGAAAAAATATCCTACAGTTGTAAATTTCATCGTCGTATTAGTTTTTTTTTTTGTATCAATTTCGTTAAAATTATAAAATTCTTCAATGATGGCAGCTCTAGAAATAATAACAAACGTAGTGCTTCAACTTCTTAAGAATTCGTGGTTAAACGAATGTTTGTGCATTCAGCCGCAAGTTACAAGTATATACAAAGGATATTGAAGTTTATCATCGAACTAACCTATTCGCTCTTACAGCAAGGCATAAGGATAACTATGTGTTCTACATTGATGTTGATTATCAAAAGTTTTGTTGTTCTATCTCTGGCATCTTCTTTGCAATCCTGTCGCCTAAGCATCTAAAGTTAAATGCGTCAGAAGCATCAATACCAAAATGTTGTTGGTACACCGGAATTGTTGCCAATGATTTACAAGTGTGTGAAGACAAAAATTTAATAGGGAAATTGGTGATGGCGAAACAACAAAGGACTCATTGTGGTTGTCAAAGAGCACTTGTGTGGCTTTCATTATTATTATTGTTTATGATGGTTTGTTTGCAAGTAATCATATTTTGCTGAAACAACACATTAGAGATGTTAATGGTGTTGCTGTCAGCTTTGAATATTGTGGAAATTTATTTCTATTGAGGAAGGAGTAACTAACGCAAATTGAATTTTTTTTAGAGAAAAGAATTTTAAAAAATGTATATAGTAAGCTTAAATCACAAATTATTGTTTAGTTACTCTTAAGGCTGTTAAAACTTATAACAAAAAGCTAGTTTTCACTTTTTTCTTTTATTGTCTGGAGAAATATCTTGCTGACATACTCTCACTTGTACTTTTTGAACAGAATTCCAACTTACACAATATGACCTGCTTAGAAAGCTGAAAGTGAAAACTCTTTTTTTTTTTTTTGCTATTTATATTGTTCGTATTTTAAGAGCAGAAGCATCCTGTGCACTTGTTATGCAGTGTACGGATAAAAATACCTACACATCTACGGCAAATCCCACTATTTTCATTTCAACCCAAACCTAACACTTTTAAGATTTGTGTCTCTGCTAGTAGGACAATACCTACGTATGTATGTACATACCTACTGCTATTAAATCTTTTATTCATGCATTTTACTACCTTTTTGCTCTTAAATAAATTGTAGGTTGCAAATATGGTGCAAAGAAACAAACATTCGCATTGAGCTCAGAAGTCATAAAAGTCACTTCTGGTATAGAAGTTATAAGAAAATTTGCATACCTACACATAAATAAGCAGACAGTGAAATCAGAAATAGAAAAAATGTGTGGGCGAAGAAGTCCTTGAATAGGCACACAGTGCATAAGAGATAAAGCTTTTTTCTTCATTCACAACAGACTTTTTTTTGATATACGTAGCATAAAACCTTAAAAAAAATTACGTCCTTTTTGGATTTTTTTTTTCGATATAATCAAATGTTTTTGTATACTATACTCAGGGCGTGGCATGTATAGAAAAGCATAATTATTTCTAATCGGCGCCACCACCTGAGTCGATATAGTCATGTGATCATGTTTTCTCATATTTGTCTTTGTAAAGCCACTTTAAAATATAAAAATGTACAGTATAAAGACATAAGATATGGGCATGTCTTTTAAGTGACTTTTATGTTTGCACTATAAAGTCATATACGAGACATGCCACCTTATGTCTTTATAAGCACTTTGTTATGTACTGTATAAAGACACATACGAGACAAGTGGTGATTTTAATATTTGAAATCACTAAGAAAAATATTGAAACTTAACCTAAAAAATTAAAAAAAAAATATTTTTATCGTATTCTGCTAAGGAATTGTTACAAACTATTAATCCAAATTTTTATCATAACCGTCCGTTTGCCTGTAAAATTTTTAAATTTGAGGTCAAAGCAAAATTTTTAACTATTTGACACAAGTGTAATGTGTTTTGGGCTCTAAGATTTTAGGGACTATATTTTCTCAACATGAGCTACTTTTATACAAAGTTTCAGACTTTTCAATTTGAGTTGACGTGTAATGCCCCATATAAATATAGTAAATATTGTTAATTCTATTCGCCAAGTATTTCGATCACAAGAAAGGGTTTTATAACGCTTCAACTTAAAACGCTAAGAAAGACCTTCATAAATATATAAAATACATTTGTTTCCACATATGTTTTAAGTTTACGTTTCTCACAGCTGTGGGGATAGAGTTAGATGATACTGATTTTGAAATGTTTTGGCATCTTAGGCCAACTAACTCTATGCAGACCTTTTACATATAAAGTTTATGTATAAAGGTTTTTTGCGTGTTAGAGACGACTTTTCCCATGACTTCCTAGAAACGGCTATGAAGAATCTCTTTTTCCTAGCATTTAACACATTAACACACACTTTTAGGTCACCGGCCTATACAAATCTCGTATAGGTCTGCGCAGATCTAGTTAGACCAGTTAAAGCCAAAAAATTTCTGAACCTTGTAGGGTTAAAAAAAATGTTTTAAAAATTAATTTTTTAAACGATATACATACAAGAGGTTGGAAACACTAAAACATTCCGGATTGGGAGATATCAGTTCACTCTGATTTTACTTAGAAAATGGAGACATTTAGGTGATTCATTTGACTTTTCAGATGAAATACTATGCGTTTTCATAACTCAAACTTAAACTTTTTCAACGATACATTTATATGGTTTGGTATACAATTAGTAGTTAATACTTCCAAACAATCTGTTATTTGATTTACAAAAGAAACATATGTAAATCGGCATATTTTTACTTGTGGAAGATCTATTGAAGGACCTATGAGTTTAATTACTTAATAAAAGATATAGAACTGTATAAGATCTCTAAAATGAAATGCATTTTGTAAGAATTAAAGTATATCTCGGATTTTTCACACTTATAACATAATCATTCTTAGTTTTATGAATGTCCTTTATCAAAAAAATGTTTTGATCGGATCTTAGACTTGAATATGCTTTTTGAGCGCGCTTTAAAATTTACTCGTGTTTGTGTGACTCGATGTGTTCTACTAATGACTACATTTAAAAATTTATATTTTCTCTAGCACATCAAATTGTAATCGATCTATATTTTACTTCTTACCAAGAAATTTTAATCTCATTACAAACTAGAATATATTAATTAAAATCATGAGTTATTAAAGTAAAATCTAATTTGTGTAATAAAGCCAAATATTAAATTGAGTTAAAGTTTAGTTAAAGCAAATATTGTTTTCTTTAGCATGCCAGCAGTAAGTCTACAAAGCAAAACGAACATTCAACTAAATAGTTCTGCAACAAAACTGACCTTAAGGCAGCAGCAGCAGTTAGTTGCTACAGGCATAATCAAACCGAAGCATAGCAAGACAGGAGAAGACAAGTTAAATATACAAGAAAGTACAAATATTTAATTGTTTGCAGTAGCAGCAGCATACAAGAACAATCAACTTAAGGCTAAAACTAAATTAGTAAGTAGTTGCCAAAATTGAAATACCAAATAACATAAACACAATATAACGCAATTTGAATGAAAGTTTCTATAGATTGAGTTAAGAGTTAAATTGAATAGAGACTTTAGTTTAAGGCTAACAACGAACAAATTATTTAATTTTGAGATTTTAGTTATTAAAGCAATTCATATTAAGTTATCATACAAGCTGTAGTTTACATATTTATCGAAATAATTAGTTCGAAATAATTAGCAAATTTGTTACAATTTTCAATGTATTAATTTCGGTATGAGTTCTTAAAGCATGCAAAGTGTGCAGTGTCTTAAAATTAAAACTTTAAGTTCTTATAAATAGTATTGGTAAACGTAAGCACATGCCACCCAAGTTAATAAGCTTGAAAACATTTAGGTAAGTTGCTTAAAGAAAATTCTTCCCACATTTTAAAAAGTAAGGTTTTTCTCTGAATTTCTTCAAGAAATTGTTATTATATTTTAAATAATAAAAAGCAGAATCAAATATTTTTTTTTATATGAAAAAGTTATATTTTTAATTTGTATGTAAATTTAATTCAGTTCAATGTTAGTTTGTATACAATATCTTTAGTTTTATTATTTGGTGTGTAAATATGTAAATTATCTGGATTTCCAACTCTAGAAAGTCCAACATATAACAAATAAAATTTGTTTTTATGAGATCCACCCTAAATAGAGTCTTTGTCTTATGAAAGCTACTTGGTGTAAATTTGGTGTGAATCGATTAACCGGACTTCGTGAAAATTATATTTTAAAAATATATTTGTATGAGGGCCACTCTAAATATGCACCCTTAATGAAAGTTTTACAGCCAAAGCTATTCCTCATCACATAAAAAACACATCGTGTAAATTACATGTGAATTTATTAAGTGGTCTTTGTGAAACTGTTATTTTAAAAATCTTTTTGATGGAGGGCCACCCAAAATAAAAGTTTTGTTGCCTAAGCTATGCCTCATAATATATAATCTACGTGGTGTAAATTCGGTGTGAATCGATTAACCGGTCTTCGTGAAAATGATATTTTAAAATATTTTTATGAGGCCCACCCTTAATATGCACCCTTAATAAAAGTTATTTTTACATAGCGAATAATTTTTTTTCCCAAAACTGGTTGCGGCATCTGAAAGTATTACTTGTACCCTTAAAAACCCTTTTTAAATTATGTCGATATCTTTTTTATCTCCGAAATATCGTAACTTGAAATTTATTACATAGGCCTACATACAGATCTACATTAATTCTAGTATGGCAGGAAGCATAGAAAATTTAAATTTATGATATTTCGATGTTTAAAAGAGATATCGATATCAGCGCATCAAAGTCCTGCGGATTTGGACTTTTTTTATTTTTGTCGGCCTTTGTAATTATTGAATCATAAAAAATAATAATTCAAAAGTCTTTTAAATTAATAATGTATCTTTTTGAAGTGTTTAATTGCTTCTACCCTCTTTAAGTACAATTTTAAACGGTCTATAATTTTCAATGGTCCATTCTGTAAATAAGAGCACGGCTTCTTTTTTGTATCTTTGTCAGATTCTTTTTTTGTAGAGCTATCGTCCTTTGATATTGTTTTTCTCAAATAACATTTATGCCTGACAAGATTCGATGTTGAAATAGTATTGTATTTACATATGTACATATGAGCAAGTTCTACAAGCTACTATGTCCGGGAGCTCATTTCTCAACCGATTTTCTACTTTTCCAAATGCACTCCAAACTATACTCCTGCCTCTTTTTTGAATAATTTTAAACTCTCCAGAAACAATTTTTGTTCGAATTACTGAGTGAGTTAATAATCCGGATAGACCAGAATTGAAACCGTCTGTGGCAATGAAATCTTGCGTTGACATTATTATACAATTTTAAAATAGAAAATTATAAGGAGTCTAAACATTTTTAATAAAATTTAGGTTTTAATTAAAAATACATAAAAACAAAATATATAGCCGGAGTGGACCGACAATGTAGTTCTCTACAAAAAATAATCAAGTTAAGGGGCGAACCAAGTTTTTCATTTTGAAAAACATGCTATTTTTCAGAATTAATTGTCTCACCCCCATTATAGTACGGGAGGCAGCGTTGCATTTTTGAAGGTCATTTCCTCCGCTTAGCTTTTTTTCCAATTCTTAGTTTAAGTAAGGCTGATAATGGAAATAAGCGTCAGTCACTAGAATCCTTGTGGGTCTGGTTGTGAAAGGCCGACGAAAAAAGTTCTGCTCAATAACTCCGAAAGTAAGCTACAAGTAAAAAATTATGTTAAGACCAGTGTTGTAGAGCAGCTGAAAATATCGAATATGAATACATCGATTTCATAAGCAACATATGTACCAAATCGAATCCAACTGTGTCAACCAGTTGCTGAGATATAAAATATTTGATTTTGTTCTCATATTGGAGGCGGGGCACCGCCCATTTTTTTATTGAATCTTACTTTTGGCTCTACTTTTTATATACTTACCAAGTTTTGTTTATTTGCGTCATAAGTGATAAGATATGATGAATTTTAATTTTCTTTAACATGGGGGGGTGTGGCATCGATTAAAAAAAATCTGACGTGCTGGAGAAAAACCATGAGACACGTATATTTTTTTAGTGTCTTTTTTCAAAATATAGTGAAGTTTAGTGTACAGCCAAAAGTTGGATTTTGTCTGACTGTGTTATTAATGTATTAAAATTTTCCTGTAAATCATATTAGATAATTTTATTATTGAATTTAGATTGAAAGTACTAATACTTTTCATTTTCTAATATATCAATCAATATTGGCCTTTAATCAAAACTTCTTGGGTATTTATTTAAAAGCCGCAGAACTACTCATTATTAAGCTAAACTAATAAAAAAATAGGACTCACACCAAAAATTCAACATTTTGAATTAATTTCTTTCAGATGATTTAATTATATATATATGACATTTATTGACGTTTTTGCATTTTTCGGGATAAAACCAAGATATTTATTTTGATTTTTTTGCTATAAATTGATGCTTACATAGCAGGATTATAAAAAATAATAAAAAAAGAATCAGAAAAAAAAATTAATAAATAAATTTTAGCAAAAATGTTACGTAGCATACGAATGACTTAATTACTTGAGAACAAGTGTATATATCTAAATTTGAATGATTATATATCTTGGTCCTTTGATAAAACTTCCTTTCAGTTGGAAAAGAAATCCATTAAATAACTTTGCTGCGATGATTTAGAAATTAAATTTCTTTTTCATCCTATGAAGAACATTAATATGGACATTTTAATAAAAACTTATACAAAATAATCTATTTCGGCCACTTTTGCGAATACTTTAGCCACAGCTTTTGGTATATTGTAAGCATAAACTATTAAGTCCACGCGGTACAAACCCTCTGGAAATACGGAGGGCAGTGATATGTTCATTATTGGTGCCTTATCAACAATCAAATCTGACTAAAATTTCAAACAGAAATGGTTAAATAAATAAAATATATCAATTATAAACGAGACTTACGTAAAATGGGCATGTGTGATTCATATTTGTGTATTGCCGAATAATTTTGTACAGAATCTCAAATACTATATTGCTTTTTCCAGCAAGAAATTTGCAAGCATCAAAATATACCTCAATTCCAAAAGGCTTGAAACCATTGGCTCTCTTCCAAACTTTCAATCTAACCTATAGAAAATATTCGAAATGTTAGGTAACTTTTTTTTCGGTCTTGGCATTCAGCCCAAATTATATATATTATAATAAATCACGAAGAAATTTAGGTCCAACAAAATTTATCATCAATAAATCACACCTGTTGGCAAGCGCTAGTATGTGTATAAATGTGTGTAGGAATTCCAACGAAAAAAAAAACATGAGTATAAATGTGTTTTGTCTTTTCCATGTAAAGAAAACATTACCCAGTAGAAATTCGTGCATCACTGATGTAAATAAATAAACTGCGAAAGCATCGCATGGCTACAAAAAAATTATTAAACTCAAAATTTATCAATAAAAACTAAAAGTACTTTTCCGAGAATTAAAACTATTGGGTCTATAACTTAATTCGTGGGGTATTTTTTATGAATATGAGTTTTTTTTACAACAATGATGCACACAAGAGCAGTTTTTTTAGTTTCTCATTTTTTTTATAAGTCAATACTACAAGTGTAAAAATTGCTTTTCGCAGAAATAATGTCTTTGACCTAAAATTTTCACAACTGGCATTGCGCAACTCATTTGCGCACATTTGTTTTGTTTTTGCACGTTTGATTCCGACTGGGTCTCTTGCATATTCATTTTTCAAACGAACCACCGCATAGAAATCAGCAACTGCACGGCGGGACGAATGATGGCACGTTTCATAGATTGTGACCGCGGGAGGGTAAATGGCCAACCCTAGTTTAAAGTATCTGAACAAGTGAACGAAAAAGGAGAAAAAATATTCAAGCAAACAATTTGTGAAATATTTGATCTAACATATGTCTGTTCTATTCCAGGTGATTCGTATGATTTGTGTTTTTATATTGTGGAACCAGACCACCTCCTCCCCCCGCATTCTAGGATGCTACCCCCCAAAATGGCCAAAAACCGACCCCAAAATGGGGGAATCGCATAGGTACTCTGCGTCTTCCATTGGGTAAAATATTAATCACCCACCGTTTTTGAGAATGCGGAACAAGATGGCGGAGTTAAAAATTCTTTTGGAATCGACCCCACCTCCCCCAAACAGCCAAAAACCACCCACTGCAGGGTGAAACATTTTTTTTTTTTGTGGAAACGAGAAAACCCGCTTCACGCCCCGTTTTCGAGTATGCTGAACACTATTGCGGTGCTTAAAATAATTTTCGACTTGACCACGACCTCTAAAATGGCCAAAACGAAAACTCTACAGGGTGAAAAATTGGTTTTTGGCTGTTTGAAGGGTGGGGTCAACTCCAAAAAAATTTAAATTTTCGATATTATTTTTGTTTCAGGTAATTTAAAGACGGTCAAAGATAAATGGCTTACTTTAGTTAACCACAAAGGTGGTATAACAGTAAAAAAATAATTTGCAAATTTTTGAAAATTTTTTCTCGGAAATATTTAAAGTTAAAGTTGGAATTTTAGAAAAAAAAATTGAAATTGCATGTTTTAAGTGATGTAAAAAAGAACAGAAACAATTTTATAAGTTTCTGACTTTAAAAACTAGTTTATTAAAATAAACTTAGGAAAACTTTATTATTATTATTTTGCAATATTTTCTAAAATAAAAGTTATTTATGTGTTTCTGAGAGAATCTTCAAAATTCAGACTACACTCGAATTCGACCTTGCGACGAAAAACGCAATTTCTAAGAAAAATATTTTTTAACTTTTTTATGCAAATCCTTTTTAAATACATTGGGCTTACAGATAAGCTTTCAGCGCATTAAAAAAATCATATTTCGAAAATTTCTGGAGAGGTCTACTGTACATAGTACACTGATAAAACATTAAACGTTTTTCGTTAGTATGGGACTAAAGGATGACATCCTCGAATATGTCCAACACAAAAATGTCTAAGATTATTAGAGTCTTTCGACATTTTTAATTTTTCGGTATTTATTTTTTCAATATTTTTTAATTCTTTTCGAGAATTTTACCACCTTCAACTTTTTTCAATATTTTACGTTCCAACTTCAACTTTTTTCAACCTCGTTCAACTTTTTTCGTTTTTATTCACATTTCATCGATTTTTTTTTGCTTTTTCAACTTTTCAAAATTTTTCAACCTACTTTAACTTTTTCAACATTTACATCTACATCAGTGATGGCATTTTCGGTACATTTATACTTTTTTCGGTACATTTGCGTCCGGAAAAACCGTCGTCAGTACATTTAACGAGTTTTCAGTACATTTTCGGTACATTTGAACAATTTATAATAATTACCTCTTTTCGGTTTAATTAAATGAAAATCATTGCAATGTGAAGATATATAATAATTACCTTTTTTTATAAATAATTACATGGTGTAGTTTTTGTAATTTAATTTCATATATGCATATCTCATTTTCCTAGGGTCTTTGAGATGCCAAAAGTGAGGACCTTTTTTTTTTTAGTTGTTGAGAAAATTTTTTACAAAAATTTCGTACATTTTAGTGAAATAATTGGATGTTCACCCCAAAAAAAATGTACATTCGGCCTCTAAAAAGTACATTTCAAGTCACGATTCAGTACATTTTCACAAAACCCAAATGCCATCACTGATCTACATCAACATCTTCACAGAATTAACGATTTCACCAGCCAATCGAACACTTTTATAATAAACCTAACAACTAATATGCTGTGAACCAAAGTGTATATGTGGGACTTCTAATCTACCACTATAACATTACCTTTGAACCTTCGTTTTCAAAAAAAAAATTCTTATATGACGTTATCAAAATCAGTTCGTAGCTTACCGTTGTTTTCGTTACAGGTGTTTGATGTAAAATTACACGTACACTGATCTCTTTTAAGGTGCGGTTTATTGGTTTCAATGAACATAATGCAAATGTAGAAAATGCTTTATCCAAATCTTCACATTCAAACGCAGTTACTTGCAAAGCGTTTGTTGTTCTTACCAAAGGCTAGATTGATAGAATAAAGTTTAAGTTTATACAGATATTCTTCTCTTATATTCATACCAATAATGCATTTTTTTTAACAGCCACTGTAAAAGAACTTAATGCACTTAAATATGACAACACTATTGCGGCATAGACAATTTTATGGGCCCCTAATTTTGTACCCATTACTGTGACCTTATACTGATTTGTGAATAATAATATTTTGTTCTTTTATTATATGATATGTATTTATACTATCATCTGAATAAAATCATTAATGAGCTTGCTAATTAAGTAGGCTATTGGTGTGTGACTTTACATAATATTTTTTTAATAATTTATTCATATAATTAAAATGAGTAAATAACATATGTCCGGCATTATTAAATTATGTAGTAAATATGTTATCTTCGGTCAGGCCGAAACTTGCATTCCCTACGCAGCACCCAAAGCAGACTTTGAAACCTTTAATTATTTATTCCAAAGGTTATGAAAATAAAAACGTTTTTGCTGTAAAAGTTATTATAAGATATTTATAAAAACCATTATAAAAAAGTTTTTCTAAAAACTTTTATAAGAATCTGTTATTGTTAAAACTTTTTTATTTAGTTTTCTTAACTTTTATTTTAAAAAGTCACTGAAGATAAGTTTTTTTTTAAAAGGTATTTTGGACTTTATTTTTATAAATCGAATACAAAACTTTTGTTTTATAAAAGATTTAGATAGAAGTTCATTTTGCTTGAATCAAAAAGAATAGCCTAAAGTAATATCTTGGATTACTGAGGCAAAAAACTCAAAGAAAGCTATTCGGAAAACTAACATCCACCGAAAAAAAAGACCGTACTAAATTTGAAGAACTGCCTTTCTCCGATTTAGTATAAAAATTTTCCTTAATCTAAGTTATTTTTCCTCATATTGATGAAAATATCGTCTCATTTAGTAATTGAGTCCTTTGAAATGAGTTCATGTTTCATTAAAGCAAGTCAAAGCTCTTCCTCAAATATAGAGTGGTTTTAGTAAAACTTTCCTTTGAAATAGTAAATTTTTCTTTGGGAAGAATTTTTGAGGTCAACTTGTTCCTCATTTGAGTAAAAACTTCCTCAATGTAATGGAATGTTTTGTTTAAGGAAAATCGTACTCAGTTTTAGTTAGTTTCTTCAAAAAATTTACTATAACGTAGGAAAACTTTCCTTAATAAATGAGTGGCAACACTCGCTGAAATTAATATCTATTCTTCTCGTAAGTATTCTGTTTTTGCCTATATATTTATAGTTCTCTACTTGTTTTTATAAATAAAAAAATAAAAAAATTTAAAAAAAAAAAAATTATGTCGTCGCCGGGATTTGAACCGAAGCTTCCCTGATCAGACAATGGTTGTTACATGCGCTGTTTAACAACATCATTTTAGTATATCTTAAAAATGCTGTCGGTGGCAGAGTTGGGTAAGATGAGCATCTTTGAACAGTGGCATGGCGCAGAACACAGGTTCAATTCTCTGATCGGGTGACGACAGGTAAAAATAAAAAACGTATTACAATTAAAATAAGAATGACTGACAATAAGTAACCAACAAATAAGAAAATTAACAAATTTTTTTTTAAATCAACGAATTTATTTTAAGTAAATTTCTTTCATTTAAGGATACCTTCAACCTTAGAAAAAGTAAAATTTTCCTCAGTTTTATAACCTTGTCCTCACATTGAGTAAACTTTTCCTTATTTCAAAACAGCAACATTTACTTGTACTTAGGAATCCAACTTACTTATTTTGAGGAACCCATGGCTTTAGCTCGTATTGAAGGACATTTTTTCCTTACATTTAGGCATTTTTCCTTAAACGGAGTAAGTTTTTTTTTCGGTGTACACTAGGGTTTCCTCTCAGCAAATTTTGCAGGTGTTAGCGATAAACACGGAGGGAGATTTCGTCAACAAATGAAAATATTGAGAAATGATTTAATTGGTTTGGGATGAAACGGATATGCTTGGCAACAAAATAAACAGAAAAAGTCTGAATCACTTTTGAATGAATTTCAAACTATGCCTAAAACTTGGTCCCTTTAAACAAATTTTACTTTTCATGCGAATCACAGCAAATTAACGAATAATTCATTATATAAAACAGAAAACTATAACAAAATTGTTTATTTTTTCATAAATTATGATAACTCAGTAGTCTGTTTCGGCAACGCAGATGCGTTTCACATAAAAGATTGCTGTCGTGGAATATTATATTACTGTCGGAGAAATGTAGGTAATGACGATATTTGCATTATTTTTATTCACAAACACAAATATTTAGATATATATATATATATATATATATATTTATCTCGCACGTTTGTGTATTAATCAATTAAAAATACTTAACTGGTCTGATTATATCTGTAATTAAACGTAATGAGAGAATAATATTAGCTCTATAGTTCAAAAGTGCCAAATAAGTGAGCTTAAATATAGATTCCTAAAAATTAAATACATATAAGGTTTTAGTTGAGTAACGCATTAGTTTTATTTTCTACCATTTCTATTTTAAATTGACATACAAACATACATATCTGTGGACATTTGACAAAACAACTTATCTCGAGATAAGACAATTTTCCAAGATTTTCGTAATAAATTTAAGTTAATTTAGTTACGCTTCTTTTGGTCTTATCGGCGTATTTCTACGCGTTTTAGTTCAAAAGATATATCAATCACCAATTCAAACTCTTTCAGTTTTTTTCGAAATACCATTTGACAAAGCAACCTCTCTCAAACAGTTTAAAATATTTTAAGAAAATTCGTAACGGCATTTTGACAAAACAACCTGTCTCGCTTTAACGCACCCACATTAACATCAAATCCCTTTTTACAGAACATCTGCTTTCGAAAGAAGTTCTTTTGTCGAATGTTTTTTTTAAGATAAAAATTAAATGATTTTTGTTAAAACAACTTCTTTCGACTTTTTCTTAAATTTTAACTCGACAAAAGATCCTCTTTAGGCATAAGCGACCAAGGTCAAATTTGTTTTCATTTTGGCAAAAAAATTTATGTCATATAAGCTGATTTTTTAGATGAAAAATCATCTGACAAAACAACTTATTTATTTGTTTTTCCATTTTTATAAAAACTATAACACTTAGAAGAAAAATAGTAATTGGGAAATGTTTATTTAATATTCGTGCATAGTATAAAATCAAAACATTTTCTCCAACCTCTATTATAAAAAAATTATGCAGCATTTTACCAGTTTTTTCGCTCTACTGAAAAGTTGATGATTTTGAAAGAGGTTGTTTTGTCAAATGTCCACAGATATGTATGTACATAATATAATCCCTATCGGTCATTATTCTAATAACTTTGTTTTTTTTTTACGTTTTTGAATATTTTTTGAAACGAAATTTCTCAAATATTATGGGAAAAAAGAGATCATAAATAAATTTTTTTAAGCTTTAATTTTATTTTTTTCATAAAAATAGTTGTCAAAATATTTCCAATTTAACATTCTTTGTTTTTTTTTTAATTTTGTATAAGGAGTGCGTCATAAGGAATTAATGCACACGTTTTTGCTTATAATTTCTTTTATAAAAAAAAATTTAAATTATTTTGATCAGAAGCTCGTTTCTGTAACTCGTAGCGATCACAGTTACCGACTCATATTATCGATTTGACGTCACTCTCACCTGCACTGTTTCTGTAAATATTTGAATCGACTTCTGTTTCAATTTGTTCGTTTCAAGTCGATAACTTAACACATTCTCCGATTTCATTTCAATAGAACCTTTCAAAAAAGTGTTTCTGTAATTCAATTCAATTTCGCAACGTTTCTTCTCGATTTGTGTTTTTTTTTTCATCACGGACCGAATATTTAACGATTTGAATGAACAGAAACATCAGTTATCACGATATCGGTAATTCAGGATCGAAACAGTGCTACGTCACACAAATTGGTAACTTGCCGATTTTTTTTTACAGAATCGAGCTTCAGGTTAGCTTCGAAAATTATGTCAAAAATTATTTCATATCACTTTGCATTCTCATCTACTATTTTGCGGAGACATGAGCAGTAAAATAGAAGTGCCTGAATAAATTATAAAATTTTTTTAAATAACCTACAATATGCCTTCAAAAGGATTGCAAGGGATGCTAAAGTTAGCATAAATTCTGTATCCCGGGTAATAAAAAATTTTAAAGCAGACGTAAGCAAGAATTAAAAATAAGGAACGCGCTGGAGAAAAGGTTGTGGTGACCGTAATAACGCAAAGAAAGTCGTAACCATGCTGAAGAAAAGTCCCAACCTATCAGGAAGAAAAACCGATCAGCTAGAAGATTCCTCCAAATTATTTGTCCAAAGAGTGAAATGAGAGGCTAGGCTGAAGACCTTCAATGTTCAGAAAGTACCGGATTGGAATGCTGAAAAGAATTTCGTACCAAAAATACTCACTCAAAAACTAAATAAAGATTTTGTGTTCAAATTCGAATGTTGCATTATGGATGACGAAACTTACGTTCTTTCTGATATTTTTGTTTTTTATTTGTAATGTTATTTTCAATCAATCCTAAGAATGCATCTGCATTCAAATCGAAATTCCCGCTATAACTTTATAAAATATGAGTTTTTATGAAGGCGTTCATCTGTCTAATTTTATGAATTGTATACTATTTTCCAAAGTTATGTCGGGTCGATTTGATTGGAGATACATTCTTAGGACTGATTGAAAATAATATTACAAAAAATAAGCAAAAAAAAAATTTTTATCTCGATTTCTTATGTTGGAAAAATATGATGCGCATCATTAGTAAAAAATTATTAGCTTCCAAAGTTATGGCGGGAATTTCGATTTGAAAGCACATGCATTCTTAGGATTGATTGAGAAATAACATAAAAAATAACAAAACAAGAAGATGGGGCATTTCAGGCGAAGCGGACAATGCAAAAAAACTGAGATTTTGATTTTGTTCATATTCGGCTTAGATGTACTTCTAGAATTAGTAAATACTAAATTTTTTTTTTATATAAGCCTTAGTTGTCAAGTTGTGGACTTCCAAAAATTGACGTAATATGAAGAATGGATTCTTCGGAAGCAGTTTTTCGAACTTAACAAATTTTCAATTAAATATTAAACATTGTGGCTTCTATGGGAAATTTACTGTATTGGAATTGAAGTGTATACGTGCAGCAATTTTTATGGGGCCTAGCACTTTCTTAAGTACTTTATCTCCTTAACTAATAATAGTCACGTGAAAATTTTTTTTTTTTGAAACATCCATATACTAAAAGCTTTTTTTTAAATTTAAATATTAAAAAAAATATTACGTCGAAGTCACGGAAAATCTGATTTGAAATTTTTACTTCCAGTTTTCTATACATAAAAATATTTAAAATTCTAATTTGACTAAAAAATTAAAAGAACATCCTTTTTACTAGTTAAAGCAATATCGTTTATATTTTATTATAAATTCCTTGATTCCAATAACAGCGTTCAAAAATGACGGTCCTTAAACTTCGCCAATTCTTCAGAATCCCATAACTCGATAATTAAGCCTCAAACGAAAAAAAAATTGTGTGTTCACACTTATGTCTGCTAACCGGAATATAAACAAATTTCACGACCTCACTTTATTTTCATTGCCCGCTTCGCTTGAAATGCCCTAGATGTTATATTGAAAATATTTTGAGAAAAATTTTTTTAGTTAAAAAAATTAGTGTTTCAACAAATTTATTTAAATGTTTTTATTTTTTTATAAAGTAACATACATATATTATCTATGAACAAAAATGATTGACAGATATTTTTATCCTATCTACTATAGCTTTTGAGATATTACGTTTGAAAAAATGTTTAAAAACCTTAATAACCTTAAACCTTAAACAGATCCATACTTGTAATTTATTTTCTGGGTTTCGTAGTTGCTTAACACTTAAGTTGGAGCTTTGGGCGTTGTGTTTGCTAACGCTTCGCAACTGTGTTGAGCGCCAAACTTAAATAAGAGCGTAGCGTCAAATTATTGTTTCTGACAGCAAACAGTAAAATAAAAAATTAGCTGCCAACGCTCTGTCAAAATTGGAAAATCGAATAGGCTGGCGTTAGCGCGTTGCTTATTTCGGGTTGCACCATATTAAGTGTGTGTGCATGAGAAAATTTTGACAGATAAACGACACTGATGCGTCTGTACTGAAGGGACTACAGTTATGTGATTTTCTAGGTATAAATGTACATACATACATAAAGCGCTATAAACATTTGGATGTAAATACTACTGAGCATTTTGATTGTCATGAAACTCCACGATATCCTCAAGTGGGGTCGTATCGACGAAAATAGAAATGAGAACAAAGAAATATTTATCTGGTTCGGAGTAGAAGTGGATAGGATAGGATGGATTCAAGAGAATGACTCCAAGCAAGCAGCAACGTTATCCTGATGACCATGCTTGTCAAATAGCCACTCTGGTGCTGTCCTGGTTGGGGACCCAATGCTGTTAACAGCGACAGCTATGTTTTTCCACAACAATTTCATTTGTTCTTTGTTGCTTTCGAATTGCCCTTTTCCCCGAGCTGCTTCCGGATTTTCTTCCAGCAACTCGATCAACCGCTAGAATTGCTGCTTGCTTGTAATTTTTATACTGAAAAATGGTTTTCTTTTCATTTAGAATTTAAATTTTTTGTTTTTACTCACGAATACTTTTCCATATTTTTTCTCAGGCGACACCAAAATATCTGTTCAGGCAACTGTTGCCTTCCATAAAATCACAAAAAAATGTGGAAGCCATTTCTGAGGCAACATTAGAAAATTGTTGCCAACGATAGCAAATTTTTACTCAGCGACAAAAAAAAGGCAACAATTGCCGGCAATGTCGCCAACCATATATGGGGTGTCAATGTGAATCTATTAAGTGGAAAATGCTATTTTAAAAATATTTTTGTGTGAGGGCCACCCTAAATAAAAGTTTCGTAGCCTTAGCTATGCCTCATGATATAAAAGCCACGTAGTGTGAATTCGGTCTGAATAGGTAAACCGGACTTCGTGAAAATGGTATTTTAAAATTTTTTTTTGTATGAGGGTCACCCTAAGTATGCAACTTAAATAAAAGTTTTGTAGCCTAAACTATGCCCCTTAATATAAAAACTACGTGGTGTAAATTCCATGTGACTCAATTAAGTGGTCTTTCTGAAAACGCTATTTTAAAAATATTTTTGTATGAGGGCCACCCTAAATAAAATTGTAACTGCCTATGATACCCACCTGATCAATACTAACGTACTTTAAAAATTTTATCAAAATCGGCCGGATAGTTTCCGCGTCCACTAAAGACAGACAGACAGACTGACATAAGCTGAATTTTATATAATAGATAATAAAATTAAGATTATTTCAGTTAAAAGTCCAAATGCTTATGTCAACAAAATCTTATTATCTTTGATGTTAGCTTTAATAGAAATTTATTTTTTCTTCAAAAAAAAAATTAAAAAACTCTTCCGCCAACACACTTTGCACGCTCACAAAACAAAGGCTCACTCACTACAAATTAAAGATTCATCGTTAAATTACCATGCAAAAATTACCATATTTATGACTTGACTTTGAAAACTGCGATTCTTGCGAGTCATCAACGCTTTATAATTTTTATTTGCTCTCTTTTTTATGTACTGTATCGCCCTTTTCTAGTGTAGGAGGGTCAGAAGTGTCTCAAATCTAAATAAAATGAAAAAAATGGACTCCATCTATTTAGCTTATAGTAAACTTTACAGATTAAAGTTTTATTCAAGAATTGGATTAAGCAAAGTATAAACGAATTTGTAAGATATTGAAACTTATGTACAGTAGAACCTCTGTAAATCGAACTTGAAGGGAGATATCATAAAATTCGAGTTATAGACTTATGGAGGATTTCGACTTAAGCGAGTTTTGTCAAGAAATTTTCGGCTTGTAGTGGTTCAGATGAAATCACGTGTTCATAAATTCGTCATTTCATAGAATTGGTTTGTTATAAATATAATATAAGTAGTCTTTTACATTGGTTTCTAAGAAACAATGATGTACATTGTCATTGCCGACAATTGGTCGGCATATTCTTAAAGTCGGTATCTTAGTTTTCTTCGAACTATAAAGGTAATTCCTTTCAAATAATCGAGTTGTAAAGGTTGTAAATCCAAACATTGCCATGTGCGAGATGCAGAGGTCAAATTTATTTTTTCGAGTTATAAGTAGATGGATGTACTGAATTTACTTGTAGGGACTCACTAATTATTTCCACTTATAGAGGGGTCAGAGAGGGAGGTTTCGGGGTTTGAAGGGAAGGGAACACAACATTTTTTCGAGTTTGGGAGGTTTTCAACTTATCGAGGTTCGACTTAAAGAGGTTCCACTGTATTTTGCTTCAAAGTCATATATAAATAATAATAAAAGTTTTAAGATTTTTTTTTTTTGTTGTTTAAAAATAAATAATGACTTTTATTATTAGAACCTTGAATAAGCTCTCGTTATTTGTTTTTGGGAAATAAATGTTTTATTCACAGTATTTATAAGTAAAATATTTAAGTCAAAGTATTACCCATCACTAGTCACCACTTTTTCCCATCTTTCAGGCATCATAAGGATTCTGCGTTGAAAGAACGATCCAGTTTTTGGTTTCTTCATATGATCGGAAGGGCTGTTCAGCCAGGCCATGTGTCATTGATCGAAATAGGTGGTAATCGGCAGAGACTACCAGGTGTATAACTAAGTAATTTCGGTTCGAAAATATAGATGTCGGCCAAGCCTGAATATTTATCGAATGTCATGAAACTTTTACAGTGTGAAACGTCAACCTTACTATCATACCATTAAAGTTTCGCGCCAATCGAGCGTCATTAACGTTTTATTTCAGCGCAGTCAACATGTCGAGTTTCGTGCCGAATAAAGAGCAATCGCGGACAATGTGTGTGTTTTCATTTGAAGAAAACAGCCACGGAATCGCACCGAATGCTTATTGAAGCCTTTGGTGAACAAGTGGGAACTGTTAAAATGCGTGAAAGATGGTTTCAAAGTGCTGATTTCGATGTCAAGGACAATGAACGCTCTGGGGCTCCGAAAAGGTACAAAGACGCCGAAATGCAAGCGTTCACAGAGCAGTTGAATGTGAGCCAGTCTGCCGTTTCCAAATGTTTACGAGACATGGGAAAGATTCAAAAGGTCGGTAGATGAGTGCCACATGACTTGAACGCGAGGCAGATGCAAAGGATCCCAAACACATGTAAAATTTTGCACGCACGGCTCAAAAGAAAGTCGTATTTGCATTGAATTGTCGCTGACGATGAAAAATGGATCTTTTTCGAGAATCCCAAGCGCAAGAAATCCTGGGTAGAACCTGGACAACTGTCAACATCGACTGCTCGGCCGAATCGCTTCGGCAGGAAGACGATGCTCGGTGTTTGGTGGGACCAAGATGGCGCTGTGTATTATGAGCTTTTAAAACCCGTTGAAACGGTTAATACGTCACGCTACCAACAACAATTGACCGATTTGAACTGTGCGCTGCAGAGACAACGGCCGCTATATCAAAAAAGGCAACACAAAGTCATTTTCCTTCATGACAATGCTCCATCACATACGGCAAAACCGGTTCGCGATACGTTGGAAGCACTCAATTCGGAAGTGCTCGTGCATGCGGCCTACTCACCAGACCTGGCACCGTCCGATTACCATTTGTTTGCATCGATGGGACATGCACTCGCTGAGCAGCGCTTCGTTTCCTACGAAAATGTGAAAATTTGGTTTGAAGATTGGTTTTCCGAAAAACCCAATGAATTCTATTGGCGTGGAATTCACAAATTGCCTGAAAGATGGGAAAAATGTGTGAAAAACGAGGGAGCATACTTTTAATAAACGATTCTTTCTTTAACTCTGGAATTAAACACGTTTTTTTTAAGAAAAAAACGACATTACTTAGTTAAGTATACACCTGGTATGTCCGGTTAATGTGGCGAGTGGGCTAAAACTTCCCACCGAAGTATTTCTAAGTAGTTTTTCACTGATTTTGCTGCATGTGGCCGCCTTTTGCTGCCTATGCTTGTAAAGTGGTAGTTTTTCTTTTAGAGCTCCGTTTAAATGCATCCATTGCAGTGATAGCCTCTAATTTTTTGTCTTTAAACTTTTTCGTTGCGCCAGAGTAGTCTTCATCTTCGAGTTCAAAATCATTATTTTTGAAGCTTCAAAACCAGTCTCTACACATTGCCTCCGATAGAGCATATGCATTGTAAGTTTCTACAAGAATTTTGTTGGTTTCAGCAGCTGATTTCTTTTTAATAAAATCGTGCAATAAAATTCCACGCAAATATTTTTTATTCGGCACAAAATACGACATTTTAAGTATGTACCACCATTTCGATGTACTTAACACCGTTCATCAGCGGAACTTATTTATTTAGTTCAATGTACAATTCGGTGTATGCATTTTTAGTGCATAATAAAAAATTTGCCAGTTTTTCTTCATTTCAGACCTTTAAGTTACATCATCCACCTGAGAATAGGTAACATCGTCCGTTGGTTTTTTCGCAACAGCATGCAACTACCTCAAGCACGACGCGTAGCATTAATGTTTTTTGTCCTCACGTTTCGACGCATAAAAAATAACAACTTGCATAATTTTTTTATTGTTTTTGTTTTGTACCAGTTTTTTTTTTTTCTTTTCTTTTAGATGTTTGCACATGCCAAGGAAATTAAGGCGAAACTGTGGACGCTTTTATCGCCCTCGAAAAAACATTAGAAAGGTTGAAATCACATTTGTAATCCTTATGCTGGACACAACGTCGCTGAAAGGTGAAAATGCAAAATACTATAAAAAAGTTGTGTGAGTCTAAACCGTCTCATCATTCCGTTGTAGCCTAAGTTGGCAACTAATTACCTTTCGGCTTAATTGTTGCCTAGAGAGACATTTAACAAAGAAAAAGAAACGCCAGGGATCTGTGCCGCAGGAACATAAAAAAATTAGAGTTTTGTGATTTTGTTATTTTTTCTTGTGTGTGAAAAATTTTGCTGAAGTCCTTTTGCTGTTTAAGTTAATTTTTATGCAGGTAAGATGTCTAGCGAAAAAAAAAATGTTGCAAAAATTAGTACAGACATGAATACAATTAAGCAAAGGTTCTAAACAGGTAGGATAATAGCTGTCGAGAAAATCCTTTTTTTGCAGAAGACAAATGAAGCATAACAAGTGTTGTACTTTGCCTTAAATGACAAAAACACTCTTGCCTTCAACTTTTCTTAAAAACTTAAAAAATATAGTTAAATCTATTGCTAAAAACACATATCAGGACGCTATATCCCATCCAAGATTGTAACATTAATTACAAAAAAAGGCATTACGAAAATACCACAGAGACTTACACCGCAATGGTAAGTGTGTTAGGTGAATTTGCTCCTTCAAAAAACAATGGTTTCTAATTGATCGTACAAGCCTTGAGACGATCCACTTGAAGAACGTTCTAAGACTGCAATACCAGAAGTCGCCACCAAAATACAGAATATGGTTTTGGAAGATCTTCAATTGACCGAAAGACATTTGTAGCAGCTCTAGGTATTTTAATCAGCAGCGGCAGCAATATTTTAAAAAAGCTGTATACACAATGGGTGAAGCATTTGCAAACAACACACCAAAAACACATTCGAATGCAATTCAAAAAACCATCGCTAAATAAAGCACGAATTATCACAACATTCACTTAGCTCTACTTGAATTCTGGCTCTTCTCACAATTCAAAATTTTTTTTTGTAGAAAATTATTTTTATCAAACAAAGAGGTAAAAGCTGCCGTAGAGGAGTATTTTGCAGATTTTCTGGAAAACCTTTACATGGATGAGATCTATGAATTGGATAATCCTTGGAATAAGTGTATTGAAGTTGATGGAAAATATACTGTTATATATACAATATATACAATTTTAAATTCGTTTCACCATTTCAACCACGAAAAACCTTGTTGCAACAGAACTTTTACCAAGTAATCAAGTAACATTAATGAAGGCTCAGGTGATATTGATATATCGACAAGAAAAATAGATATACCCTCGACGTATAAGGCCGCTACAAAGAAATATAATAGCTAAGATAAAGCTTACGATTTAGAAACGTTAAGTTTCGATTTCCTCTGTTAGATACAAACTTGCCGAGTTACATTGCAGTTCATTCAGAGTTCATTTGAAAAATAATATTTTGTGATTTATGGTATGGGAGGCAGCATTGCATTTTTCGAAGCAATTTCCCCCCGCCTAATTTTTTTTTTGCAAATGATATTGTAGTTTAAGTATAGCTGATGATCGAAATTAGCGTTAGCTGCCTCCCAGGCCTGGGTGTGAGAGGCCGACAAAAAAGTTCAGCGCAATAACTCGAAAAGCTACAAGTGGAAAAATATGTTAGGAGCAATGTTGAAAAGGAGATGAAAACACATCGATTTCATGTCTGAAAAATTTCCATATGACAAGATTTGACCCACTTTTCATAGATTTAAAATTATTATTGACCATCTCCATTTTCGAAAAAATACGGTTCTTATTGAAAGACTTAAATTAACATTACTTGTATGAATCTGACTGCATTTTTCGCCCAAAATAACTATTTATGCTCAAAATTACAGAATTACCGGAAACTTTAAAACGATGAAAAGTGGGCCAAATATTGTCGTTTGGGAACTTTTCTGGCATGAAATTGATGTGCTTTTTTCTCCTCTACAACATTGGTCCTAATCTACTTTTCTACGTTTGGCTTACTTTCCGAGTTATTGCACAACATTTTTTTTTGTCGGCCTCTCACAACCAGGGGCCCATCACTATATAGTTAAACTATCATTTGCAAAAAAAAAATTAAGCGGGAGGAAATTGCTTCGCAAAATGCCAAGAGACCAATGTCTTAAGTTTTCTTGGGTTCACTTCAACTTCTAAGGAAAGATTACCGTATCAGAGTAGCCTAGACAGCACTTCCATTGTCAGACCATTCAGGCAATACTTATCTACTGCTACCGAATCTTTTAACCAATTCCCACCGGAAACTGTTAAAGATACTGATAGATGCTGTGACAGAGAAAAAATAAACAACTTTTCATGACTAAAACTCCTACGTACTATGAGACTTACCCCAGATGTTGTCCATGCTTATGTTTTAGTTGGCATGTTTTGGCCAATATTTCAATCATTGGTTTTCCACTTTATTAAAAAAAAAGAAATCAGAAGCTCGTTTCTGTAACTCGTATCGTTCGAATTTACCGACTCTTATTATCGATTTGACGTCAGTCTCACCTGAACTGTTTCTGTAATGATTTGAATCGACTTCTGTTTCAAATCGATAAGTTGTCACATTCTCCGATTTCATTTCAATAGAATCTTTTAAAAAAGTGTTTCTGTAAGAAATCTGAATCGATTTAAATTGTCACTTTTGTCACTGACCAAGAATTTTACCGATTCTGATAAATGTCAGTAATATGAAATAGCAAGTACTTAAAATAAATTTCTTAAATCGGGTACTTTTGCTGAAGTTGAAGTTTTTACTGATTGTAATCTTTTTGTTTATTATAGATCGTTTTAGTTTTCACGATAATGGCCCGTAATGATAGTCGCAAAATTAAGAGCGCTCAAAGTTAAAACCTAGTTTTTACGTTAAATCGAACATACAATGACCCCATAAAAAAAAAAAAAAATTTACATTAAATTTTTAAAAATAGATTAATCTGCGTTATTGCTACAAAACATTATAGAAACAGTGAACAAAAGGAATAATAATTAGAAGCTGGAAAATGGCAGGCAGCGTGGCTTAGGGGTTAGTACTGTGAACTCATAGCTCACAGTTGTAGTGAACCTACCTAATCACCATGACCACCACTAACATCTTCTTTAAACTCAGACAGTAAGGGAACCAAACTAATTAAAGGTTCCCACCGATTTCCATTTAATTTCCAATTTAACTTAACCCACATTCTTTACGGAAATCAAAAATAAACAAATTCATATGACACTTTTCGGTCAATTAATTAAACATAAAACTTACGACTTACATCTGCAAGTCATTCTCATTTTTCCTTTTGCTTTTTTTTGTGCTCGTGCCGCTAACGCCACTCGCACAAACAAAAGCAACAACAAATAAAAGCAAGCATTGTTTCACCCGCACGTCATTGACTGAGTGCATTCAAGGCAACGTCTTGCCTACCTCAACTGACCAACAACAACAACAACAATAGCAAACCCAAATGCACTTCGTAAGAAAACACCCTTATGCCGTATTTTCAAGGCTGGAAACAAGTGACTGAAGTCAATTAGACTTGTGACTCTTTCACTCTTACCAAATTTACATATTGGTGATCGAAAATGCTTATGCAACTAAAATTATGCGATCAGCGGGGAAATTGAATAGAGGAGGAGTCATGGTAATATAACGGGAAAAATAGCGTTAAGAAATACTAATTTTAATTATATAAATAGTTTAGAAATTTACAATAAAGAACGGAATTAATTGTGGAATTGAAGACAAAAGTTGTCCTTATTTTAAATTTTCAAAATAGCCTTGTGGCTTGGATGCATGCACGAATAGCCTTTGTGGCTTTAACATAAAATAAAACCTTGCGGCTGCAGTAAACGGCGGGTGCGCCTAAATACATAATACACAAACGTCAGGCCAACCCTTGAGTTCCTTCAGTTAGGCTCAGTTTAGCTATACTACGAAGCTTCCAACACTACACAGTGCATGGGCTAGATACTCGTAAGTCTAAATGTTTTTTTTTTCTAAAAGCTTGTTTATTATTATTATTATTCCCCAAACGATGAAAAATGCATTAAGTACATTAAGTAACAAAGTGTTAAGTTCAGCACCTTAACCCTTTGACGACCATTGGGACATCGGTGACCCTTTTACCTTCTAATTTTTCCTGGAAAAACTATGGAATCGATTTTCGTCAACAAGGTAATATTTAATAGAGAATTAATGTAGCTTTCAGAAAGTACCTAATTTTAAAAGGTATATTTGTTCATTTACTTACCAGACCACTCGAAAGTCGAAATATCTTAACTTTTTCTACCACTACACCATACTGGAATATTTTAAAGGCGGGTGGAGCTAAAGCTCTAAAATTTTTGGACACGTTGCGGGCAACCTTCTTCTTTCCAACAAAAACAAAATAAAAATGATAGTCCACTTTGGCGACCCACGCGACCACCCAACCTGTTGGGACCGATATGTCCCAATGGTCGTCAACGGTAAAAATCAAATTCGAAGTTATTTATTTGGAACAAAGGTAAAGTTGTTTACCTTTTTGATCTTTACATTGAACCTTCATTTAGGGGCCGTCCATTAATTACGTGAAGTATTTTTTAATGAAAATTCGCACCCCCCTCTCCCCTTGGCGAGATGGCAATGTACTTTTGATTTAAAAAACTTGTAAAATAGTGGATTTCAAAGCTTTTATAATAGTCTTTCAGATTTTTTTTTTTTTTCTTTCAGATTATTATAAATTTTAAAATAAATCCTGGATTATATAATCAATTTTTTTGTCGCTAATTCCGACTGACACGCAGGCATATTAAATATCATATATTTCCTAATCCAGGGATTCTTCGATTTGAAACATGCGCCGTACAAGTGTCAAATATCATTCGGGGAGTTTCATCCTTGCGCGTTCAGTCAGTCGTGACATCTGCAACCCATAAGAAGCTAAATACAACTGGGACGTGTGATATTTCCTATACGTTAATAGTTAGTACAAAATTGACTCTACAAAATTTATCACAGAGAAATAGAACAAATTCTATTTTTTGGTCCGATATTACACAGAAGCTAAATCGCACGTCCCAGTTGTGTTTAGCTTCTAAATCGATGTTATTGTGCTCAACACTAATTGTCGACATGCTAAACAAACCGAATTAATATGATACAATCTATTATATGCTATAAAAATTGACGTGAGGGTTTCCTTAAACCCCTCCTCCCGCTTGGTGAGATTTGCCGGACCCCCTCCCCCCTATTTTGACTCACGTAATTAATAGACAGCCATTTTCATGAATTTAAGTAAATGAATAAAAGTGCATGCATAATATAATACGTTTCAGTTCTGAAAACAGCCGCATACATTTTTACCGTTGACGACCATTGGGACATATAGGTACCACGATTTTTCACACCTTTGCAGGAAAAATATTTTTTTTTTTTCGCAACACTTTTGTTTAGTTATTTGGGGTCGTTGAAAACGAATCCGGTGTCGGATTTAAAAATTTCCCCGCGGTTCAGGAGCGGACGTCAAAGGGTTAAACTACGCAGTGTTTTATTGCTATCGTACACTATAGAGACTTTAATACTACGTGTTAAATTTCCTAAATTTAATAAAGTTTTACGCAATATAAAAAGAAAAAAAAAATATGACGCAACGTAGCTGAGTATAAAATTTAGTAATTTTTTTTATCAATGGTAACACGCATCAGTGAGCAACAGCACTGATAAGACAGTTAAGTTGATAAACAGATGTTGTATGACAAATTTGACGTTGAAACTCTGATATCAATGTTGGATAAGCTGTAGCTGCTCTGTAACTTCGTTGACTCATCAACGCGTGATTGAATCCATAAGTATGAGCAATGTAAGCCTTGCAAAAATTTTGTAAAAGTAGTGAATTTATTTTTATTATAATAATTTTTCTCGCTTTTAACAGTTGAATAGTCATCACTCAATAACCCAATTCTGCAATTTTATACAACTGTTTTTTCTCAAAATTTCATAACAATGGTTATTTATTTTGAGACCTCAACGGCAAAGCTGCAAAGCAAAAGTAAACTCAAAATAAATTCATCTTCCTTGGCGACACTTTTCATAATTTCTGAATTACAAATTGTGAAATATTTTCCATTATTTATATTAAAAAGAATTCCATTACAATTTTACAAATAATCGGATAATCAAATGATTTTTCTAAAGCAACTCACGACGAATTTAAGTATCTTGTTGATTATGCAACTGATGTTCGCACAGATGATGTGGATAATGATGACGATGTGAACCAGATTTATCCGCAGCACATTTCAGAGACAATTACGCACCCATTTATATTTGTGCTTTCGCTCGTACCCGTAACTTGTAAGTTTCTATGTTCCAATGTCATTCAATCAATGCTTGTAATTCTTCTACATTTGTTTCCACCTACTTTTGCTTTGTATATATTACGGCTATATAAATTAACGACGACCTTTTATCTCAATTTCTGTTCCAATCAAATTTTTCTTTTCTTTTTTTTTTTGGTTTTTTATATATTGTGTGTATGTGGTTGGTTCATTTAAGAAAGTTCTTGTGATGGATATACTCATAGAGTAGCTGTATAGAGTTGCCAACATAGTTTGATTTGACTCTAGTTAAGTGCTTGCTAAAATTGTAAGCGATTCAGAGTATTATGGATCGAAGCGTTCGGGTTTAATTTAATTTTTATATGTATACAGCACACAGGCCGACAAAATTTCAGACCCATAAACCACACTTTATTTTTCCTAAAGTTTTGACTACCTGATCTGATGCATAAGCTTGTTGTTAAGGTTATACCTTAATACCTTATGATGTTAAGTACTTAACCTGCAGTATGACAAAAAATGGCGTGTTTTGCTGTTTAAGATTAGGATATTCCGAAAACCAGAGCTAATAGCTCAAATTGGAAGTCAAATTGATTTCAGCACGTCAAAAACCTTTGGAGAAATTTTGTCTCGTTTCTGGGTCTGATGTTAGCGAGATTTTGTCGGCAAGCGATACTTACAACAGATAGACCATACGTTCAGGAAAGATAGTGTAGAAACTTAATATTCAGCACTACAGTTGAGCTTCTAGGATCGTGGATGTCGAGAAACACCTAGGTTATCGTGGTTATGTGTGGGTGCAAATGATTTGACAAAGTTGAAAGAAGGTCTAGATATTTTCGATTCTTGAGAATATTTTCAATTTGAGACTAGTTATATAAATTAAATAAAAACGGTGCGCTAACAAATTATTATCTTTAATGTCGATAATAAATCATCCAAAAAATTGGATAAAATAAATACAACCAATATGGCAACTCTTTTAGCAGCATTAAAAAAAATTCAAAATGAAAGTAACCTCCAGATCGGGCATAAAACCCAACGTCAGATTTAATCTGCAAAAAGAGAATATACTTCGTACATAAATCGGAAGAAATGAACAGAGGAAAAAAGCAGCAAAAGCTAAATTTGCATATAAAAAGCCCCACGGCACTCGAATGGTACGTTGCCGACATCACTTCATGAGTTGTTAAGCTGGAAGTAAATGATGACTTTTTGTCATACTGACTGATGTCGTCGTCTTTGTCGTCATCGTCGTCATCCTTGTAGGAGCAACATTAAGAAATGGAAATTTTTTGCTTTACTTCCTGCTAGAGATGTTACTTTCGACTGCTGCTGTCACGACCTACAGCAATTTTTATGTCTCTGACCTATTTTTTATTTTTTTTTTCTTAATGCGCTTTTTAAGATTTGTCATGAAAGGTAGAGTATTTCGTCGTCGTTGCTGTTGTTGTCGTCTCCATGCTAACCTCTCAAAAGTCTGAAAAATAAAGATGAAGTGTGATATTTGTCATGCTGTAAATTTGAATGTCATTTCTTTCGCCTTTTCTGTTGCCGGCGCTGCAAGGAAGCATTCGCTTGCTTCATCTTTGTTCATTTTGATAGCTGCGCATTTCTGTTTACATGGGTTATAAAAAATTATCTTTTGGCTATTTGAATGCAGGATGCGTTCGTTTTATATTTTATTTTTTAGGGTGGGTGTATTAAAGTTATAACTGTAATTTTTTGTTTCAATTAGCGCATCATTGTTATATTTGGTATATTTGAGACAGCGACGGATAAGATAAAAATTGCTTGATGCTTGAATGCTTTAATGCTGATGTTTCAATGGATAATAAAAAAATTGCGCGAGGTCAGCTAAAGCATCAGTAGTTTGTGCTTGATTTTAAAGGAGGTCATATGAAAATTAGAGAACGTTTTCTTAAAATTCACAATGAAAATAAATCAAAATGTCAAAACACACTGCTAGATACTGCTGATGTGATATTTTAATTTGGGCTTTAATCTTTCGAAATTCAAAAATATTTGAACATAATTCTTAAGGACCTTTGATACCTTAATCGAGCACATGTGTTCCTCAGTTTAAGCTGACAAATTAAATGCAGGAGAGCACGACTAATATTGGACTTGTTCGAAATATTGCATATATTCAAAAAATCGTGTTCGACCAAATCGGTCATTTTTCTGAGGCTATGGCTGTAATCCAAACTTTTCAATTCATGAAAACATCTTTCATCATAAAACTTAAGTGAATCAAGAACTAAACGAGTTCGTTCATCATCTCACTTCAAAATCACCTGAATACGAAAAATTTTGTCTGCTGCAGGAAAAAAATCCAAGCAATTGGTGGTTGACTTTTGACCGTGTTAAATCCTGCATTCACCTTGCTATATAGTAGGAGGGAGTCCAAGAGGGGATTTCGAGATTTATTCGAGCGCGGCAGATTAAGATATGGGGGATACCTTGCACCTTGTTGAGTACCTCTACCAAATCTTAGCCCTCTATATAGTGCCGCGAGTGTAGGGGAGCCGGTCAGAATAGTAAACAAAAATCGATAACTGGATTTACTCGAGCGCGTCAGATTAAGGCATGGTGGATTAATTACATGCTGAAGAGTCTACATTTCACTAATCTGACGATTTGACCGTGACGGAAGGGACTGGCAGGGTCATAAACTTGCAAAAAAAAAACGTCACCTGGATTTACTCAAGTGCGATAAAATTTTTTTTTATTTTGAAGGAAATAATTCAAGGATAACGGAAAACATAAAATCTGCCGATTTCCACAAGCCGAAGCAACAAAAAACGTCATTAAAGTTTAGCGCGTGCAGCTAAATTTTTTGGTTTTTAGGTTTTTAGGAACTTATTGAAAAAAACCCTTTTTTTTACGTCTGCACACTGAAATACATGACTGTGCCGGGAAATACGGAACCGATGGTCACCTTATGTATTCCCCACTCCGTGCCTATCTCTCTCACACTCTCGCACCGTCCCCACCAGTGTTGGCACAGACGGTACTTTAGTACCAAAATTGTTACTATTTTCATAGCTAAAATACCATAGTACGGTTATCCGGAAATTCATCTTTTTTTGGTACTTTTTTCCGAGATTTATCAACCACCGATTTTTGGTATAAAATAGAAAGAATAAATTTAATTTTTTTCAATAAAATTAAAAATAAAACGCATTGGAATCAGTGATGGGATTTTCGGTGCATTTGTTACTTTTTTCGGTACATTTGCGTTCTAAAAAATCCTCTTCATAACATTCGACATGATTTGCCGCATTTTTAGTACATTTAACGAATTATCAGGACAAATTCGGTACATTTTTGGTACATTTGGACAGTTTATAATCATAAACTTTTTTTTCCAAATAATCGCAATGTGTGCATGTGTGTGTGAAATATAATCTATGTCAGTTTGCTAAGGATTTTCAGGTGGCAAAATGAGATTTTTTTTAGAAAATATAGATAAATCTAAGTAAAATTGGGTGTTCAAGACAAAAAGGACATTCGGCCTCTAAAAGTACATTTCAAAGTCTCAATTCTGTACATTTTCACAAAACCCAAATGGCATCACTGATTGGGATTTTTAAAATTTTTAAGATTTAAGGAAAAAATCATGAAAAAAAAAATTTTAAACTGTCAGATTAAGAAAACTCCTCCAGATAATCGTCAGATTATGGATCAGAATGACCAGGACATCAAGCTGAACCGTCTGTATAAAAATCTGACGCGCTCGAGTAACTACAAATGTCGTTTTTTTTTTGCATTTTCGAAAAGTGGTCACGCGTTTGCGTCACATCCGAATCGTCCGTCTTATGAATGGGTGCTTCGTTTGGGATCACTTAACATCCCCTATGAATATCTGACGCGCACGAGTAAATATTTTTTTTTCCATTTTTAACTCATCCGTACGGCCACGCCCACCATCCAAATCGACAGATTAATATACCTCCGTCATCAGTGGCATCTGACGCGCTCGAGTAAATCCATGTGCATGCTTTTTTTTACATTTTTGAAAGCCTGTAGTGACTTCCCCCACCGGTGAAGGGTTAAACATTATATAACCTTTTTTTCTTCCTACCATATAATCTTCAAAATTCAATAGGTCCCCGCGACGCTCGAGTAAATCCACATTTAGCATCGTGGGCTCCTCTCCTAATAGCAATTTGAAATAGTAAATATTCGTTACGCTCATGTTTTGCATTTTAAATTGTGTTGTATGTTAAAAAAGTCAAATTTAAATTAAATAGTAAATACGCAAGCAAGGAAAAAAGTCAGGTGTTAAGTCTGTCAATACCTGTGGACATGAAGCCACAGCTTGACTTCGTTGTCTCCATAGATATCAAAGCAGCAGCTGATTAAAGTTACTGCTACTTGTTTTTTGTTAAACCTATCATCGAGATGAATACGCTGATGACAGACAGCATATACAAGAAAAAAAATTGTGCTCAATGCATGGTGGTGGTGAAAAAATTAAGATGAAATTGTTTGGAATTTTACATTAATTCTCTTTATAAACACCAGAGTGTTCCATATTTAACTAAGTAGTTTCGTATTTTAAAGAGTGCACCCTATAATATGCACATTGGACATGTTCAAAAAACCTTTTGTTCTAAAATTCTTTGGGAACGCTTAAAATCTGATAACTTTCTCATTTTTGTGTATATCCTTAATCCTAAACTCCTAGGCCATTTTCATATTTTTTTTTTAATTTTTCAATATTTTTCCAACATTGAAACTTGCTGCTTATTTTCGAAGTATCAAAGTTTGTAGATTCAAAAGAAAAATATCAAAATTTTCTAAGTATTGTAACTATGTTGTAGTCAATTGCTTTGAAATTTCAGTGAATTCCTTAAAGCATAAGTTTCGATAGCCTCTAAAATAAATAAAAAAAAAATTAAAAAATCAAAGCCCTTGAATAAAATTGTGATAACTTTTTAAGACCAAAATTTGATTCAAAATGTATAATATTTTATATTTGCCACCACTGTACATAATATAAGACTACTTTCTGACAAGTTTTTACATCTTGCATGTCATTTGGCTTTTTTCTTAGAAAATTATCCTCAAGTTTATTGCTGCGTTGCTTTAGCTTTTAGCCTTTTGAAAAACTACAATGACAAATAAAATTCCAAGAAAATTAACATTTAGAGAATGTGCGTTAAGAATATTTTTTTAAATATTGAAAAAAATATATTCATATTTTATGTGCTTTTTGACTCATTGTCATAGGGGGTGGGGGTTGCGGGGGTAGTTCACAAGGGATACTCTGAACATATTTCCGTTAAATTTAGCCGTCGGTTACCACCTAAAAAATTTTTATGCAATAACTAACACCTAGTTTGCAAGTCACAGTAATTTTACATAAGAGTAGGAGTAAGTGGGCGGCCTGAGTCTTCGAATTTTACCAGAAATTTTAATGCTCCATAATTTTTTTAAAGGAGTTGCCGACGGCTAATTTCTAGACTGATCCGCGGCCGAAGGATTTTTGGAAGTTTTAAATGCTGAGCTGCGGCCGCAGGCCGCCCACTTACCCCTACTCTTATGTAAAATTACTGTGGCTAGCAAACTAAGTGTTGGACATATCATAAAAATTTTTCAAGGGGTGACCCCGGCTAAATCCAACGGAACTATGTTCAGAGTACCCCATGTGAACTACCCCCGCAACCCCCACTCACTGTGAAAATGGGTCAAAAAGTACATAATTATCCTCAAAGCATTTGATTTAGAAAAAACTAGTTAATCCTAGGCCAAACTAGTTTGTCCTGGAATGGTACATTTTTTTATCAGGACAAACTACTTCGTGTTAGGATAAACTAGTTTGGCCTAGGAACAACTAGTTTATCCTAAAAACTAGTTTGGCCGGTAACATATATACAGGTAACTACTAAAAATCTACTCATTGCGGTTGTTTTCATTTACTAAAAAACAAAAAAAAGGTAAATATTATAAATTGTCCAAATGTACCGAAAATGTACTGAAAATGCCCCAAATGTACCGAATGTACTGAAAACTGGTCGAATGTACTGCCTCATACACACAGCCAATTTTATTTATTTTTATTTATTTTAAAATAAAAATATAAAAGATATTTTATAAAATAAAGAATATATTGAGAAATGTCAGAACTGATAGCTTTTTTGCTATAGAAAAATAAATAAATTGTATGAGCACACGAGCAAGTAGAAAGGATACAACTTGTGGTTATGCACAAAACATGCTCTGCATACTAATCATACATATGTATTTACGAGTATGTGCGGTAAAGAATTCAAAGAAATCCACATCGAATTCTTTCACCACAAAGGATATGATTTATAAAAACAGAAATGTAAAGAAATAAAACTTCAAAAAGAGATTTGGAAATTTGGTCAATCAAAGTAACCAACACCCGACCATGCAAATATTTCTGATGTGTGCATATTTTTACTGACGACTGTAAGAGAAAATCTATTTTGAAGTGAATTGGTTGATTACATTATGGCAACACCAACGCTTTACGCTTACTGTCACAGAGGTCATGTTGAGTTTAGATATTCAAATACCACGTTTACTTGAATATGTACTTTATAAAGTATGTTCATATTTGAGATATCTTTTAAAATTTGCAAACATTTTCATATTTGTTATTAAATTACACCAGTGTTTACTAAGTATAAAGTAAATATAATCCGCTTTTTTTTTTATTAGTAAAACTTATTTTAAATGTGGGTAAAATTATTCAGAAATTGGAAGGAAATATCATTGAAAACACGATAGAGAAAATGCTCCGGCGAGCCGTGCTATTAAACTTGTTATTTATAAATTCGAAGAAACTTTAAAAACATACCTCAAGTTTGGACACCTTTTATATGAGTTATTTATCCAAAGTCTTACCTTTGAAAGCCTTACCCCAACTGATAGAAAAGGATTATTTATCTGCGTATATATTTTATTTTATTGTCATCTTTATCCATATCGATTATTTCAATAAAATCAGACAGTTGTTTTGTGACAGTTTTGTTATGCGCGTTACATTTCGACTTTGTATATTTTATCTTTACTCTTTGTTATTTTTAATACACTTCTTTTAATACTTTTTCGTTATAAGTTTGACAGTTCTCTGACAAACAGCGATTTATTTTATATTTTTCGAACTTTCACTGTACATTTGGCTACTTCGATACTCTTTGACATTATTCGAGTTTCATCAATGACTTTGATACCTTGAAAATATATGATACTTTTGCAGCTTGGCATAGATTTTGACTTTAACCAATTGAATCAAATTTTGCATACTCTCTGATAGTTTAAAATTTTACGGCATATTTACCATATGGGACGTTCTTTTACAAACAGCACAAATTTCAGGAAAAAAAAACCTCAACTTCTCCAAATGCTATGAAAATTTATTTCTTGCATCTTCTAACAAATTCAGTTGACCCATGTTTTTTGTTTTTGCTGAAAAATTTTTTTTTTCGAAAATATCCACATATGAATTTTTGATAATTGGCTGGATTTTGTCAAATGTACTTATACTTGAAGTCCATTATCTCCAGTTCTACTGATCCGATCAATTTCGGATTTTTTTATTTAAATTCTGTAACGTTAGCTTCTGCAATAAATTAAAAAAAAATAATTTTATATTGTCAAAAAATAAAAAATAATAACAATTTAATTGTTTAAATAGTTTTAACATGATGTCCCCCAACTAGAATACATTTAAAAAAATAAAATTTTGTTCCTTATTCTATTATCTACAAAACCCATTCTACAGAAAAGTAGAGTCTTTGTTAGATCGGAAGTTATTCAATAAGTATTTTCGACCTCAAGTCATGAATTCCTAAAGGAATCCAAGAGTGCAGCGGAGTTGATCGGATCAGTAGAACTGGATAAAATAGACTTCAAGTATGAGCGGATTTGACAAAATCCAGCCAATTATCAAAAATTCATATTTGGATATTTTCGAAAAAAAATTTTTTCAGCAAAATCAAAAAACATGGGTCAACTGAATTTGCTAGAAGATGCAGGAAAAAAAATTATATGGATAAGTTGAGGTTTTTTTTTTCCTGAACGACTGATATGCTAGTTTTTTTTATTTTCATTGAAATGGGTAAAGATAGGTTAACAATCAAGGGCTTACGTAAAAAAATTTGAAGATTAAATTACGTTTTCATCAATTTTTTTCTAATGGAAAACTTTCCGGAAAAACTCTGCCAAAAATCGCAAAATTTGATAATCATAATAGTTTTCCAGTGCCAGCTAGTCTTTTATGTCTTCTACACCGAAAAAAAACTTACTCCGTTTAAGGAAAAATGCCTAAATGTAAGGAAAAAATGTCCTTCAATACGAGCTAAAGCCATGGATTCCTCAAAATAAGTAAGTTGGATTCCTTAGTACAAGTAAATGTTGCTGCTTTGAAATAAGGAGAAGTTTACTCAATGTGAGGACAAGGTTAGAAAACTGAGGAAAATTTTACTTTTTCTAAGGATGAAGGTATCCTTAAATGAAAGAAATTTACTTAAAATAAATTCGTTGATTTCAAAAAAAATTTGTTAATTTTCTATTTCCTCTATTTTCTTATTTGATGGTGTTGGTTACTTATTGTCGTCAGTTATTCTTATTTTAATTGTAATACGTTTTTAAAACTTCAAAGAAGAACTTAAATTTTTTTTATCTGACCTGTGTTCTCAGCGCCATGCCACTGTTTAAAGATGCTCATCTTACCCAACTCAGCCACCGACAGCATTTTTAAGACATACTAAAATGATGTTGTTAAACTGCGAATGTAACAACCATTGTCTGATCAGGAAAGCTTCGGTTCAAATCCCGGCGACGACATAATTTTTTTTTTAATTTTTTTATTTTTTTATTTAAAAAACAAGTAGAGAACTATAAATATATAGGCAAAAACAGAATACTTACGAGAAGAATAGATATTAATTTCAGCGAGTGTTGCCACTCATTTATTAAGGAAAATTTTCCTACGTTATAGTAAATTTTTTGAAGAAACTAACTAAAACTGAGTACGATTTTCCTTAAACAAAAAATTCCATTAGATTGAGGAAATTTTTACTCAAATGAGGAACAAGTTGTCCTCAAAAACTCTTCCCAAAGAAAAATTTACTATTTCAAAGGAAAGTTTTACTAAAACCACAAACTCTATATTTGAGGAAGAGCTTTGACTTGCTTTAATGAAACATGAACTCATTTCAAAGGACTCAATTACTAAATGAAACGATATTTTCATCAATATGAGGAAAAATAACTTAGATTAAGGAAAATTTTTATACTAAATCGGAGGAAGGCAGTTCTTCAAATTTAGTATGGACTTTTTTTTCGGTGTATGCAATACAATAGTAATGGTCGAGATTTTGCAAACCACATCCACCATACACCTGAGCTCACATCTTTGGGTATTTAAATACCCAACATGCAGAAACGAGTTCTAAATACATATATTATTGCGTTATTTATTTACATAGAAAAATTATTTGAACATAGAAGGACAAAAAACTTAGACAGCATTGATTGCAGTTTATCGATGTTGCCGCACTGGAATCACTATGCCACAACAATTGAAGATGGCACAAACTTCAAATCATATTCTTTTGCCGTGTCGGAATTATTTGAAGTGCTTTCAACTACGATTTGGAGACAAAAAGACGAAGTTTGGATTGATGATGAGGATAACGGACGAAATGCAGTTTGCGCCGATTTCATTGTTATTCTAACAGACAAACAAGACTTGGGCAACAATGTACAAATAATAAATCATGATAACGAAATTCCTTGTGCAGTTGCTGGTGCTAGCTGATTTGAAACCGAATATTTGCACGAGGACGACAATGCATATCACCTAGAATCCAGATGGTACGGATCAAAAACTAGATATTCAGGCTGAAGAAAAATGCTATTGGACACTTTTCACCCATGCAATTGATGCAACTATGATTAACGCATAAAAATTACATTGATTTTGATAAAAATATGCAAAACTACAGGTAAAGTTTAAAGCCGATATTTGAATGAACGTGAGTAAAGCAGTGTTTTCGGCGGTAAAATAGAATTTGGTTGTTTGAAATACAATGTGAATTTGAATGTCAATTTCTTCAAAGACTATTATAATGTTGTTTGTCCCAATAAAATGAAAATTTCTAAAGCTCAATATTCAATAAAATTATCAATAAAAATTGAACTCAAAATAAAGAAAAAAATTTTTAATTTTCTCCAAAATCAAGCAATTTTAGAACCTGCTTCTGCCTGTTGGGTATTTAAATACCCATATCATATCTCACGTAATCGGCAAGGTACAAACTAATAATTTTACCCGACAATTTCTATGGCTTAATATAAGCTCTCCACGAAATTTTATTAAAATCGTGTTGGCACTTATACACCGAAAAAAAAGACCGTACTAAATTTGAAGAACTGCCTTCCTCCGATTTAGTGTAAAAATTTTCCTTAATCTAAGTTATTTTTCCTCATATTGATGAAAATATCGTCTCATTTAGTAATTGAGTCCTTTGAAATGAGTTCATGTTTCATTAAAGCAAGTCAACGCTCTTCCTCAAATATAGAGTTTGTGGTTTTAGTAAAACTTTCCTTTGAAATAGTAAATTTTTCTTTGGGAAAAATTTTTGAGGAAAACTTGTTCCTCATTTGAGTAAAAACTTCCTCAATCTAATGGAATGTTTTGTTTAAGGAAAGTCGTACTCAGTTTTAGTTAGTTTCTTCAAAAAATTTACTATAACGTAGGAAAATTTTCCTTAATAAATGAGTGGCAACACTCGCTGAAATTAATATCTATTCTTCTCGTAAGTATTCTGTTTTTGTCTAAATATTTATAGTTCTTTACTTGTGTTTTAAATAAAAAAATAAAAAAAATAAAAAAAAAAAAATTATGTCGTCGCCGGAATATGAACCGAAGCTTCCCTGATCAGACAATGGTTGTTACATGCGCAGTTTAACAACATCATTTTAGTATGTCTTAAAAATGCTGTCGGTGGCTGAGTTGGGTAAGATGAGCATCTTTGAACAATGGCATGGCGCAGAACACAGGTTCAATTCTCTGATCTGGTGACAGGTAAAAAAAAATTTAAGTTCTTCTTTGAAGTTTTAAAAACGTATTATTAAAATAAGAATGATTGACAATAAGTAATCAACAAATAAGAAAATAGAGGAAATAGAAAATTAACAAATTTTTTTTGAAATCAACGAATTTATTTTAAGTAAATTTCTTTCATTTAAGGATACGTTCATCCTTAGAAAAAGTAAAATTTTCCTCAGTTTTATAACCTTGTCCCCACATTGAGTAAACTTTTCTTTATTTCAAAGCAGCAACATTTACTTGTACTAAGGAATCCAACTTACTTATTTTGCGGAACCCATGGCTTTAGCTCGTATTGAAGGACATTTTTTCCTTACATTTAGGCATTTTTCCTTAAACGGAGTAAGTTTTTTTTTCGGTGTAGGAGCAGTCCGGAATGGTTTAAACAACTGATGGGTATATCAGTACAATCTCTAAAGAAGAGTTTTTGAATTTTTAATTTTTGCATGGACTTCGATTAATGGGATTTTTGTGTGAAAAATTATATTAATTAATTGCGCCTCTATTTCACTAATATTTCTTAGTGTCTCGTTTTTCGACTCTGAAATTGTTGTTAGCTTGTTAGCATTGACTTTACTTTTGAGATTGTATTTTTTGCTAAATTATGCAATATAGCCTTGGTAAGATTATGTTAGCCAAAAACATCCTGATTCAGTAATTTTTACGCTTTGCTTAACTGTGTATTTATTTATTTAAAAAATTGTCAATAACTCATCATGAAACATTTTAACATATAAAACAATTATTGTCTTTAAAGTATTATTGATACACTGCTAATTAATGAATTTACAAATACTTTTCAACATACGTATTTCTTTTCCTATCGACTTTTTGATACTTTTTGGACTCTTATCGACCTTTTCTTTACTTTACGATAATTCTTCTTTACCACTTTTTCGATACTTACTGAAATTTTTCTCTAATATTGTAGATATATTTCGACATTTTGGATACTATGCATTTATTACTATGGACACTCCTTGACTATTAAATATATACGTTTTCAATATCTTCCGATGCTATTTAGAACCTTAAATATCAATAAAATTCTTTACTTTTGACAATTTTTGATGTTGTTCTTTACAAACACCAGTTATTTTTTTACTCGTTTGCTGTATTTCAAACTAAAAAATGTGACCATAGGAAAAAAAACTCACTTTTCAGCACTAGCGGAATGTTTTAAAGAACTATCCTTAAATCATATGCCACGCTAGTAAGCATGTTTTCATACCAAAACTGATATTCAAGATTTTTGGCAAATAACATCAATTGAACTGATACAATTTCTTCCCTCTATTTTTAAGTAAGAATTTAAATCAAACAGACAAAAACAGGATACTAAAAAATAATAATAAATGTTATGCTTCAGATTTAAAAAAAATCCTTATGTTTCTCTTTGACAACTTTGCAAAAGCATCACCAAGCAAACAAACGCTCAAGGTTGTTGCAAGAATCTGTTACTTTGTGAGTTACACAGCATTTCATATCCTTGAAAAATTGTTTAAGACGATACTAAAACTATTGATGCAAATCGATTGGTTGCATTTGAAATTTTTATAGCGAAACAGATTTATTATCCAATTGGGTTGAAACAAAATTGTTGCAGTAGTTTTAATAAAAGGAGCAAATGTAGAACTTTTTATGGTACAAATAGGATGTCAGGAGTTGTAATATTAAGTTCAGTAAGACAACATAAAAAATTCAAAGAAAACTGAAACGCGAAAAGTGTTGACTTGTTTTTTATTTATATATGTGTTTTTTTAATTGACGATTAAAGCAAATACCCTTAAATCGCAATATCAAGTGTACACTGATTTTCCAACTCAAAATTAATTTCCTTTTTGTTCAAATTATTTTTTTTTAAATTTATTCTGAGCTTTACAGCAGCAAGTGTTAAATCCGTTTTATGATATCGATTACTTTGTATCCTTATAGCTGTATTGCTGAAACTTCCCGTTTTTAGAAATCTGGTTTGCTTATACTGTCATTTGTATTGACTTCAAGCATACTGCACACATAATTGGCCGGCCTATTGTATTATATTGGCAGGGGAATATCATGGACGTGAAAAGGTGAAAAGAGCTTATGGGATGATAAGAAATGTAAGTCCTTCTTCAGATGTTATGTGTTCCCACAGAGTTGAGAATATATCACGAGCTCAGCGCTTTAATATGACGAGTGATAGAAATGAACAACGAGCTCGTGATAAATAAGCAACAATCAGAGATTTTTGCAATAAATGGGAATGCAACTCACAAAATGTAAAGAATAGGTGAGAATGATGAGCAAATATCAGCATATCGAGGTCGATGCCCATTCAAATAGTGTATTCAAAACCTGGGAAGTATGGAATGAAAATTTGAGTTTTCATTTCTGATTGGTCGCTGTAGGATTATACGAGAAGAGAGCAAAACTGTCAAAGAGTAGTCAAACAAGGATACCGCGTTGTATTATACTTAGTGAAAGACTTGAAGAGCCGAAATATTACCTTATATAAATTTTTAAATACACATGAGTTGGATATTGAACTACGGAAAAGAAAACTCCTTTTGGTAGATAACAATCTAGCTGATCTAGGTGTTGATACGCTTGATCAGCTTCTCAGTCACTATTCTTGCAAAAGAGAACCAAACTATGAACGTAACTCTGTTGTACAATGTATTGGATATATGAGCCTACAACTTTGTTTTATATACATATGTACAACCGTAAACAGTGATTGGCACAAAGATAAACATTTCCAGCGACGTATATTTTCAGAGGTACTTTGTGTGTCTGTCTCTTATCCAGTCAGAGCTATCTTGCCGATCGACCCTACCTAGGATCCAGCAGCAAAGTTAGTTCTAACTAAGTATTTTTATGTTGCAAAAACCTTATTTTGTTAAATTATATTCTTCATAGAAAATGCACTGTATCATACTTACGCACACTTGTGTTCTCTCACAAACATTCACATGCATAGATGTACAATGTAATATTAAAAAAATCCAAAAATGTTATCCCATAAAGAACACTTGACTTATTGTAGCACTGAATTGTATTGCGTTAAGTCAGTGCAAGAGTTTTCAAAAACGTACTTAATGTTGTTTGTTATTTTCAATGCCATTGCATGATTCAGGGCTGACACTTCATAAATAAAATTTTTAATAATGATCAAAAAATAAGTCAAGTAAACCCCAATTGACATAACATTCAAAAGTCAAGTCAAAACTTTGGAGTGAATAAGATCTCAATCAAAAATTTAAAAAAAGTCAAAAGTCAAAGAAAAATTTAATTCATATGTCAACAAGAAAGTCAAGTTTAGTTAAAACTAAAGTAAGTGATTAAGCCAAGCGTCAAGTCAAAGTGATTTGAAAAATCAAGTCGATAATAAATTCAAATCTCAAGTAAAAACTTAGTCAAAAGTCCAACCATAGGTCTTGTAAAAATTAGAGTAAGAGGGTACCATCAAAAGAGTTTTTAGTTAAGTCTAAGTCAAGGTAACCCTGGCAGCTATAGATTTTCTGTTTTTACGGTATATTTTGTTCCTCTTTCTCTTCAGTTTCTCTCGCTCCATCCGTTCAAGTGAAATTTTAATGCCACAAAATGCTAAAAATTCACAGCTACGCACGTAATTTTCATTACTAAGTATTTCAAGTTTATATTGCGTAGGTATGTGTGTACATACACGCAAGAACTCGTACATTACTGCATCATGCAACACTTAAAATAATTTTCAAATTCATGTTGCGCATCAGTGCCTTGTTTTCGAAGACACAATACAATTTCAAGAGCAAAGTGTTGCAAAAGTAACTTTATGCTTTCATGTTAAGTCCTTTGGCTACTAACATATGAAAGTATTTTTAAGCAGAAATCTTTTCAAATGCCCAGTATGAGTTGTGACATGTACTTAGCATATTAAGTAAATAGTTTACTTCAGAAATTTAAAGTTTATCTAGGTACTTATAGTAAAAACGAATTGTTCATTTCTCAAAATTTAATTTATTTTATAATTTTATTTTCAACCCAGCAATACCCAGCGTATGAAATTTCATACAATGTATGAACTCTGCAGATCATTTTTTTTTACCAACAAACAAGGTAGTCGGTGATGATATTTTTGAATTTTTTGGTGTAAATATATTCAATAAACAAAATCAAAATTTTTGTTTTTAAATTTTTTTTTAGCAAAATGCATTATTTTTTAGTGAATTTTCCAAAATCGCATTAAAAAATTTTTTTTTTCTGGTAGCTGCTGAGTTAATCAGTCAAGAGCTGGCAATTAAATTATAATTTTTCGAAACCTGTAGTTAGATACTATCCTGATACATATAATTCATAACAGTCCTACTTAGAAGAATATCTTAAAGGAGCAAGCAGTATAAGGTTTGTATCAAGTAGTATTCATCAGCCCGTTATCCTTTCACCGCTCAAAGTACGTAATTTAAAATTCAATAAAAAAACTAATTTAATGAAGTCATCAGTTAGTTTTTTAAATGCTTTGAGAACAAATTTTGTGGTGTTAGAGAGCATAACTGTTTATTACTTAACAAGCACAGCGTCCCTTAACCCTAGGAGGTTCAACCAGGTCTGTGCAGACCTTTTGCATATAAATGTGTGTATAATTATTTTTTTTTGCGCGTTAGAGACGAATCCGTCCATGACTTCCTAAAAGCGGCTACGGAGAACCCAATGATCACAAAATCGGACTGCTTATCTGTTTGTGTTCGGTTTTATTCGTGTTTACAAACGAAATGACTCATACGTACCAACCAGGTCTGTGCAGATCTAAGTATATAAATGTGTGTATAACTTTTTTGTTCTGCTTGGTAGACCAGAATCCGTCCATGACTCCCTAGAAGAGGATATGGAGAACCTAAAGAGCACAAAATCAGACCGCTTATGTGCTTATGTTCGGTTTTATTCGTGTTTACAAACGAAGTGGGTCATGTTTAAAAACAAAATGGTTCATACGTACTAACCAGGTCTGTACAGACCTTTAAATATAAATGTGTGCATAACTTTTTTGTTTTGCGTGTTAGAGACGAATCCGTTCATGACTTCCTATAAGCAGCGACGGAGAACCTATTTTTCTGAGCTTTTAGCACATTTACCCATACTTTCAGTACACCTGCCTATACAAATCCCACATAGGTCTGCGCAGACCTAGTTGTACCTGTTAGCGCCAAAAAATCCCTGAACCTCCTAGGGTTAAGCGTAAGGCAGTTCGAGAACTCATCGTACTTTATCCCCTATTGTTCGGAATCCATGTATATAAGTGACACAAACCTTCACCGACCAATGGAATATGTTTGAATGTATTGAATATCAGCAACTCTGTTGTAGTAAATTACTCCAGTCCCTGATGCACTGCCAGGCTATCACAGCAGTCTCATAAAAATATGAGACTTACAAAGGTTCTCCATTACGTCTATGGTTTCAATTATGCAGAATTTGTAGCTTAAAAGTTTAGAGCATGCAGGGTCCAGAGCCTTCCTTAGTGAAGTCCAAAAATATTTTTCAGCGATCTTTCGTTTAAAAAAACAAAATTTTTTTCTCAAAAATGGGTCAAAAACAGGTACCATGGCCCAGGGACACATTTTCGGGTCAAAATACGGTTCTTTCCAGAGTCGCGAGCCTTCCTAAGTGATGTCCAAAAATATTTTTCAGCTATCTTTTGTTTGAAAAAACAAAATTTTTTTTCGAAAATGAGTCAAAATCGGTCCTTTCCAGGGTCCGGAGGTACTCCAAGTGATGTTCAAAATCCATTTTCGACCTTTCCCCTTCGATTGGAGCAAAAAAAAAAATTTCCGGAAATGAGTTAAAAACGGTCCTTTCCAGGGTCCGGAGGTACTCCAAGTGATGTTCAAAATCCATTTTCGACCTTTCCCCTTCGATTGGAGCAAAAAAAAATTTTTCTGAAAATGGGTTAAAAACGGTCCTTTCCAGGGTCCGGAGGTACTCCAAGTGATGTTCAAAATCCATTTTCGACCTTTCCCCTTCGATTGGAGCAAAAAAAAAATTTTCTGAAAATGGGTTAAAAACGGTCCTTTCCAGGGTCCGGAGGTACTCCAAGTGATGTCTACAGTCCATTTTCGACCTTTCCCCATCGATTGGAACAGAAAATTTTTTTTCCGAAATTGGTTCAAAAACAGGTACCATGGTCTGGGACCCATTTTCTGGACAAAAACGGTTCTTTCCAGGGTCCCGAGCCTCCCAAAGTGATGTCCAAAGGCCATTTTCGAACTTTCCCTATCGATTGGAGCAAATAAAAATTTTTTTCTTGACACAGTTCCACTTAAGTGGCTGAAGCCATTCACTGATTCATGAATGCTGACTGCATGTGTGTGAGCTTTTCAGGCATTCACATTCATGAGACTAGATCTATTAAGCAGCTCACATTCATGAGCTGCATGCTATCTACGCATTCACTATTAGTGAGCGCAACTTAGATTCACACTCATTATTGCATGCAATATGCACACTCACGTCTCATATTTTTGGAAGTGGCTCATAACCCTCAATGCAGTTCTCTGATTGATATGCATAATTTTAATTCAAAAAAAATATTGACAGTTGCCTTATGTAATCAGCATTGTAGATTTGTTTACTACATTTTAATAATTTATATTTTTGAAATAATTGTAATTTTTTTCATGTTCATCAATACAAATTATCAGAGTTGAACATCGTTTTTCACTGCATTTCGAGAGCAATCATTTATTAATAGAAATTCAAAATTCATGCATTGAATATGGAGAGCTTATTGACTTTCAAAAATAATGTAAATATAAATTGTAGTCCATTGATTATTCAAAGTAGTACAGCTAAAAATTCATTGTTTAATGCATTTTTTAGTATGCAGTATATTCGAATTTTTCTAAAATAAAATCTTGGATTGTTTGAAGAATCGTATTTGAACTTTTGTATGCATGTATGCGGCAACGTAAACGAAAGATCAATATTGTTAACGCATAAATTAATAGTAAAAATGTTGTCTGTCTGAAGCGTACTTTTATTGTGTGCTTGTAGCATAAATATGCACAACAGGTCGTATGAGTAGTCTTCATTATGTTATCAAAACAACTCGTAATTTTTGTGTTATGACTTATTTTTCCGAGCGTGATTTTTGCCATTTACATTTAATTCGAACAGTGTTGAGCAAATATAAAGAGTACCAAGAGTTCAGAGATTTTTTTCAAAATTCGAAATTTAATTTTGCGAAAGGAAGTTTGAATCATGTGAAACTTTTTTATATAGAATGTTTAAAGTACTTTATTTGAATAACTAGCTTATGAATTTTTAATGCCTTAGCAGAGTTTCAATAAATTGTTAACAATGTTTTTTTTTAGATTTAAATATATTAAATAAAGCCATGAAGACTTTGCTATTAATTTGCGAAGACATGAGCAGTAAAATTGAAATGCGTGAAAAAATTAATTTTTTTTTAAATAACCTGCAATATACCTTCAAAAGGATTGCAAGGGATGCGAAAGTTAGCATAAATTCGGTGTCTTGGATAATGAAAAATTTTAAAGCAGACGCTAGCATGAATCAAAAGTAGAGAACGCGCTGGAAAAAAAGGTTGTGGTGACCGTAATACCGCGAAGAAGGTCCTAACCATGTCGAAGAAAAGTCCCAACCCTTCAGGAAGAAAAACCGCTCAGCTAACAGAGTCATTTGTGCAAAGGGTGAAAATGGAGACTAGGTTGAAGACCTACAAAGTTCAGAAAGGCCAGGTTGGAATGCTGAAAAAAATTTCGAAGCAAAAATACGCGCTCAAAAACTGAGTAAAGTTCTTTCCGACACTTTTCAGTCAAGAATTTTATTTTGCAATCACTAATAGACATGTCCCAACAAATTTAAAACACAAAATATATAAAAAATTTCCCAGAAAATTTCTTGTTTGGTGGGCAATTTGCAGTTGTGGTAAAAGAAGCCAAAAATTTCGTGACAAGAGGCACAATCAACATCGATATCTTCATCATGGAGTGCTTCAGAAGAGACTCCGACAATTTGTAAGAGATCATTAGGTATCTTCCTTTTATTAGCCTGATCTTGCTTCATATCACTACAATAAAGCGGCTCTTGAGTGGTACCAATAAAATAATATTACTTTCGTTCCGAGAGAAGCGAACCCACCCAATTGCCCTGAACTCCTGCCAAACGAGAGATATTGGCTTCTAGTGAAGAGGCAATTAAAGGCAACAAAAGGGGCATGCATGGATTTAACTCGTGTTAGACGCAAGTGGTGTGTGTCAAGCCAAAAAATCCAAAAAAATACCATCAAAGCACTAATAAGAGGTGTCCCAGGGAAAGTAAAAAGTTTTACGCTGCAAAATTAATATTTTTTTTTTACTATTATTTTCTCTATTTGAATGAAATTTGCGTATAATCTTTTTGAAAATTGAATTTGTGGTTATTGAGATATATTTATTTTTCAATGCATTAATTGACGCACTCCTTATTCGATATTTGATCTCTGGCACAAAAGGGTCTATAGATCTATTTAAAAACATTTTGCTTATTATCTCTTATCTTAACCCTACGTTCGTAAATTGGGCACTGGGTGCCCAAGTCGATTTTCAAATCGAAATTACTATTATTTTTTTAACTATGACGTACTTAAAACCATTGATTTTATAAAAGATACATCTTTTAAGAATTCAGAAAAACATAACGCAATTAGGCTGGTGTAGGTGTGTGTTCGCAAAGTGACTATGAAATATAGATGCCTGTTTTGTACATGTGGGCACTCAGTGCCCACAACATAATTCAGTACATTGTGTATGGAAAACGCTTTCATTCGTTCTATTTTCAAACTTTCTTTCATGGCACACCTGATAATATTGTCTACGCTTTCCAAGTATTATCTGTATTATTAAATGTGAAAAATTCTCTTTTTATCGATATACCTATAACATGTTTGTACTGGACTGTGGAATGAATGCTAAATTGGCTTTGAAACTTTAGTTGGTAGGTATGTTTTTTTGATTACACAGGCACTAGAACTAGAACCCACTATTCCTACATATTTGAGGTCGCTGAAACCGAATATGACCATAAAAAATTATTCAAATTACCCATTTTCCTGTTATCACCACTTTACCACCCCCTGGGTATCAAAATTTCAATTTTCATTGAATTTCAAAACCGAAAATAATGACGGAAAATAAATTTGACCCTTCCATTACCCCCTAGCGTCTCTTAACTACCCCTAGAAAGGGGCTAAAATTTCAAAGTTCATTCGGTTTCACGGAAACGTAGGAATAGTGGGGTCTACCCTCTGGGTCAGGACACTTTTTTACGTGTTTTCCTGTAAAAGGCGTGGCACTGCCCGCTAAAAAAAATAATTTTTACTCAACAATCAATCTATCTCTATACCAAATTTCATCAAAATCGATGAAGCGGCTCAGCCGTGACAGCGTTTTTTCACATTAAGGGCGGTGCCACGCCCCCTTAAAGAAATCAAAGTTTTTGATAACTCATACCAAATTTTATTATAATCGGTCCATTAGTTTAGCCGTGGAAACGTTTTTTCCTGTTAGGGGCGTGGCACCTGTGGCACTATTGAAAAAATAAGTATACAACCTTCACAACCTTTCCAACAAAAGAAAAATTAAGCGGTTATATTGTACATTGGCTGAGAAAAAGCGGTGTAACCGTTTACCAACTGCGCATTTATATATAGATCTTATACTAAAAATGGTTGAAATATATACATTGACCTTTTTTTTTAATAGCTCTTTTACTTTTTATATTTTCAATACTTTTAAAAATAAATTTTTACTTTGAACAGTCACATAGCGTTCCATACCTACGAACGATTCACATTTTTCTCGCGAAAAGATTGTTTTTTAGAACACCTGCATGCAAATTACATGGAAAAACTATCTGAACACTGAGTGCCCACATGTACGATAAATCAATTTTTTTCAATGTACGGACGTACGGTTAAAGCCATAAATAATTTTTCAAATAAGGTATACATTATTAAGGGTATTCTTAAAAGATCACCGGACTTAATTTTTTTGAATCAAAAGTATTATTTCTTTGAAATCAAGTTTAACTTTCTATATCACTTTGATTTAGAAGAGTCTTCTTCCCTATGCTGATTATAGATTTCACTAAGGCCAACAATATTTGTAAAACTGCAAGCAATTACCTCTGTTTTCGAAGTGTGAAAAATCTAATTGTAAGTGTGTAAGGCCCTAATTGAGTTGAACTAGAAACCAAGAAAATTAATCCAATAATAGGTAAGAACTTTAATTTAGCAATATTTCATAAAATAAGTCAACAATAATTTTGGTGCTTATAGTTTTGAAAGCCCTATGTGCACAGAGAAAAAGTGATGTTGCCTTATTAGCCATTTTATAGCACTTACAACTTGAAGTTCAGTGTGCGTATAGAACAGTATTGAAAAGTACCAAGAAAATTGTTGAAAATTTAACATTATGGAATATTTTAATATTGCAGTAGCTTTTAAAAAAATATTCAAATAATATTTTCATTCGAATTAGTCTTCCATATTCGATAAGAGTTTTTTGCATTTACAGCAATAATTTAATTTATTAAAATAACTAATGCCTTAAGTCCAACTGTTACTACATAAAATGTGTGAAATAACAAAATTTTACTTAAAAAAAAAAGGAAAATCTCTTTTTTACATATACGTACATATACAGAAGTAACCCAAAAAATAAACAAACTCATAAAAAATTAATATATGCATTTTAATTGACCACACACATACGGCAATTCAAAAATAATGCAAAAATCTCAGTTTGATTTTATTTACGGAGTTAAATTAAATATTCAAATGGTTGTGGTTAAAAAAAATAATTAATTTTGCATAAATTAAACATAAATAAATTGCAAATAAATGAGATTTATTTTTAACATAGCACAAGTATGTAGCTGCATACGGTTGTCTTTGAACAAATTTCAATTGCTAAGTGCGGCAACTCTCGAATTTCAACATTGGGATTATTTCTGGTATTATTGGGAGAGAGATATATAAAAAATACTAAATTCGATTTGAATTTTTCAGAACTTATGCAATATATGAAACATTGCATTTTTATTTGTAACCCATGGAAAAAGTTAATTTAGTTAGGTAAAATTACATATGAAAACACCATATCTTGATGATTTCACTGATTTATTTTTTTATGTGCTCGATTTATTATTTTGCTATAATTGACATAAATCACAATGGATCGATTCAGGAAAAAGTCAAAATTGTCAATAAAATTTGCTCAGAACTCACTGTGTGTACATACATAGTGTTTGTTTTATTTGGACTGGTTAATTGAATTTTAAATGTGTTAAAAAATTAAAGCATTAATGAATTAAAATACTTTGCAAAGTATAGACCATGATTTATTTGTTTTCAAGCAAACCATTAATTTAATTTAATGGAAATTAAATATATATTTATTTTTTATATTAATATTTTTGGATATGTCTTATAGTTTCTCGAAAAGAAAACCTTTGCTTTGCATAGCAAACAACGGTTAATACCACAACCGATCGGAAAAAATTGCTCTTCAACTCCGCAAACATGTTTTTGAAACACTTATCCATTGGAAAAGTTCAAACTAAAACAAACGTGACAGTTTTTTAATGAAATGGCGCACTTCGAGTTCACTTTTGCAGTGACATAAATCTTTTCGTTTCAGAAATGAAAGCCAGAAGCAAAATACCGAAATAAATATAGTACCTTTCATGGAGAAGTAAAGACAACGACAAAGTCCGAAGCCGCAAAAATCAAAAATTTTTGTTGGATTTATGAAATAACATGCTGGATAATAAGTAGGTAACAAACTTAGACAAAGTTGACCAATCAAAATGAATCAAAAGTTGACCTATTAACTTCTACAGAGGATAAGCTAACCCATTGGATATAAAATTTTGCAGAAACTATGGTTTTTCGTAACTATGTTCGCTTCAAAAGTGACTGGCCTTATGATATTGCTTAACCCTAGTTCGGCCGAAGATTTTTGTAACTCATTTCGGCCGAATAGTCACACGGGTGATAAATTTTGGATATAGAGGAAATTTTTTAGGAAAATTGGGAATAGTCCAAGGGTTCTGAATCAAAGAGAAATTTTTTGAAAAAAGTTTTACCTATTTAAAATAAATATCTGCCAACACTAACAGCTGATTAATTTGGCAGATTATTTACTGAATATTTAAAATAATGTTTCCAAGGCATAGGCACAAAAGTGTTCACACCACATGACAGTTTCTATAGGAAATTTAACGTAGAATACGATGGTGATATTAAAAATTTGATACACGGTGGGAGCAATTGTTAAAAATCGATTTATACATTTAAATTGTTTATAACAATATTAATTTGTTAATAATTTTTTTAAAAGATAATTTTTTTTTAAAGTTCATTTTCTTAGTTTTGCAAAATAAAATATTCCAATTTTCTAGCTTTAATAGAAACAGAGTTATGAATTTTTGAAAGTGAGTCTCCAAGCCAGAAATCACGAAATTCTCAAAACTTAAATTCCCTCTAAATTGAAAAAAAAAAAATTTTTCAAAAAAAAAACCTCGAACACGTAACTCTTCTTTTTCGATACAGAACTCAAAAAAAAAAAAATTTCAACCAAATCAAAAATGTGTCGGTCAATTTTTGTCAAAATTCGTGCGGTTTGTAAAAGAACGTCCCATATGGCTGCTTCGGCCAAAACGAGAATAAAAAACTTCAACACGTGACAATTTCAAGTATTTTGAGTTTTTTACAATTAAAATTTATTAGTTTAAGTTGTCAAGGAAGATGAGTTAAAAGAATTGATAAGAAATAAATTGTTTTGGTCGAAAAAGTTGAAATAGTCACCCGGGTGACTGTTCGGCCGAATGAGGATTAAAAAAAACAAATCAGCGGCAGATTGTATAGTTGCCGGAAGCTGTCACAGAGCATTACGCTGAAATTATGTAGATCAGATACAGGCACATACTTCCCAGATTATCGTGTAGCAGATAAATAAGCCAAGACCCTCATAACAAACTATATAACCTTAGCCTTCACTGAATACAGTACCACTTTTGAGAGCATCGACAACAATTGCATCTAGGGTGATGCATTGAACACACAGAATGAAGCTTCGAAAATCATTCATCAAAGCTCTATTCGAAAATTCCAAATGGATGGTTTTGCAGTATGAAAAATATTCTCATTATAGCTATTCCGAATGGTGTGTTTGCCGAGGTTGTCTACTGTCATCAGTTTCTTTTTTTAATAATACTGAACGATAAGCAGTCCTTAAAACTCCATTAAACATGACATTAAATCGGCCTTCAGCCAGTATCTGGAGAACCTCGTTCCTGCCGATGACATATGCTTCCACACCACCAAGCATTCGGATATACAAGCAAAGTTCATTGTACTTAGATTTTTTCGCAATAAGATCGCCAAAGCAGTGAGTTGAATTAGGTGAATGTAATATAAAAAATATGGATAGCTGAAATTATTGGGCAGTAATATAATTCTAAATCATGCGACCAATAAAGACATCCTTGCTAAAATCAACAAAACAAAGATTATCATCGGCAAGCTTCGAAATGTAATTAACGACAACGAATCTCAAAATCACCAGGTCGAACGTGAAGCCAATTTTTCTTGTGAAAAGTGGTTAACCAATACCACTTTGATACACAAATTACAAGTGTTCTACTCATCCTTGAAACTATCACGAGTACGTGAACAGCGGAAACGTTATCGAGAATTGAAAGGATTCACTAATCAGTCTGCACGCTAAAAAAGTTTTGTGGAGGTCTTATCTACTATTACACTACTCGACAAATTTTTGAAAAATATTATTGCGAAAAAAAAACCACCATTCCTATAGGAAAATTTTCCGCTGAATCCGAAAATCGTAGTGGTTTTGCCGGATCAGGTCTGGTTTTTGAGATAAAGGTCAAAAACCAAAAACATGCACTGTCCCGGGAGGTAACGCCATATAGGCTCGATTAAAAACGTTATTTTACATGATACTTATTCCAAATCTTTTTGTTTCCTAAAAGTAGAGATCACGACAAAAATTTTAAAGTAATATATGTCACAACAGCACCACTAGCTTGGTCACTACGGCTAAAAACAGGTCAACAAAAATGCAATTTTTTGCAATTTTTCAAAAAAATGTCATCCTTATAACTCGAAAAAAAAATCTTTTGAACTCAAAAAGTTAGCTATCCTATCTTTCCTTATAGGAATAATGGTTTTTATTTGCCGCAATTTTTTTTGTCGAGTAGTGTTATTAAACGAGCAACAATTGTATGTATTTATATACACCTCATTCTGTTTTTATACAGTCTTTTTTAACACGGTTTTGATTAAAAACGGTTTGAAAATAACCAAATTTTTAATTTTTTTACACGATTTTATTCCATTTAGCACGATTCAAAATCATTTGGGCTTACATTTATTTTAGTTAAATATACAGCCCCTTCATGGTTGGCTACAATCTCGCCTTTTTAGTCGCCGAGATAAAATTGGCTTCGCGGTTGGCGACATTGGCGAAGTATCTCCGCGGCAATGTCTTCCACACTTTTTTTCTCTACATGGTTGGCGACAGTCTCTTATAGTTGTATCCAAAAATGTCAAAATTTGAAGACAGCTATTTTGCTATCGCCAAAATGAAAAAGTGCACATAAATAAAAAAATAATTACAATTTATATGAAAAAATGTATTTCAAAATGTTCTTTCAGTAAAAAAATCAGCACCATATTCCCTGAACGAAATATTGAAATTGCTTGTGTAAAAACACATTATATATGTAATTTAATAAAATAAAACTGAATAGATGTTCATAAAAAATCCTTGTTTTTCACTAATTTCAATAGGTTTTAGAGATAAGGAACCAATCACCTATTTTGCATACGATCAATGTCTTTTTTTACACGGTTTTTTTTTGCACGGGTTTTCCTGAAACCAATTACCGTGTAAGAACAGAATTAGGTGTATACGTGTATATACATATATATATATATATTTCCAAAACGGGTGCAGCGATTTTGACGAAACTTGGGGGTTAGGTGCATATGTAAACAGAATTAGGATTGGGCTGGGTTTTAACTTATCAAAGACTCCTGGAGGGGCGTGGCACAGCCCTAAACTTTTATTTTCATAACGTCATATCTCGAAAACTATCCAAGATATTGTAATAAATAATAATAATTTGGTACACAGATGCAAATCATAAATGTCTTAAATTTTGCCAAAAGTGGGCGGAATCGAAAAAGTGGGCGGAATCGAAAAAGTGGGCGGAATCGTAAAAGTGGGCGTGTCACTTTTCAATAATTGAAAATTTTGATTCAATATTACTCAAAAACGGCACTGACGATTTTCATAAAAATTTTATAGATAATACCACTAAAAGCAGTCATCATAACACAATATGTCACTATACTGACAAAACTCGTTGAAGGGTATGGCACAGCCGACAATATTTATAAACGTTATAAAAGGAGAACTACCAATGCAGTCGATATGAAATTAAGCATGGTAGATATAGTCGCTATAAAGTATTTTTTAACCAAAAATGGGCGCAATAGTACATGTGAGCGTGGCACCTCCCATACAAGAAAAAAGCGTTAAATGTTATATTTAGGGAGCTATGAAAATAATCTTCTTAAAATTTGGTGAGGAGGTGTCGGTTACTATAAGCTTTGAAATTAAGTGTATTTCGACGGGATTGCTTTAGTCGGCGTGGCACCTCCCATATAAGCACAAAACGTTTTGTGTAATATTTGGTGAACTATAAGAGTATACTATAATCCTTATAAAATTTTGAATAGAGATGTCAGTTACTATAAGCTTTGAAATTATATTGAGTTCGACACGATTTTTTTAGTGGGCGTGGCACCTCCCATGCAAGCAAAAAACGTTTTGTGCAATATTTGGTGAACTATAAGAGAAACCCTAATGAAATTTGGTATGGTGGTGTCGGTTACTATAAGCTTTGAAATTAATTGGATTTCGACGAGATTTCATCAGTGGGCGTGGCACCTCCATAGATACAAAAAAAGTTTTGTGCTATATTTGGTGAACTGTACCAGTAAATCTAATGAAATTTGGTATAGATATGTCGGTTACCATAAGCTTTAAAATTAATAGGATTTCGACGGAATTGAATCAGTGGGCGTGGCACCTCCCATACAAGCACAAAACGTTTTGTGTTATATTTAGTGTGCTATGAGAGTTATCTTTTTAAAATTTGGTATAGATATGGCGGTTAGTAAAAACTCTGAAATTAATTGGACTTCGACAGGATTGCATCAGTGGGCGTGGTACTTTCAACTTTTTTTAACCTCTTTCAACATTTTCCATATTTTTCCGACTTCTTTCAAACTCATTCAACTTTTTTCGACCTCATTCAATTTTTTTTAGAGATATTCAACTTTTTTCGAGGTTTTCAACCTCTGTCAACTTTATTCAACCTCATTAAATCTTTTTGACTTTTTCAACCATATTCAACTTTCTTCGACTTTTTGAACGTCATTCAACCATTTTTTTAGATTTATTCAACTTCTTTCATTTGTTTCAATATTTTTCAACCTCTTTCAACTTTTTTCAACATTTTCCATAGTTTTTCCGACTTTTTTAACGTCATGCAGCTTCTTTCAACTTTTTCAACCTCATCAACTTTTTTTGAGATTTTCATCTTCTTTCAACTGTTTCAACATTTTACAACCTCTTTTAATTTTTGTCAACATTTTCCATATTTTTCCGACTTTGTCAACTTCATTTAACTTTTCTTGACTTTTGCAACATCGATCAACTTCTCTCAACTTCTCTCAACTTTTTTCTATTCCATTTTTTACCGACTTTTCCAACATTTTTCGCCTTTTCAACCCATTTCAACATTGCCCATACTACTTTTTTTAACTTTTATTGACGTTTTTCAACCTCTTACAACTTATCTTATTTTGAATTTTGGCTTTTCAACTCTTTTTAATGTTTTTTAAATATTTCAACTTATTCAATATTTAGTCAACTTTTTTCAACAAATTCCATATTTTTTCGATTTTTTCAACCTCAAAACGAAAAACCGAACAGTGGTCGGTCTCCTGGTACTGTTTTGTGAATAGATGAGGAACACAAAAAGAAGAATGTTATTGAAATGAGATTTCTACGAGAATGGGCAGTGCTAATGAAAAGTCTTTTATCGCGGTCCTTTTGCTATTACTCGTATGTTGTTTAGGCCATAAGAATTACGAGGTCATATTTGTCTGTCGAACATTAACGGCTAATGCAATACAAACATTTATTGCAATTTAATTATCTTCGTAATTGGCTGACTTTACATGTGACTGTGTTTGTTCTCTTATGTATGGATACATAGAATTTACTACTGCATATTGTCTGCTGTAGAAGCATAAGCGACTAAGAGTTAATGTGCAGGCCAATATTTGTAAACAGTGCCCTCTATGCAATGCTGAGTGCTAGTAGTACATACATCATTTTAAGCAAAACTAACTGAGTGCGCTCTATGTTTATGACCACAAGGAGCAAGTACTGTTTCTAACGTTCAAACAATATTTACGAAGATAGAGTGTTCTTTGCTTTATTGCAACCAGGTTTTTGAGATTATTAAATTTTTATTATTATTAAAAAATATAATGTAACTTCCATACGGCGAAAGTTTTTAATTTGGAAAGAAAAATTTGAGAAATGCTTGCAGCAACTACTAATATGTACTATACGAAGGGCTTGAGTTCAATAACCTTTAGCTACAAAAAACACAATTTTTCAGTGAAGCAAAACAACCATTTATGTCGCTTTCTCTAGAAGAAGTTAGTCATTGAAATATATTAGTATAAGACGTATGAGCTAATAAGAAAATTTGCGCAGTATTTCTGAGTAAAATGTAATGACATTTGCAAGCCTATTAGGTAAGCAGTAAATTTTGTCTAACACATGAAGCTGTATGCTTCATTTAACCTGACAAGCAATTACTGTACAAGTAAAGCAATTCACTACAAATGGCACAACTAAACAATGTCTACTCTGACTCTACTTTCAATGACTGTGTTCATTTCCGCTTCCGTTTTAAGCATCTCGCAAATCCGTGAAATAATGACTCATATCATTTTCTCATACTTCTGTTTTTTCTGTACTTGTTCCCTTTGTACGTGGTAATTGTTTCTTTGTTTGCTTCCTTGCAACATGTTTTCTAACAATTCCAGTTGCAGACACTAATTTACCCAACTTTCTTATGCTGCTGGAACAATAAGAGCCTGCTCGGTTGGTTTGTTTATTTGTTGTAGAAAGTAGTCTCAGTTGGTATTACTGCCTGTTTTGTCACAGATAAAAAGACAAAACTTACACGCACACATTTGTCGTGCGTGATAAATTGAAATTTTTATATGTGACAATTTTTCATTACTTACGGCAACTTCTGCATGCAACATTTTATGATTCGTAAGAGTGCAACTCTACAATGAATGCAAATAACAAAACTTTAATGCATCATGCACGAAAATTGTTCATGCTTGAACAAAATAGTTAAATACTTTTCTTTTGTCTTCATCGATTAAAAAATAAAAATAAATTTTTATTTTGATTTTTTTTAAATTTAAAAATTTAATTTAATTTTAAATTTTTTTAAAATAGATGTTTCTTATATAGTCAACTCTATGATTCAATTTCTGAAATTTTAGAGTCGTACCCACATAGTAAAGTTTTATTTGCTGGTTATTTCAATGACTACAGCTTCAATTGGTTGCGCTATTCTAGACAAACATCTCATGAGTCGTTTGGTTAAGCTTTTTCCAAAATTAACCAACTAACTAATTTAGCAAATGACCCTCTACGTATGATGATCTTCTCAAATGACTTTGAAACAATCCTAAAAGGGCATCGTGATAATCGAGGTTTATTCCAATGCTGGAAAAGTTCTACCTTGCCTGCTGTATCACAGAGAAATGAATTATTCTCCTGCATTTCTCTCGTATATCGTACTACATGGTTCAAAAAGTCCCAGGAATTTGGGTGGGTTGGCACCACCACTCTCAAATCGATATAATTTTTCGGAAGTGACATTTTTTTATAGGGGAATGGCAAATTTTGATTAATGTTCATCTTCTAGTTTGAAGTATGAGTGACGCTACTTTTGGTATTTCATAAACAATGGAAAAAAGTGAATTTCGCATTTCGAGGCACACTAGGCCAGTGCCTAGGGCGGCACGATTTTAGGGGCGGCAAATATTGGGAACTTTGAAATTTTTTTTTTTTAATTTTTTAAATTTATTCACACAGGGAAAAAAAAGTGTAAATAATTGGATTGTGTGCACTAAATTACCTTAAAATGTTAACAAGCATACAAAATAAAAAAAAAAGGTCCTCACTTTTAATATTACAAAATTTTTTTTCTATATTTACTAGTGAAGAGGGGCGGTGATAGTGATGGTAGCCTCGACGTCGACTACTGTAAAAAAGGTATCGAAATGTTGGAGGATCATTGGATGAAGAGTACTTCCCTGGAGTACAAATTGCACATCTGATCCTGATCTCAACACAGCAAGAATTCAGATTACGATCAAATTAAGAGATGATGCGAATTTCATAACATCTGTGGATTTTCTTAAGCACCGACGAAACATGAAGTGCTAAGTCATGATTTACAAATTTTACAATACGATAAGCTCTAGAAAAATTAATATACTCAGCCCAACAGTTCGAAAGTTCTTTCTCTGCGCTCGGCGTTTCATCAAGCTCATCGCTTTTGCGTTACGACAGCTTTGGATAAAACGTCCCACTCACTAACCTAAAGCAATAATGAATTATTTGGTCGCAATATTCAGTTGTGGCACAAACTCCCTTGAAATTTTTTTTCTCACCACAGTGACATCGGTAGATTAATAAAAATGCACACCGATAATGCTTTTCTTATCCTCTCTCCCCTCTAACTTATCACTTTTTCTTACGAAACAATATGGTGTATAGCATTTATAGGGATTATACCCAGATCGTTGGCATGGTAAAAAAAAAATATAATACGTGTCATTTAAAAAATTGTAATGTCTAGCAAAAAGTTTAAAGAGAATAATAAAATAAAAGCGTGCAATCAAATCAAAGTCAATTAAGTATTTATGGGACAAAATATCCTATAGAATGGTTCAAAGAACTTTTCTTTTTTCTTAACAATAACTAAATGGTTTTACCACAATGCGCTAAGTCTCTTTGCTGCATATAATAGCAAAGCACTTTTATACCGCTATTGTGTTATTATTATTTGTAAATTATTTTTCGTACTTTTTTTTTGAAAAAAAACTTCGTAGCAGACTTTTTGGCAGACATTCAATTCTAATTAACTTGAAATTGCTGCGACGCACAGTGGATTTTTGTGGCCATAAATAGGAAGAATTTGAAAGTACTCGGGATTGAAAAAATTTTTATAGCAATCGTCAGAGAATACTTAGGGACTGAAAAAAAAACTATACGACTTTTAAATTTGTTTTGAGTTTAATGACACAGGGGGCTCAAATTTGAACTTTGTACACCAAAATTTTTGTATGAAACTTTTTATAAAAGCGATTGTTAGATAAAGCGCTCTAGTTAACTTGTTTGAAACAAAATGCTATAATGTAGCATATTGCCAGAAAGTACATTGTTTCCACTTTATAAAAATCAATTTAATTTTCTTTTATCGCCTTTATATGAATTGTATGGATTTTTCAAAAATTATATTGAAAAATGATAAAAATGAAAACTTTGCGAACTTTGACAGAACAAAAATAAAAGAATATCTCCGGATTTCGGAAATTTTTTTATATGTAATGTAAGAAAGTATGATTAGCTGAAAGACAAAAATTCAGCTGCTTTTTTTCACAATTTTTTTTTTTATCAAGTGTTTCCTAATGTAGTTTTGGAAGGAACAAATAATAATGACTTTTATGAAATTCTCTTATTAATTTATTTGTATTTAAATATACTAATATTGTATATTGAGATAAAGTTCATAGATCATACTCTCCAAATAATGTTTGCTTGAGCTTTTGTGTTCTATGTGTGAATTATGCTGATTTTTTTAAAATTAGGGCTGAAAAAGTCATAATTGAGAAAATTGGCAAACTTTGACAGAAAACAAAAAAAAGTATATCCCCGGATTTCGGAAATTTTTTTATATGTAATGTGAGGAAGTATAGTTAACCAAAATCCAAGGTTTCAGCTGCTTTTTTTCAGAACTTTTTTTTTATGATTATTTTTCTACTGCAACATTTGAAGGAAAAAATATTTTTATTTCATCAAATTTTGCAATCCTTTACAATAATTTTATTGATTGTACAAGCTTACAGTGTGAAATAAGTTGATTAAATTTTGAAAGAAGTTCCTTTAAGTAGAAGGGAGCTGAAAAGGGCTATTTTTTCTTTATCTATCCCTCTTCGGGTTCGCCCTTTTTATACCTGAATAGAACGCAGTGAAGCTATGGCAGATGCAGCATATGGGGCCGATTATCCAATTATGAAATTTTTGTAATTATCATTTTTTTTTAGTATTATTATTTTTATTATTCTTATTATATATTTATATTCCATGTAAATATAAATATAAATTTCAAGACTAACGCTATTGCTACTGTTAATGGCCACCTTTTTTGATTTTTCTCTAATAACTTGAAAACTATAAAAGATATCACAAAATTGGTAATTTTTTTGAAATCAGCATTGCCAAGTTAATGGGATTTGAAACCCATTTTGAAAAAAGGTCTCAACCACATCCCAACTTTGTTTGGGAGGTAGGTGTGTCCTTGAACCAATTTTTTTTATATTCATAAGTTTTGTTATTTTAACACAAAAAACGTATGTGCCAAATTTCAAGACTCTAGCGCTATTACTACTATTAATGGTCACCTTTTTTAGTTTTTCTCTAATAACTTGAAAACTATAAAAGATATCGCAAAATTAGTAACATTTTTGAAATCAGCATTGCTAAGTTAATGGGAATTCATACCCATTTTGAAAATAAGTCTCAACCACATCCCAACTTTGTATGGGAGGTAGGCGTGTCCGTGGACCGATTTTACTCATATTCACAAAATTTTCCTATTTTTACATTTGAAACATCTTCACCAAATTTCAAGAGTGTAGCGCAATTATTACTATTTATGACCGCCGTTCCATACAAATCCATCCACTGTGCGACGACATGATGTCAACTTGCCAAATGACTTTTTATTTGCCAAATTGAAATAATTTAGAAATCTTAATGGAAATTTGCTTTAAAAATTGATTATGGGCAAATTTGTTGGCTTTTAACTGTTTAAGGGTTTTCAGGTGGGCTGCCTTTTTGCGAAAACTAATTGTAGAAAATTTCTAAACAAAGAAAAGTGCAAATGCTACATAGCTTAACATTTTTGAAATAGATTTATTATTTTTAAGGATATGAGTGAAGTTCGAAATTTAGCTGAAAACTTTTGCGCGAGTATGTCTTCGTATTATTTTGTTTAAGTTATATGACCGCTTAGTATTCCTACCAGAACGCTAATACCTTTTTAGATTTATTAAAAATTTCCTCATTCTGCAAGAATATTTAAGGAATATATATTTAGTTCATTCTTGACCTACAATATGTTGCCAGAATTTGTTTGATTAGGCTAAAGTTTAGGTTGAAATAAAGTTTGTGGAGAGAAATTTGCTGTCTCCAAAGAGCTCTATCTGAAAAGAGAGTGAGCAATTTCTTTCCCCCCAAAGCTTTTTGCAGCAATTCAATGTAAGATAACTACTTTTTTTGAACTAATTTCGTAAATGGGACGGTACTTTACAAACCGAACACTTTTCTGACGACGCATTTTTGATTTGGCTGAAAATTTGTTTTATGGGCTCTGTATCGAAAAAGAAGAGATACGTATTCGAGGATTTTGAAAATTTTTTTTTTTTTTGCAAAATAGAGCGAATTCAAATTTTGAAAATTTCGTGATTTTTGGCTTGGAAACTCACTTTCAAAAACTCATTACTCCGGTTCTGTTAAAGCTAGAAAATCTAAATTAATTTCATTGTAAACGTAAAAATATGAGCTTTAATAAAAAAATATTTTTTTAAAAAATTACTAACAAATTAATATTGTTATAAACAATTTAAATGTTTAAATCATTTATTAACAATTGCTCCCACCCTGTATCAAATTTTTAATTTCAGAATCGTGTTCTACGTCAAATTTCCTATCGAAAACTTTTTTTTTAATGGGGAAACTATTGTTACTATTAGAAACAAATTAATTTATGTAGTGCGGCACATTTTATCGGCGCGCGGATTCTTTTCAACGCCTCATTTTCTTGTTCCATAGTTTCCCCATAAAAAAAACCTCTCTCTCTCTCTCTCTCTTACATAAAAAAAACCGATTTCGATAGGAACGACGTTAAACACGATTTTGACATTAAAAATTTAATACAGGGTGGGAGCAATAGTTTAAAATTGATTTAAACATTTAAATTGTATATAATAATATTAATTTGTTAATAATTTTTTAAAAAATTATTATTTTGTTTAAGTTCATATTTTTAACTTTACAATGAAATTAATTTAAATTTTCTAGCTTTAACAGAACCGGAATTATGAATTTTTGAAAGTGAGCTTCCAAGCCAAAAATAACGAAATTCTCAAAATTTGAATTCGCTCTATTTTGAAAAAAAAAATCCTCGAATACGTAGCTCTTCTTTTTCGATACAGAACCCATAAAAAAATTTTCAGCCAAATCAAAAATGTGTCGGTAAATTTTTGTCAAAATTCGTTCGGTTTGTAAAAGACTGTCCCAAATGCGAGATGCGTCTCCATTAGTGCTTCACCGAGACGAGAACGATACGATAATTCAAAAATTATCATATCGTCCTCGTAGTGGAGCTTATCGTCTCGTACTCGTTCTCGTTTAATAATTTTTTGACCTATATCGTTATCGTATCGTTCTCGTCTCGTTATCGCCGATATTTCTCGGTTAATATCGTTTACATTTATACACTTAATACTAGCTGAACCAGTGGCTTTACCTGCGCACTACCCGTTTTTCCACCCCTCTTACACTTTACGCAGTCCTTACTGCAGTCAATTGGGTCCATGGATCGAATTTCTAAAATTGGTATAAGTTCCAAGAATAAAGGGTTTGCTTGTATTGGTGAAGGAAAGACCCATTATCCAACGTCGTAAAAGTGGCTCAATCGCATAACATAACTAGAATAAAACATGCTTGATTTTACATTTAGGTAACTCAAAAATAAAGTCGAAGAAGTATTATTTGAAGTATTATTTGCTACCACGGTCAAATGTGATGTGAACCCTCAAATTTTGTTTTGATTTTGTTTTTATATTTTTACGAACTTTTTTGTTCGTTTTCAGAAAAAAAATATTAACGTCGGTGTATGCACATACATGTGCTTATTAAAAATATAGTGCAAATTACGAAAACGTGTCCCTAGTCCCGAACGCTTGGCAGCTAGATTGTCAGATAATATGAAGACTGTTTTCCATCTAATGTTAAGACAAAAGTTGACTCCCCCGCAAAAGTAGATAGCATAAGCCTAGCTTGGAATATTTAGGCAAATCTAGCAAAGTGTACTTATGAATTCACATAATACAATTCGCAAAAGGTTTCAGAGCTTGAATTCATTCCTGATCCATCTGCATACAAGACAAAATTGTTTGGCGTAGGCCGAAGCTGTGCTTCTTCTAAATTTTATCTGGATGTAACAGCAGTGAAAAAGTTTTTATGGGAGCATAAGGTCGGTATCATATCATCAAGTAGCATTCTAACTAGGCACTTTTCTTCAGATTCTGCAGTGATGTTAGTTGTAGTACTAAATTAAAAAATATTATTGGTATTGGAAAGCTGATTTTTTTTGTATAGACTTGAGCATTTAGAATTTGGAATTTGATTTTTCAAATTTTATTTTTTTGTTTTTTTATGTGTTTTATTTATTCGAAAGCACTATTCTTCCGGTTAATTATGAAATAATATACCATTCAAATGACTTCCTCGGCTGGCCCTGCAGTAACCCAATCGATGAACCCAACTCTCCAGTACATTTTCGACAGCAAAGAACTCAGTTTGTCTGATGACAGCACCTTTTTCGTCCGCAAGAGCCTCAATCGTTGCTGCATGGTTAGTGTAACACTTATCCTTAGTCGCTTCCCACAAATTATAGTCCAACGGAATTGAGTCGGTTAATGAAGCGATTTTCAAACTTCCCACACAAAAGATCGATAAAAAAGCTCTTCTCTCCTTTTGATGTATATTGTTTCCAAATTACGTCCCATATAATTCCCAACTCAAGTTTTTGTTGTAACTCTAGTTTTCATTTAAACTTGGTTAAAGCCCACCATGTACTTTTAATTTAGTAGAGAACTTTTCTTAAGCAACATTGCAATATTTTCTAGTATTTTGTTCGAATACAACAGAAGTATGACGGCTATGACTTCCGATCTTCTTCTCTTTAAAAATTGAAGTTTTACATAACACCTGCGAATTCGTCCGCGTAATATGTGAAATGGTATCGAAAAACCCAATGAAAATCGGATATATATACATATATATATATATAATTTTGCTTCAAGGACTTCAACCATTGAAGTTTGGAGACACAAAACAATTTTCTAATGGAGTATCCTTGAATAGCGGGCTACATGCCAACTTTTATCACTGCTCGTTTTTTTTAGCTTTAAGTTTTTATTTTTATTATATTTTATTATCTTGCAGTTTTTTTTTCTCCACATTAAATGTTTAATTTGCTTAATGGAAATCATAAACGTAAATGCAAAGAAAATAAAAACGTCAAAATATGTAAAGAGGATCCAGCTCAACTTTGTTTTTCGCAAGTAACCTACTTGCAGAAGTGCTCTTATTACAAAGCAAAATAAAGACATTGCCAACGCGTCCATTTTACTACGTGGTTGGTGAATGTCCTTTCTTATACCTCTGCATTACTTACATATATAGGCTTGCAAGCATATCGTTATAATATTAAGATATAAAACGAATGTGACAATAAATGTCGCAACAAGTTGGCTGTTTATTCTTTTTTTTTTTTTTTTTACGAGCATGGTTTTCATTGTTGTATGTTTTGGTGGTGCCCTTTTTTTGTCCGTATGATTTTGTTTTTATGAAACTTTTTCTGGAAACTTTGACAACCGGTCGTCAAACAATAAAAATAAAATTGACGCATATGCCAAGTTGTCATTGAATTAAAAAAGTTTTAATATGGGTGCTGATAAATTATGTTGCTACAACTGATGATCATAATGGTTCCATTGTGTTGTCTGGTTTCTTTTGACAGTTTGTATGAACGATTTGATGAATATTTTTAGCATAGGCGTATTGTGAAGTTACAAAAATTAAGTTGCGTATTAAACTTTAAATTAAATTTTATTTTTTACTGTTAAAGGGTACACATGCCGCATAAATTTTAGCGAAAAGACAGTTGTATAGCCGTAAATATTTAAGACTGGTTAATACGGTGAACTTTTAAAGTATATGATTTTTACGTCGTTGATATCATTATGCACATTTATGCGAATAAAAAAAACTGAGAGTAAATTGATATCAATTATTGTTAATGCCGTTTTTTCTTAACCCTAATTCAGCCAAAGAGTTTTGTAACTCATTTCGAAAATATTGATAAATTTTGGATATAGAGGAAATTTTTTAGGAAAATTGGGTATAGTTCAAAAGTTCTGAATCAAAGAGACATTTTTTGAAAAAAATTGGACCTATTTAAAATAAGTATCTGGTAATACTAACAGCTGATTAGTTTGATGGATTATTTACTGAATATTTAAATTTATTTTCTAAGGCATGGGCACCAGAGTTTTCACACCACATGACATTTTTGATAGGAAATTTAACGAAGAAAACGATAGTGACATTAAAAATTTGATACAGGGTGGGAGCAATAGTTAAAAATCGATTTAAGCATTTAAATTGTAAAAAACAATATTAATTTGTTCATAATTTTTTTAAGAAACTATTTTTTTATTACAGTTCATTTTCTTAGTTTTACAATGAAAATTATATTAATTTTCTAGCTTTCAGAGAACCGAAGTTATGAATTTTTGAAAGTGAGGCTCTAAGCCAAAAATCACGAAATTCTCAAAATTTAAATTCGCTCTATTTTGAAAAAAAAAAATTTTTCAAAAAAATCTTCGAACATGTGTCTCTCCTCATAAAAAAAATGCAGATACAGATATATTATTTGACTGGGTCACTAAATTGACCCGAAAAGCCTAATAAGTACATAAGCCAAAGTACACACAAAAGCCAAGTCCCACCGCATAATACAGTCTGAGCAAATGGAAAAATTGGTAAATTTCTGAATTATACGGGAATGCTCAAGAGTTTTTGTATGAACCAGCATCGAATTATGTAAAAAAAGTGCTGTCATAGCGCGAATTAGTATTAATGCCGTGTCTCCGTTGTTTTGAAGTGAAACTTCTTTAAGCGCACCAAGTTGAAACTATCCGAACATTTTGGAACAGAATATGTTTTCTTCGATGTATTCGGAACTTTGTGACAAATGTCAAATTATTGAGTTTTTCGATATCTCTCAATATATGTATATAGATTTTGTTTTATATTTTCGTTACTTTCAAATGTGTTTTCATTACTTTTCGGTAATTTTCAAATTTTATCGAAACATTTTTTTTTTGTTTTTTTTTTTGTTTTTATTTTATATATAATTTTTTTACGGCTTGAGATTAAGTTTCACTTCTGTTGTGCGTTTGAAGCTCTTTCCAATTTTATTTTTTTTAGACATTAAAACAAAAGAGCTTAGTAAACTGAGTTTTTAATTCAGAGATCAAATTTGTAATAAGGATAAGTTGATAACTTTTGAAGCAACATATTTACGTAGCAATATGGACTGATCGTTGAATTGCTAAATTTATTAACTATGGAAAATACACTCCTTTTACATATTGTATTCTAAAGTTGTATATTTCAAAGCCCTTAATGCTTATGGCTATCAACGTACTTATGCTTAAAAATGTTATATCTCACTATTAGCTGTTGATCGTAAAAATAATTGTTATTGTTGTTATTATACTGAAAATTTGCGTGACATGCAAACAATTTGCTGAACTTTACAATCGTTATATCAAACACAAACAAACCTATCCTGCTGCTACACACACACACACACACATGCGAAATTATTCCTATACACACGCATTGAAATGCAATTGGAAAAATCGAAAAAGTTTTGCCGCATGTTGACGTACGCTCATGTAAAAGTTTTATGTTTTGTTATTCAACAGTTTTTCACCGCATTGTGCGCCGCCGCCGCAGTTGCTGCTACGTTCTTTGGTTGTAGGAGCACGTCATATGGTTTGATTTTCGGGGCGTTGCAGCTGAAGCTGGTGGTTATGAAAGCAACTTTGTAACGTTGATATTACTATGTCGTTTACATAGTAATGCAGTTGTGTGTTTAACAATGTCAATACAGATTTTAATTTTGTTTTGTTTTAATTTTATGTTTCGCAATTTACTTTTATGATATTGCAAATTATTTTGAAACAAATTTAAATTAGCTTTAAATACGAATAGTGTTTGGAAAATATTTGCAAACAAAATGAAATAAAATTTACGCAGTACAGCTTGTTTGCAATTATGCAATATTTAATACTTTTGAAGTTTGGCTTAAAATTCAAGCGATAGTTAAAAAAATTTAATGCTAATGCTTACACTAATCATATCATGGGTTTAATATTAGAGAAGAAGAATGGATATTTGTCTTGACCTCGAATACTTGAGGCTAGATAGACCGTAAAAATGGAGTGCTTAAATAACACTTGAAGTAGCTGCTTAGTAAACATGACTACTTCAAACGATTTATGCACGAAGATAACTCATGATATCTACGATGTCCACGTATCTAGGATTGATCTTCATTAAATTGTGCTACGGTCAAAGCCCACTTTGAGGATTTGCTAATAGTGCTGATTGTTTCAGCAAAGTTGAAGATAGTCGGCACGTTTTGGTATACTGTACATACTTTTAGGATGAGTACTTTAATATATAAGAGACCTCTGGCGATTCTTCTACTGAGTCAAACCTTTTATCGAATATATGCGAGACAACAGCAGAGTGGAATACGGTTCAATTGGCTTTAAGATTATAATGATCGAAGCCCAACTCAGAAATAGAGTAACGAAGGCACATGACTTCGAAGTCTAACTTCAAGTACCAGCAATCCCGCTACTTTCAGGACCAGTACGTATCAAACGAATTGCTCTGACCGCTTGCTGAAACAAACATCAGCGGTAGTTCCAGGAAGAACAGTTCGCGAAGACCAGAAGAGTTTTTATAGTAATAAGGATCCACACACAGGAGACTGTTGTGTTGCTGTTACCTGTAGCACCGACTTAATTACATAAACTCAACTCAGCATTTGAACGCAATAAAATATATTCTCATCAAATTTTGTGAAATTTGTGAGATGGAGAGCTGAAATAAGTTCAATGATTTTTAGAATTATATAATATATTTTTGATTCTTCACATATAAAAATTGCTACACATTTCCATTCAAATTTGTCAGAGATTCATTTCCTTGATAAACGTATCTCGTTTGTGTATATAAAAAATTGTGAAATTATTTGCGTCGTAAATTTTTTGTTATTCCAACAATTTGGATTTCTGCCTTCCATCTGAAATCCTACTTAACTTCCTTTACTTCTTCATTATGTATGTAAATGTAAGATATGATTTCTGAAATAACTGCTATTTCATCAACTTATGATGTTGCTTGTCACTGTATTGCTACATATTTGGGTGTAAATACTTCAAGGCATTTACATACATAATCACATACGTGCATATAAAGAAAGTATGTGTGTGCGTGTGCTAAGAATATTCACACTTACAATTATTCCGTATGTACTTAAAGATATTCGCACAATGACAAAGCCAAGTGGGTAGAAATCCGACGTCATGATGCTATCACCAATCAATGTCAGCAATCACTGCTTTGACGGCGTCATAACATTACATGGTATTTTATGGAAAAAATTTTTCAGATTTATTTATTCATTTCCATTTCGTTGTCTATTGTCTTTATGTGTACGTATGAAATCGTATGTGTGTATGTATATGAAATACGAATTGTTATTTCCGTAATATTTGAATTATGATTTTTATTTCATCCGCAAATTTAATGGGAATTCATTGTAAGAAAAAAGCAAAGAGAAGTGCAAATAGCCGAAAAATATTGGAAAAATCAAAAATTATTGTTATATAAAAAAAATTGGCAAAACCTTAAAAATTTTGTAAAAATCAAAAAAAGTTAGCACATGTTATAAAATCCGAAAAACGTTGATATGGTCGCTTAAATATGACTAGCTATTTCGAAAATCATAAAAAACCCAACAAAATGTTAAAATATTTGACAAATATTGAAAACTTCTCAACACAATACGTGAGATACACAAAAAAAAATTATTTGCATTGCTTTCAGTGTGAGCATTTTTGCTCCTCGCGCTCATTGAAACTTTTGATCAGCATCACAAAAAAAAAACTTATTTTCAAAATTGCAGCTCATTAACCCACAAGCTTTGTAGAGGATTTAGGTCGAAACTTATAGGTGGCCACTCCGAAATGTCCAAAATTGAAAGAGAATCTCGTCGAGTGGGTCTTGTGGTGAGGACACGATAAAATAGCTTGTGTCAACAAACAAAGTGTCCCGGCGTCTTGGACATTACTGTTGACAACTACACATTTGGAGGACCTAGCATTAACAACAATAACAATATGAGCCTAGATATCCGAGCAAAGAATAACTCTTGCCAACAGGTGTTACTTTGGGCTCAGTAGACAATTGAAAATTAGTGCATTCTCTCGTAGAACGAAAATAATGCTTTACAAATCACTCATCCTCCACGTCCTGTTGTCGATGAGGCTATATTGGGAGATATCGAAAGAAAAATTCTTCGCAAGATCTATGGTCCAATCTGCGTGAACGACGCATGCCGCATAAGATGGAACAACGAGCTGTATGAGCTATACGCCGACATTGATTTAGCGGCTGTGTTGGCTAGGTCATGTTGAGCGAATGCACATTAACGCTCCGACTAAGAAGGTACTCTATTCGGAATGTATTTAGGGGAACTCGCAGAACAGGACGTCCTAATCTCCGTTGGAAGGATCAAGTTGACGCGAACCAGAACGTGCCAGAACGAGTGTTTCTGATTGCCAACAGCACGTGCAGAGCGGAGGCGAATGGCGCAGCATTTTAGACACGGCCAAAACCGAACATCGGTTGTAGCGCCATCTAAGTAAGTAAGGTCAGTCAAGAACTTTAGTGGACTATATGCTCAGACAAGATTTGACAAGAAGTCAATAACAAGACTTAAGACCATTATCATGCTGGTAAATTTATCTCAGTTGTGAATTTTTGGTGTAATCGCTAGCCAAATGTTCCCTTAGTATATTCTTATATACTTCTCCAGTTATTTTACCGTCCATTTTGACTATTGGACTTAATCCGATTTTTCTAAAACAACCCCAAGCCATTATAAATGAGCCACCGTGTTTTACATTTTTTGTAGCATTTTTTGAGTGAAGGACATCACACAAGACGCTTTTTGAAGTTCTTTGAGGACACCAACGGTTTTTTTTCTAGCAATACGCACATTCCAATTTTGTTCTCAACTTTTCAAACCTCGGTTTGACCCACAATTCATCAATGTTCTGGAATATCCAACTTAAAGTCCCATCTTAAGTCTTATAGAGAACTTGTGGGGCATAATCAAATGAGTCGTAGCAGCACAAACAACAACGAGAAAAAATCTTTGTGGCAAGTTATTCTATAGGGAGTGACATAAAGTTACTCCAGACTAGTGTGCACGTCTCGTTGGCAGCATTTTAAAGCGATTCTCTAAGTTATGAAACAAAAATATTATCCAACTCATAATAAACTTATGAAGAAAAAATAAGACTCACACACAAAAATGCAACAACTTCAGATGACTTAATTCAGAGCACAGCATATATGACTTTTTTTTGACGCTCTCGCTTTTTTTGGGAAAAAAACAAAATTATTTTCTTTGACTTTTTACTGCAAAAAGCTGCTTACATAGCAAATGGTTTGAAACAATAATTTTTAATTTTTTCAGATTCGGTTGCTCAGTCCCTTCGGACTTTACAGTGACTCGCTCAGCTTCAGTAAAACTCTATAATTTTGTTGTAAATAAAGAAGATAGATAAAACTTTAGCACATTAATTTAATAGGCCATTGATCGAAGAAACTATAGGAAATTTCTTCAGGAGTTCATTTTGTGAACTCATAAAAAAGCTTATCCCAGTCAGACCAATTCAACGTGTAGTGCATTTTCAAACCTTAGTCCTTCAAAAAAAATTAGTAGAGGAGTGGTGAACCCAATCACCAATTTTTTTTTTTTGCGATCGGTCCCTGCGGTCCCACTTACCCGCCTGACCGCACGAGAGCGGCATCCGTCTGTCGTACGGATCTGTGACCGACTACGACTTTAAAATGATAATTTAAAAGTATTTTCTTCTAACACTTAAATCATATTTCATCATTCACAGCATAAAAGCAGCATTATATTGGGCACTGCTACGCCTCCTCATCAGTAAAGTGGGTACACGATACCCAGATAGGATTTAAAAGAAATTTAGGCGATGTTAAGGTGAAAGGTAGTTTTCATAGGCTAAGAAGAAATTTAAGAGATGTTAAGGTAGAATCAGTGCCAAGATATCGAAGCTGAAATAAATGTTGATGAGAGATAACTATTAAGCTAAAACTAATTGATGGCGCGCATGAAAATATCTCAGCTCTAAGAAGAATACTCTTAAAGCTCTACTCCAAAAATATTCAGTAAGGTTTGCCATTTCACACTAACAAACGAACAGAGCTTGAATCATTGAGTTATACTATCAAAATTCGTGCTCTGTGAGAAATGGGTTTCGCAAATTACGTCCATTTTATGGTCGTCATAATCGACCCACCGAACAGGCTATTCAAACTATTGTGAGCAAATTTTGCAACAATATTCACTTTATTGGACATAACTCTACCAACCCGTATGCGGAGAGTGTATACCGAGGAGTCAATGAAGATCGCGATATATCAATTCGTCACCATTGTCAACAATTGGGCTTGTGTTATTCGACCACCAGGAATATTTTACGTAAGGACCTCGGTATAAAACCATACAAAATACAGCTGATGCAAGAACTGAAGCCGGATGACCTACCACAACGTCGTTTGTTGGGTGAATGGGCCTTAGAAAAGTTGGATGAAGATTAAATTTTTTATCGAAAAATTTTGTTCAGCGAGAAAGCTCATTTTTGGCTCAGTGGGTACGTCAACGAACAGAATTGCCGAATTCAGTCTGAAGAGCAGCCAGATGCAGATAGAGAGCTGCCAATGCACCCTGAAAAATGTACTGTTTCGTGCGGTTTGTGGACCGTCGACATCATTAGACCGTACCTTTTCAAAAATAATGCAAATCGCAAAGTTACAGTTGATAGAGCAAAGTACCGTGGGATGATTGCCGACTTTGTTTTGCCCGGAATGGTAGCATTGAATTTGGTTCAACAAGACGGATCTATTGAGAGACAAATTTGGTGAGCAATTAATTTCACGTTTCGCAGAAGATCATGTGATTTGACCCCACTAGACTATTTTTTGTGAGGCTACGTGAAGTTTCTCGTGTACAAGGACAAGAAAGCCACAATTGCAGCCCTGGAAGACAACATTACAGTTGCCATTGGTGTGCTGGAAAAATGGAAAATGCTGGAAAAAATATGCAAAAATTGAAGCTTACGGATGAATCACCTCAGGCATAGCCCCGGGCATCATTTACATGAAATAATCTTTAAAAAGTAAACGGAGGGAATTGATGTATCGCTCCAAATTAATATTTAATTCACAAATTTTCTAATCTTTTTCAATTTTCAAAAAGCAAACGCTAAAAAAAAATCACCCGTTATATGCAAATTTCATAAAAGAACTTACGACGGTAACTTAGAAATTATTCCTCTGATATTTTTATATTTCTTAAAAATATACCATTCATTTTTAATGTTACAAGTTTGGAGCACATTAATTGCCCCATAGCATTCAATACGACTATAATTGACTTCTTAAAAATTAATGATCCATATTTGAAATATTTGTTAAACTCAACGTCCCAACGTTGCATTGTACGCTGCCTGCTACACTGATTTATTAGCCATCATAACTTGAACAAATAACAAGTTATGCGGCAACATCAATAACTTTTAACAAAATACCTTAATGTTGTTCCTGGGTGTCTTATTATTAAGAAAGCGCCAAACAAAGCCTCAAGATGCTGTGTTGTTTATGACAAAATAAATGATGGCAATTTACAATAAACACACAGTAAAATAACCGTAACTGTTTCATAAATTGTATGGGCCAATTATTGCCAATGGGAGAGAACTTTTAGTATTTAGTTATAAAAAAGTTGATAGCTAAAAGCAAATTAAAATATTTTCAACATTAAACATTGTGGTTTCCTTCGTCTTCTACTGCAAAGAGCCGTTATAGATTTTAATGCGAAAAGTTACATAGCCACGCCAATCTCATTGTTTCTCATCTGTATGTAACATTAGAAATTCAAATGTTAAGGCTGCCAAAAACCATATAATTTATTTTGATGTTCTTTTGGTGGCGCCGGAAATTTGACTTTCTAAGTTTTTGGAATGTGTTTGTTAAATTGTTGTCAAACCACGCAAACAAATGGGGTTCGTTTTTAAGTTATTGATACTTTACGGAAATGCTCAAGAAGTTTTTGGTTATGCACCCATTCCATTGTGCAATCTCCTGTGATTTGTTCCAAAAATACAAGTCGTTGAATTTCAATGCTCGAATATGTGAATTATGTATTCAGATGGAAAACAAGATGTTTTCATAAACGCTTCTATTGAATGCCGTCGACAGTAGTCGTCGATTTTGCAACGTTCTAAAGTAAAATATACAGCAGTGTGATTCATATAGTTTTATTATACTATTTATAGTTTATGTTTATTTTATTTAAAATACGTTAAGAACTTATTTATTTTATAAAAAAAACACAGCTTTTTAAACTTTTTGTTTAATATAAAGAAATAAGACTTCAACCAAAATCACCCTTTATAGAGCTTCGTAGGTCTATAGAAGATATCTTGATGTAATGCTACTGGATATATCTGCCAAATATAAATTAAAGCCTCATGTTTCTAAAGTTTATATATTTGAGTTCTAAGTAATATTGCGGCAACTGTTCGTCGTGAATGGAATGCAGTTCACGGTGGTCTTTAAAAAATTTTAATTTTTCGAAATACCACCCGCGATTTTTTTCAGGGATAATGTTGGGGGACCCTTCCAGTGGCAAAATCCGCGAACCGCGAAATCGAACGTCCAGCCGTGTTTTTTTTTTCGACCTTTTTATTTTTTTAACGGTCTCGGTGTTTATATACATTAAGAGCGATTAAAAAAAAAACTTTTTGATTTTTTTACGATGTGTCAGTGGATAACTATAGCCCTATATGTCTTGACAAAACAACCCATAAGGATTTTCATCAATTTTGAAAACTGGATTGCAGCCGCCTGTTTTAAGTTGCCTACCCACTTTCGAAAATATTGATTTAAAAAATGGTGCAAGCTAAAGATGTTATCAAATTTTACAACAAAGTAGGTATTATTTTCAAACTATTATCGATTGGGGAATTCGAATCCGTGATCAGTTTTTCTTCTTCTTCTTTTTTTCTTATAAAAAATTGAAAATTGTCCGGACAAAAATTAAAAAATGCCGATTTTCACTTTTCAAGTTGCAAAATCTTGATATAATACTTTACCACCGATCTAGTGGTACATTATTTTTGATGTATCCTTATTTGCTTAAGTGAAAACCGTAAACCGCATATCAATATCATCTTTCAAAACCAAGATATCTGCATTTTTCTAAATTAATAGACCAGAAATTTTTCGATTCGGCGTTGATATATAAACATATTAAGCTGATTCAAAAATTTGTTTTGTTCTTAACAGCTATTATCGATCTAGGAACTTGAATCCGTAATAAGATTTTCTTCTTCTTCTTCTTTTTTTCTTATAAAAAAATTTAAAATTGACCGAAAAAAAACAAAAAAATTCCGATTTTCTGCTTTCAAGTTGCAAAATCAGCCCATATTATACTACCACCGATCCCGTTGTACAATATTTTTAATGAAATTTTATTTGCTTAAGAGAAACCCGTAAACCGCATATCAATATCTTCTTCCAAACCACCATTTTTTAAATCAATATTTTCGAAAATGGGTAGGCAACTTAAAACAGGCGGCTGCAATCCAGCTTTCAAAATTGATAAGAATCCTTATGGGTTGTTTTGTCAAGACATATAGGGCTATAGTTATCCACTGACACATCGTAAAAAAATCAAAACGTTTTCTTTTTTAACCGCTCTTAATGTATATAAACAGCGAGACATACTCAAAAAATCGTTAAAAAATAAAAAGGTCGAAAAAAAAACGGCTGGACGTTCGATTTCGCGGTTCGCGGACTTCGACACTGGAAGGGTCCCCCAGCATTATCCCTGAAAAAAATCGCGGGTGGTATTTCGAAAAATTAAAATTTTTTAAAGACCACCGTGAGTTATTTTACCATAGTCCACCAGAGGTTCCATGGAACTGTAGAGCATTTGTTTTCTTTATGGCGCTAATATCACTAAAGATTTCAATAAGCTCCAAAGAAAAAAACTTCTTCAATAACGTAGATTGCGTCGCTACGCTGCCTTGATTGTAACGAGATCGTGTTTGACCTCTCAATTATCTTCAAAATACCCCATTGTTTTAGTTTTAGTAAACGACGCCTCACTGACCAGTGCTCTGCACTTCAACTCGAGGGTATTGAAACTAAGAAATGCGAATGCGAGATCGTTACATGTTATTGGAGAAGCTGTAGATCTGCTCGTTCTCTTCTGTGCTTAAGCATCTGAAATTTTGACTTTCAGAAAAGTACCACAGATCAGCCAAGCTGTTTTCAGTTTTACAAACAGCAGTCAAAGCGCAGTTGAATCTGTCAGGTTTGCCCACAACCAAAGAGACTGCTTCCTTTTATTCGTATAGCACGTACTACAAAGTGCAAAAAGGCTGCGGTTGGAGAAGTATGCGATAGAGAAGGATTGATTGAAGAGCTCCTGGCTTAATAGCAAAAGCAACATTTTGCGAACCAGGTATTTTTTTTTTTCATATAACTCTCATGCAAGTGCCAGAATGGATGCGGTGCATGCAGGAAAGCTGGTCTTTAGTGTTCCACTTTTTGCACTCGATGTTCTAGTAAAATTTGCCACAACGTCGATACAATTTTACTTGACGAAGAAGAAGACCACCCTGAGGATGATCCGCTTGCAGACAAGCAATCGAAGATGGAAAATATATCCCAGCAACTTGCTACAGTCTCGGAATATGTCCGCGATCTACAAGGAATCTAAAGAAAAACCAAAACATTTTTTAATATAGTTTAATGCGTGTGTATGTTTTCAACTAATTAGTTTCTCACGAATAATGAAGCCAACACTGGTTTTTTCGAAACTGCAATCTTAGTTTTATATTGCCCAAACTGAACCTAAAATTATATCAAAAAATCAGAGCTACATTACGTTTTGCGACTTTACTGACAAGATATACAACTTTTGTTAACGTTTAAGCTTTTTCAACAAATTTTATGGCTTAGAAAATTAAATGATGTATGGCTTTCAACTTGTTAACATTTTAATAGCATATATTACCATTTTTGTACTCGTAATGTCAATATCTCTGAAATGATAAAAATTGGTGAACAATATGTTAGTAATTCGGATGGGCCTTGAGATCTTCTATTTATCTTTTCAATTTATAATAATTTTGTCTCCATCTTAATTGTTCAGCAATTTGATGTGCCATTTATTTCTATTTAGTTTTTTGTTTGGTACTTTCTCCAAAAGAAATGTATACTTTTATTAAAAGAGTAAAATATCAGCCTTATTTCGGAGATTTGTCTAATCCAAATACGTTCATCCAAGTAACACAAATATCACTAATAATCTTATATCTTTTTGAGAAAATTATTTCTGTGATTTTTATGATGTGAGATATTTTTTTTCTGAGCGATTTTTCTAACAGAATTAGACACTAATTTATTATATTTTTATCTTTTTAATAAAATACTTTTATAAACAAAATGTTAAACTTGATTTTTTGAAGTTCCAATAAAATTATTTTAATGTATCAAATTTAATAAAATATATTGCTCTTTGTGTGCTGTTTTTATATCTTCAGTCTCATATTGTCAGCTGTTTCTGATATTATACAAATTTTGATATATTGAGTCATCAATACAGTACGGAATGTAGTTATAGTCGCTTTTCCAAATTGTCATGAGTGGGCAACTGCAATGAAATATATAAAAAATAATTTAAAATTAAATTATCAGTGATATTATTTTCTTTTGTTTTTTCAGCTGCAATAAAAAATCTTAAGTTCACATATAATTGGTGCTATATAAGTATATTCAAAATAACACCAAAATATATAAGTAAGTAGCAAATGGATTGTCAAAAGGTAAATAATAATTTCAGTTTTAAAAAGTCTATGAAAAATTGTTGTTTTGTAAAAAACTTTTATTTTTAAATTGAAGAAAATTGTGAGCTAAAAATATTTTTTTATCATATCAAAATTACATTTTATAAAGTTTTTAAAGTTGATGGCATATCATTTTAATCAATACCAAAAAAAATTAATTCAATTCAAAAAAAAAAAATATCTTTTCGCAATATAATATAATGAAACAAAATTTTCTTCATTTAATGCTTAAGTATAACTTTGCGATTATGAAATTAATATGCTGTTAAGTTTTCTTGTTTTTCATCTGTTTAAATTATTAGCCAATTTCTACATAAAATGCATTTATAATAAACTAATGCAGTAACTACTTGAGTTCATCAAAAGTTTGCGGTTGCTTAAAAAAACTCTGTTGTAAATTTTTTGTAACGCACATGGTTAACTTTCGTATTCATACCTTTTTATTCAGCTGCGTTGGAGCTTACTTTTAGAAAAGTTATAAGCTTTTTCTTACAGAATATGTTTTTTTAGCGTTTGGTTTTTATAATTCATAAATTTCTCTATTATAGTACAATCAAAATCACTGAAAGTGTGCTTGTAAGGATATTGAACCACTGGTTGCAGTGCTTGCATATTTATGAGATGGAGAGTGCAAATTTAAAACATAAAATTTTTGTGAACAGTGCAATAAATGAACTTACCTACAAATCAATGAATAAAAAACTTTTGAATAGAATTCCACTGATAATTGAGCAATATGTCAAACAAGTTCCGAAAAAAAACGAATGTCAGGAGGAAACGTGACATTCTAAAAATAAATAAATAAGTACTAGCTGTCCCGGCAGACGTTGTTCTGCCCTTTCCGGTAGTTGTTCCGGATGTCAAGAACTCATGCGATGGAATGTATAAGCGAAACAGCCCATTTTACCAGTGAAATTTATTTTGTCAGGACTTTTAATATCAAGTACCATTCATCTACGTCCAGTATTTGATGAGATATGATTAATTTGATTTTGGAGGGTGTGTCTACAAAAGTTGCAACATTTTACTTAAACGTATTCCCGTACTTTTGGCAAGTTTTTTTTGCTTATTCTCACAAATTATACAACTTGCGAGTTTCTGCTCCAAAAGTTACGGAACAGACCTAATCAATTAAGTGGTCTTTGTGAAAATGATATTTTTAAAATATGTTTGTATGAGGTCCACCCTATATAAATTACACCTGGTGTAAATTCCATGAGAAACGATTTAGTGGTCCTTGTGAAAAGGCCATTTGAAAAATATTTTTGTATAAGGGCCACCCTAAATAAAAGTCTTATAACCTAAGCCATGCCTCTTAATATAAAAGATACGTGGTGTACATTCTATGTGAATCGTTTGACCGGTCTTTGTGAAAATGCTATTTTTAAAATATTTTTGTATGAGGGCCATCCCAAATTGCCCCTATAGGGGTATGATTTGTAAATCTAAACCATCCATGGCGCCACCCAAACGCATACAAAAAAAATTCATCCAGCCGTTTAAGAGGAGTTCAGTGACAACACACGTACTGTAGAAATATATATATAAAGATATGTACTCACACAACAACTAAAATCGAACCTATACACAGATGGAAATTTCCGAGATAAGCAGTAATTATGGAGTAATCAGAAGCCAACTTGTCTTCATATAACTACTTTTGGTATAGAAATTGTTTGTACATATATGCAAAATATCTGTAAAAAATTTCACAGAGAGTTTTAAAATATCCTTTAGTATGGCTTTGTCGAATATGTGCTTTATACCAGCTGGAACGCTCAAATTTGCAAAACCGATTTGTGTTACGTTTAACCAAGTTTAATTCAATTTATATCAGGAGTACCACAACCATTTATTCAGGACCTTTCTACTTATTTAAATTATCTTTACTATGCTTTATGGAAATTTTATTAACCAACAACTCATCATATTTTCTAGAAAAGTAGATTTAATTTTCTCATTTTGAACTCTCCAATTTGAATGCAAAGTTAACTTTATTTCGTTAAAGTTTATTCCAATAATCAGGAGTTGTTTACAAAAAACTGAATATTTTGAAAATTCTCTGAATTTCTCGACACCATTTTATTAACTTTTTGATACTTTTTTATGTATCATGATTTTGATAGATTCCATGATAATATTCAACTTTATCGTTTTACGATATATTTTGAGTATCGAGTGTTAGTTAATTTTTGACTTTTCACTACTATTTAATACTTAAATCCTATTTTTGACGTCTTTGATACTACTCCATACTTTTTGAGTGACTCGATGTTTCTCGACACTTTTTGAGACTTCAGTTTTGGATAGATTTTTCGAAGATTTCAAATACTACAATTTTTTCGATAGTTTTCCACTTTTTCGTTTCCATTCAATACTTTTAGATTTCCGATACTTTTCGATACTTGCTAACATCTATTGACTTTTCGAAGTTTTTCGATATCACTGAACTTTTTGATACATATGTGCGTATCTACCCGACACTTTCCAACTTATGTATGTAAAAACATACTTACATACATACATATAAAAAACGCTAAGTAAACTTCGATTTTTATCAATACAGTCTTATGATTTCTGATACTAATCGATATCTAAGTTTTTTCAATACAGTACGATTCTTTTTAGTACGTTTTTGCTCATATCGATTTTTCGATAATATTTAATGTGTTTATGGTACATTTGATATTTTACTCGATGCTTGACTTCTACAAATTTTGTTCTTGCCTCTCGAGACGCTTCGACATTATTTGAAAAGATTTTGCGATATTTTAAAACTTCTATTGGCATATACAATTTATTTCAATTCCATTTGGCACTCTTCAATATATTTTACTTTTTAATATTTCGAATACTCTTCGACATCTACGGGTTCTTAATTTTCTTCGATAGATACTGCTTTACTTTAAACTATCTTGTAGGTACATAAAGCACTACCTATATAAATATTACGCTTTTTTCTGTGGAATTTTGTTTTTGTTTTAATGGAATTTTTTGTTATAACCAAAGATGACACTTCAGCAAATGTTATGAAAAAATGGTATTGACTTCCTATAAATTTATATCACATTTTGATACTAAGCATGAGCATCTTTTCCTTCCATTTAATGCTTCATACATACATATGCTTTTATCATCTTTCAGCAAAAGTTCTTGCATCGTAGAACAATAAGATCTATGCTAAAAGCGAAAAAAAAATGAAGAGTTTGTGAAAAAATGCGCCACAGTGGACCGCACTATATGGCACCGTAGTGTGCAAACAAAAACAAAAATTTCATAAAGTTGCCGGTCACCGGTTGCCTTCGAGCTAAAAGGATGTTTTGTGTTACTTTTCTGTTCGCTTCTTTTTGTCTTTGCTCCTACTTTAGGCCAACGCATCCGTAATATCGTCGAGAGCCAAACCAACGCGTTGTCTTCTCTGCTGGACATTACCCAAGTATGGCATAAATAAAACGCATTTAGGATTTTATTTTTGGAACTTTTAGCTGTTTGTACTTTGTGCAGAGTTTTCAATAAACTTTTCTTGCACAGCTACAGTAGTTGGTGGCATTTAATGGCATCACCGGTTTCAAAGTTTGAGAAGATTTTCATTACTCACTTTATTGTTTTTGTTATCAGGAGGTTTTTTTCTATTTGTAGTTTTTACTCTTGGTGCATCTCAAAATGAGTTTGGATAAGCTAACTTGGCTCTTGTGCTCATTTTGTTGGGTTTCGATATGGCAGCATTTTTTTTTTTTCTATTTTTTGGGCAATCGTCCATTCAAGAAGATAAATGATTTGTTGCGGTAGGTTAGGTGCGAATATATTTTTTTGTTTGTTTCACTTGTAGAGGATTTACTTGCGCATTATATAGTGGGTAGTTTTTAAAGGTACTGTCAATCGATTTGAATTTTGAGTTCACTTTAGAAAAAAAATTTAATGCGAAAAAGAAAATTTCAATTCATTAAACGTTTGGCAATAGAAATTTTTCAACTGATAAATTTCTTTTACACAATTTCAAATATATTAAGCAGTTAGTTGGCCAAAAACTTTTGTCCTGAACAAAAAACAAAACCAGCATGGTATTCATGAGCGCTTCCTTTACTAAGCGGAAGATTTGGTTTGTTAATTTGGGCTGCAACTATAGTTTTTCAGAGACAGCTTGGAGTTTGAGTTTATCTTCATCAGAAATGAACGGTTTACATTTTTTGATTATCCTTGGTGGTAGTATGTGCGTATGTAATAAACTGAAGGAAAAAAAGTGTCTTGAATCTAAAAAAGAATGTTATTAGTGAGCTTATCATGTTATAAAAAAAAAGTTATAATTACCGGGACAAATTTCGGGAGATATCATTTTCTCATATATCGCTAAAAACACTTTCTTTTTCCATTGTAGATGGGAAAAAGTGTTTGTTTCTTGTTTTTTCGAAGTTATTAAGTATTAAGTCATAAATTTTTTCTAAAGTGACAGATTTACAGTCAGTTTTTCACAACTTTAAGAATAAATTGTTGTGGCAAGAATTTTATTTCTTAGCCCGAAAATTAGTTTTTGAAATCAAAAACGTTCACATTTTTCATTGTTACGCCAACTGTTTTTATTCTTGATAATAATTGTAAACTGAAGAACTTATTGTTGAATTAACAATTACATTTTTAAAGGCCAATACGATCACAAAAATACTTAGCACAAAAATTTTATTATTGGGCCAACAATTTTCCGTTTTTAAAAATGTTTAAGAAAATAAAAATAGTTTTTATAAGAACTTTATTTTTAAATTGATAGTTTGATTCTTAAAAAATCAAAAACGAGTTTTTGCTCGAAGAAATTTTTGTTAAGTCAACAATTTTTAGCTCACAATTTTTCAAGAATACAAAAACTCTTCGGATAACAATGTTTTTTTTTTCTGAGTGTAGCAACATATTTGTTATTTGAAAATTGTCAAAGTGAAATTTAGACAGAAGTTTCGCTGTAAATTTTGGATATATTTTTGACCATCGCACAGTGGGAGATTTGTCAACCAACATATGCGGTAAAACCACAAAAGGTGACAACGATTTTTGTTCATAGGCAATTATAATTAAAAACTTATTAAAATCCGAGTATAAAAATAAAACGTCATTTGTAAAATTTACAATGGTCAAAACTATATTGCAAATTTATTGCAACATTTTTGTTTTAATTTCATGGTAATTTGCAAACTTTTGCTTTATAATGTAGCTCATTAAATATTTGCCTACATGATTTGAGGTATGAACTAAATTATGTATTACAAGTAAAGGTGTAATCTTTAGCCTCGCCAAAAATTTAATACCCTACAGTAAGAGTGAAATTGTATAATAAAATGAATTGTTTTTAATAAACGTACCCACATTGAATTTGGCAACGATATTAAAAAAGCTCTCTGTGTAAACTTTTTAAGCTTATGCTTGTATAGGAGGAACCACGCCTATATATTTTTGAGATTCGCCAACTGCTTGTCCGTACTATTTTTTATAAATGTATGAATTTTGTTTTCATTAATTTGAATAATTCTCTTATTGTACCGTTTTAAAGCATTTGCTTCTATGGAGGACGACACGCCTATCCAGTTAGCCAAGTTCATGTCTACAGATTTTCCGAATCATTCTGACTATTTGTGTGAAAATCGGTTTCATCACCTCAAATAATTCTCCCATATAGCAAAGCAGTTTGCATGGAAAAGGCACGCCATCTCGCTAAAAATCGCTAAAATTATTTTTTCCGAACTTTGTGTAAGTTATACCTCAAATAACTCTCTCAATATAGCGTTTTAAGCGTTATTTGGTTTTCCCGTAACCGCAACTTCCACAAACAGATTGACATGGCTGAATCGACTCAAGTGCTAAAGCTGATTCACAATATACATATGGACCAAAACGCAGACTGTTACGTTACATTCGTACGTACATTTGAACATAAATTGCTCTGAAAAAACATGAAATTGAGTACTTTAGATATATTTGATTCATGCATCTAAAAGTATGATTCTATAGTACCATTTTCTGTTTATATAAAAATTTTTGTATCCCTTGTTATTTAGGAGCTATGAACGTGTGAGCATGGACTGCTACGTTACATAGTTTTGGAAGTAGATTTTGAAGTTGCCTTACATTATTGAAAAAGTCTGCTCTCTTGGTGGACTATTTTCAATATGAAGTTTATAATTTCAAAGCTTTAGAATGAGAGTAATAAATTAAATTTTAATTACACTGAAAATTTTCTTTTTGAGTACTGTAGAAGCAAAAATGCACGGACTGTTACGTTACACGAAAGGATTGTTACGTTACCTTTGCGATCTATGTTCGCGTAAAAAGTAAAATAAAACATTAAAATGGCTTTAATTGTTTAATTTCACAATAGATAGCATTGATTCAGTGGTCTGACGATTAGACGTCCCAAAAATTCCAAGTAATTGACGTTGAATTTAAAGGAACCAATAACACTGTAACTGCACTGTGTGGAAAAATTATTTCTAAAATTTTGGTAATCAGTGTAATTTGGGGTCACTGAGCTCGAATCTGCTATCAGATTTTGGTCAAGACTTCTGTGTTTTCAGATATCGGTAAACTAACTCTTAATTGACACAGCTAAACGCTCTTTACGGCTTTTTTAAGAGAATTGGTGTCTGAGGAAAAGTTGTTCGTCATGAACTTGTTTAATTTGCACTTAATCCCTCTATAGAGAATGTTATTGAAATAATCTGAAAAAAATTTACATACGAGAGATACATTTAAAATTATAAAAAACATATCGCTCGTTTTTTGGAAGACTGTCACAACTCAAAAAACCTAAAGTTGGAGAAAAACGCATTTAAAGTTGAAGATGAAAATAAATGAAAGTGTGTCTCTATAAACTCTTGTCACAAGCCAAGTTCATTAGATACCTTTACAATTTTTCAACATAAAAGAAATGTATAATTAACTCGAAAAATTTTTTTTTAATTATAACGGTCTTTCAGTAAACGACGTGCTAGATTTTTCACCAAAAACTTTTTGGAATTTGGGACTGTTACGTTACATTAAAAAATGCGGTCGAATTCTTTTTTACAGAAAGTGTTGATAACATTTTTTTCCTTCAAATATTTTATTTAGTTACTTTCATTAGACTTAACACTATCTCAGAAAAGCGGATAGCAAGTAAAAAATATCATATATCGAATACAACGTACCTTTTTGTTTCATGTTGTATTTTTGTTCATTTTTATTCATCAAGAGGCAACCAAGAAACAAGTCTAAATTCTCGCAGCAAACAAAAAATTTCGGGTTGACATTTGTGTTTCTCGATACCTAGGAATATGTATAGCCAGAAAATAATGAAGAACCCGCGAAATTTAAATAAAAAAAATTTTCTCCGTAGTTTACTTTTTTGCGTTTTGGTCCATATATACTTTTCTATACCTGTCATGTCATCTTCAAATAACATGAAACAAACAAAAGAAATGACAAAGAAAATATACATATGTACTTTCTGTTTAGGGTACAAAAATTTGCAAATTATGAGTACCAAAGTGAAATTTCAACAGAAATGTTTTAATAAATGGTGGATATATTTTGACTGTTGTAAATTATACAAATGATTATTATATGTACCTTATTAATTTTTAAAATTATATTTGCCTATCAACACAATATGTTGTGATATAACCGCATGTTTTATGCATTGGAAATCAAATTTATTCCGATATAATAAAATAAATGTTCCTTAAACTTCACTCATTCCATCTTGTAGGGAGCTATTTAATTTTGTTCCGCGAAGCTGTTTTGTTAGTTTCAGAAGCTGAAGCTAGAAGGCTATTTATCGCCTTATTTCCTGATATTAAATCTAAACATATGAGTACGTACATACACATACATTAAAAATATGAGTAATTCTGAAGTGCAATGGATAGGTATATGCCCATATGATAGTAGTATACATAAGCGAAAAATCGAACATAACCGATTGACCCCTTAAAACTTGGTCTAAGTGTTGTCCTTTTGGGTGGACTGTAATAATCTTAGTCAATGTGTAGATTTTTTAATGGCTTTTCAAATGGTCGTAATAATTTTACAATAATTTTAAAATTTTTTCAAAACCAAAAATAAATTTAACTTTTTTTGTGTAAATGTATACGTTTGATTTTATTTTGATATTCTAAAAAGAATGTCACTCAAAATATTCATTTATTTATTTCATTTCACCTACCGGGCTTAGACCCTTACAGATTACGGTAATAATACTTAAAACTAGGATACAAAGTTTCTTCATTTAAACTATACATAATAACGTCCTCAAGACTTTTCCTGAATATATTCCTATTTACGGTAAAATCTAATTCATGTGCAAATGCGTTGTAGTTTGAAAGACATCTAGAAATGGGTTCAGTGGAACCATAATTAGTTCTATGCTACAAAGAGTAGAAATAATTTGCACCCCTTAGGCTGCAAGCTCTGACATTAAATGGAATAAGTGCCAGTAAATCGGGAGAATTAATTCTTTCATCAATAATGTCCCTTAGGCTTAGTAGACGGCATCACACCCAATAAGCAGGCATATTTTCCCAACAGTACAGTCGTCTCAAAGCAAAATGAGCAAATCTTTTTTGAATATTTTCAATGCGGTTTATCGACACATCATAAAAAAGATCCCTTACAATGCAAGCATACTTAAAAGAGATCTTACTAGGCTATAAAAGATAACCCTAGATGATAGAGGATCTAAAAATTCTTTTGAATTCCGTTTAAGGAACCCAAATTGCGAGTTTGCTTTTGAAATAACATATTCCAAATGAATATGGAATGATGACTTATGGTCAAAATAGGCTCCAAGGTCTTTAAATTTATGCACTCTGGAAAAACTATCATGTGCATTATAAGCATAGTCATAGAAAATAGAATTAATTTTCCGAGAAAATGTGAGAGTTTTGCATTTTTCAAAATTTTGAGTTATTTCGATAATTGTAGCAAAGAAAATATGTCATCTTGAAGATTCATGCAGTCATTTCGATCGTTAACCGTTTGATCGTCAGCAGTCGTCAGCAGTCGTCAGCATACAAAAGACAGTTACCGAACTTAAATGACTGAGAAAAATCGTTAATAAATAAATTAAAAAGTAGCGGACCTAAATGACTTCCCTGAGGAACACCGGACTTGCGCAGTATTGGTCTGGAATCCAATCTTGAAAGTCATTGCTCTGTCACAAAGATATGAGTCAATTCATTTTAAAACTTGGGAGTGAATACCCAATTTTTCAAGTTTCGCTAACAAGATTGAATGTAATACGTTTAGGTATAACTTTGCGAAAAAACATCATAGATGACCTTTTGAAAACTCATTTGAAAGAGAAAAGATGCTTCTAAATAATGTTTTTATTAGAAATAACTTAATGAAATAATTGTGGCTGTGGTACTCCGTTTACTAAGGAATGTTGTGGACCCCATGCGTCACGTGGTAATTTGCTACAACTTCTTCACATCTTATCATTTCCCATGCTTGCTATCACTATTCTGGAACAATTCGCTGAATCGTGTAGCTGGGGTACTACTAAAACAAAGACCGCAAAGGATTTACCTCGCGGCACACATGATTAAGTGTACGACTCTAAGAACCAGATCACTCGTTGTCGCTGGCAAGATAATAAGTAGGTCTCAATAGCGATGAAAAATACAATCAGATTCTGCCATTCCAACCTGTTCTAAAGTTTTTAAGAAAGGGCCCAGTAAAGAAGGCAAATTTGTCAACGTGGATCAGTCTGCTGTGCTTTGCAGCTATAAAACTGGGATGGACGGCGTTGATCCTCATGATAACTCAATTTAAAATTATCAAGTCAATATCCGTGGAAGGAAATAGTACTGTACATTCTGCATAATCACCCTGATTTCGTTTGCTAGAATCAATTCAAGTTATCCGTTACTGAGTCTCTCCTGTTATCCTGTTAACCGATGATGAACTGAAGTTTCAAAGATCGCGCAATTTACCAGGCGTGGTTGCTGAACACCTATTCGTCACTTGGCCAGATTCATCGATGCCAGTTAAAAGTTTTTGGCAAACCAACAATTTGGATTTACGAGAAATGTGACAAGCATATGCACTCGCATTGTTTCGAACTTTTCTATGAAAATTGATTTTTTTATTTTCCTACTAGTTTTTTCGATTACTAAGCAAATTCTTATTATTTCAATTTCATTACTATATATTTTTTAAGTTATCTAAAATCACAAAAAATCTTTAAACAATTGTTTTTTCCTGAAAAAATCATGTCTATTCTCTTCTGTTACGATATTTCATTTTATTGGATTTTATGGTATGGGATAAGCGCCACCGTTTGATTTATCGAACACTAACTTTAACTTAAATCTGTGCAATCCAGGTGTTGGTTTTTTTAATTGCAAAAGATAGCTTGATCTTTTGGATATACGACTTCATCATTTCTTTTTTCTTTTTAAGAATATATTTTTAATATAATTTACAAGAAAGGTCTATTGGCAAGCTATTTTTCAACTACCCCCGCCCCCCAGAAATATGGGTGGGGGAACGGGGTATGCCAAATATTTTTCCCGAATAGCTAAAATATCAAAGTAATATACAATGCTAACTGTTTTCCCAATATCACTTACCTTTACAGAAAAAAATCATTGAAAATAGACAAATTTCATGTTCGATTGACCGAGCACCAGTTGGAAATAGGTTAAGAATCAGAGCAAAATATAAGCACAGTGTAGTGAACATTAAGCTCAGCAAAAAAAAAAAAATGTATTTGATTTTCAGCTGAAACTGAAGATAACAAATATGTTTTTATAATATTTGCACCATTGAATTGCAAAGCATAAAATGAAGATATAATAACTCAAGTTTTTCCCAAAAATTAATAAATGTTTAAATATTATACGATTGAAATGGAAAATAATAATTTATTTATTAAAAAAAGTTTTGCGTAATTTATTTTTCAATTGAACTACTTAGAACCACTTACAAAGTACTGCATAAAAAGTTTTTAACTTTTTTTTCTATTACAGCAAGATAGATTTTCCAAATGTTATGTGCGTACTTATAAACATACACCTTGTGAAGCTTTCAACAGATTTAGTAAACTTTTTTGATTTTTTTTTTTCATCGAACTTTAATAAAATACGATGAACATTGGAAAAAACAAACAAAATAACCGGAAGGAAATATTTTAAGGAAGTACGTAATGTTCAAACGGAGATACGGAGATGCGAAGATGCGGGGAGTTGCAATAAAAAGAAAGCATTGTAAACACTTAAGAAAAGTTTGTTCCTTCTGGTTCGCTAGGTCGCTGGTCCTTATTTAAACTCTATTCAAGTGAAGCTGTGCTGTACAATAGTGTGGAAGCAGCAGTAGTAATTGTTGTGGCAACAACAATGGCAAAAACATTTTTTCTTCTGCTCAAAAGATATTTCCATTGTTGTGCGCGAAACTACTAAAATATCTTTTTATTTTATCTCACATAAAGCAAATCATGGGAAATCTATTCAGTGATGCTTTTTGATGGTTGTATATTTTTACGAAAAAATATGATGGTCATAAATTCTAAGAAAATAAATCTCTCTAAAGAAATAGACACCATATACAATGATATTGATACGAAAAAGGTGTAATAGTTCTCTACCTCATTTCAATGAACCATCGCAGCTAACTTGTTGTTATATAAATGCCTTCGAGCAAAAAAAAAAAAATCACTTTTGTGAGGTGAGCATAATAGAAACACTTTTGGCAAACTGTTATAAAATGATAGCTTTCCAAAGGAATGGTCAGAGAATAGTTTTTCTATCATCATAATAAAGCGTTGTTATATCATGTAAATTTCATTAAAAATCATATGCTTAGTTTAGACTCTTTGAAATAGCAGAAAGTTTAGAAATGTATTTTTTTTATATTTCTATTGCTGGAAAGAGCGTTTTTTTCATTTAACTTAAAGGGAAATATTTCTCTTGACGCTTTGACGACCGCTGAACCGGGGGGAAATTTTTAAATCCAACACCGGATTCATGTTCAGCGATCCCAAATTACTAAGCAAAAATGTCGCGAAAAAAAAAAATTATTTACCTGCAAAGTTGTGAAAAATCGTGGGACCAATATGTCTCAATGATCGTCAACGGTAAAAATGTATGCGACTGTTTTTAGAACTCAAACGCATTCTATTACGCATGAACTTTTATTTATTTACTTAAATTAATGTAAGGGTCCGTACATTAATTGCTTGAGTCAAAAAATGGGGAAAGGGGTTCCGGCAAAATCTCACCAGGGGAGGGGGAGGTTAAGGAAAACCTCACGTCAACTTTTTAATGCCGAGAATTTACATTATTATAGCATATAACAGATTGTATCATATCAATTCGGTTTGTTTGGCATGTCGACAATTAGTGTTGAATATAAAACATCGATTAAGAAGCTAAACACAACTGGGACGTCCGATTTAGCTTCTGTGTCAAATCACACCAAAAAATAGAATTTGTTCTATTTCTCTGCAATAAATTTTATAGCGTCAATTTTGTACTAACTATTAACGTATAAGAAATATCTGGACAATATCATACATCCGAGTTGTGTTTAGCTTCTTATGCGTTGTAGATATCACGACTGTCCTAACGCGCAAGGATGAAACTCCCCGAAAGATATTTGACACTACGGTGCATGTTTCAATTCAGGGAATCCCAGGCATAGAAAATATATGATATTTAATATGCCTGCGTGTCTATCGGAATTAGCGACAGAAAAACTGATTATAATTATGGACTTATTTTAAAATTTATAATAATCTGAAAGAATATTAAAAAAGCTTTGTAATCCACTATTATACAAATTTTTTAGTTCAAAAGTACATTTATATCTCACCAAGCGGAGGGGGGGGGGCTCCGAACTTTTAAGAAAAACACCTCACGTAATTAACGGCCCCTTAATGAATGTTCAATGTAAAGATCAAAAAGGTAAACAAATTTACTTTTGTTCCAAATAAATAACTTCGAATTTGATTTTTACCGCTGACGACCATTGGGACATAGAGATCCCAACAGATTGGGTGGTCGCGTGGATGGCAAAAGTGAACTATCTTTTTTATTTTGTTTTTGTTGGAAAGAAGAAGATTGCCCGCAACGTGTACAAAAATTTTAGAGCTTTAGCTCCTCCCACCTTTAAAATATACCAGCATGAAAAAGGGGTAGAAAAAGTTAAGATTTTTCGACTTTCGGGTGGTCTGGTAAGTAAATGGACAAATATACTTTTAAAATTAATTAATTAGCCTCGTTTATTCTCTATTGAATAATGCCTTGTTGATGAAAATCGGTTCCATAGTTTTTCCAGGAAAAATACAAAGGTAAATTGGGATGTCCTAATGGTCGTCAAAGGGTTAAGATGACTTTTTAAATATTATTAGAAAAAAATTAAAGAATTCTTTAATTAAATTTGTATATCTGGAGCTTAGCTTTTCTTATTTTTAAAAGCCACTCGTGCAAGGTTTTTTTTTTTTTTTCTTTCATCTGCTGTCCCAATTTACGCTCTTTCCATAAAATGTTTTTGCTTCGAATAAAAAATATAACCAAAAATTTGTAATCGCGCGAAAAACCATTGCAGCTGGTTTTTTCTGCAGTCAGAACAATTCATAAAATCACAATAATAAAAAAACAGCAAGAGTATTACAGTCGTTTTATGTTTGTGCGCTTCTATTTTTTGCTCAGCTCATACTTACCACTGGCGGTTGCTTAACAATGTATCGCGGTGGCATGTTGAACATAAATTCTTTTTTTTTTTTTTTGTTTTAGGGGCAATTCTCACCGGAAAATGACACAAATAAAAAAGCAAACTACAATTACAAAAAAAAATCGCTGAAAGCAAAAAGTGCCAGGTTAAGGTTTCATGATAATCACTACCAATGGTAGCTTTTTTTTTTATTTGTAGTTTTTATTTTACGTGGTGCACTTTCACGCAAGCTGAAAGCTGTCAGTTCTGCAAAACTCATACGGAAAAAATTGTTGGAAAATCATAAAAACGCACGATTTTACGTTGATTTTATGTGAAGAGAAAACTTTGATGTTGATTAAAATCTGCGAAAGCCTTGTACGTAGCATTGAAAAAGTTTGCAATTTTAGTCACCTTAAGGATATACATAGTTCGAAGGAAGCATAAGCTTTTGAGCTTTGATATATTAGCAAACCGTGCACTTAGAGCTATGACCTGAGGAATCTGTAATTATAACATAAAAAAAACTCAAGATTTTATGGGAAAATGAATTTAAATAAATTTTTAAAAAAGTTTTATCGATCTTTACACACAAGTGTCTCTGGGAACGTTGCCATATAAACCTGATGAAGTGATACTTAATCCTAGAATAATAAGCTCATTATTTACTGCACAGTAAAGCCTGACTTAATCCTCTGGTTCATACGACTGCCTTAAGGCGGGCACCAGTTTAATCCAAATAGCTGATACCCTATTAGAAATTTGACCAAATTCTTATTTGCAAACTTTAAGTATTGCTTCAGCGCATATTTTGATCTAAGGAACATGTCTATGTGACGATTTAATTTGGAAAAAATTTAGTTTGAAGTGAATTTTTGTAAATTTTTAAAAATTTAATTATTTGTGAAATTAAACAAATTAAATAAAATACTTCCTGGCATCAAATATCTTCAAAAAAATTATTGGGAAGTAATCTATAATGTAATTTATTAGATTAAATAAAGCTTTGAAAAAAACAATAACTTGAAGCCAGGCAGTGAGGCTTGGCCGGATATCGCCTTAGGCGGTATCATGTAAATAATTCAAAAAATTTTTGATTCGATAAAATTTAACCAAAGCATCTTTTCAAATCTTTGTTCATTAAATGTGATATATATAGATCAGTGATGGCATTTGGGTTTTGTGAAAATGTACTGAATCGAGACTTGAAATGTACTTTTTAGAGGCCGAATGTACTTTTTTGGCGTGAACATCCAATTTTATTAAAATGTACGAAATTTTTGTAAAATTTTCTCAATAACCAAAAAAAAAAAAAAGGTCCTCACTTTTGGCATCTCAAAAACCCTAGGAAAATGAGATATACATATATGAAATTAAATTACAAAAACTACACCTTGCAATTATTTATACAAAAAAAGGTAATTATTATAATTATTTTTTCATTTAATTAAACCGAAAACAGGTAATTATTATAAATTGTTCAAATGTACCGAAAATGTACTGAAAATGTGCTGAAAATTCGCCGAATGTACTAAAAATGTGACAAATGTACCGAATGTACTGAAAACGTGTTAAATATACTGAATACGATTTTTCAGGACGCAAATGTACCGAAAAAAGTACAAATGTACCGAAAATGCCATCACTGATATAGATGTATATGTTACCGACCAAACTAGTTCATCCGAAGCGTGTTAGGATAAGCCAGTTTAGCTTAGAAAAATTTCGGCCGCAACTCAAGGCTTACAAGACCTCCAACACCGGCTTTGCGGCGGCTTTCGGTTACGGTTCACTGTAGTATATCCAACGCCGGTATGTAAGCGAAGACCATGTTAAACATATCATAGTGAACCGCAGCTGAAGACTTCCGGGAAGCCAGTATTGGACATATTGGAAGATGTAAGCCCTGAACCGCAGCCGAAGGCCGCCCACTTTTCCTAACGTACTAAACTTTCAAGAAAATTGTGAGTGAGACCGTCAAAGTAAAAAATAGCCCTTGTTCATCTTAGGCTAAATTGGTTCTTCCTAACACGCTTCGGATTAACTAGTTTGGCCTAGGAAAAACTAGTTTATCCTAAACACTGTGTAATGTGAAAGGTCAGCAGATGCATACGTCTTGTATCTACGTATACAGGCACTGAACCTCTCATTTAGCCAGACTCAACTAGGCAGAGTACACCAAAAATTTCTCGGTACAATAGAAACACCAGTGAGGAATGCCCGAACATAATGCGTAAGTACAACGTACACATGGGCGGTGTAGATCTCGTGGATGGCCTGATTGGACGTTACCACATTCGTTTTAAGACGATGAAATGGAGCAATCGTGTTTTTTCACTTGTTGGATATGGCCATGGTGAATACCTACATACTGTACTGCTGCATCCATCAAGGAGACAGAAGCATTCACAAAGTTCAGTTGCCAGAGTTTTGACAAGAAGTTGCTAATGAGCTCTGTGTCATAGCTTTAACACCAGACACACGAGCCAAAAAGGCTGTCGGTCGTCCACGCAGCAGTTTCATTCCTCTTTCTATTCCAATAGCAACCAGAAGACATTCTTGCCGCCTACAAATGTCCGTGAAGATGGTTACAAGCATTGGGCTAAGTGGTTTGATCGATCTGGCAAAGCTGAGACACATTTGAATAAAATGCAACGTTTATTTGCGCCACGATGCAAACAAATAACTCTGCATTGCCAAATTACAAAACGTGCATTAAAAACCAATATTTTTTATAAATTTCGTTGAAAATAAAGCATTTATTTTATAACAAAAATCACATTTTTTTTTCTATTTACAACATGATCCCACCTTAAGGCGGTGCCCCAAAATACTCTGGAAGGTCTAGTCTTCATTCAAATTGAAAACGGATATCAGATTTGAGTTTTTCAGCATTACATTAGTCCAGTCTAATTTTTATAAGAGAATGAAAAATTTATGCACTAGGGGGTTAATGCTTGCAAGTCCATACTCAGTCATTCGTATGAACCAAAAAATTCGCAATCTCCATTGTTGAGACTCATGTTCATACCTACTGAAATCTTTGTCATTCAAATTTCTATAAAACAATACTTAAAAGTGTCAATATATCAACAAGTTTACAACGAAAGGTAATGCGAGAACTCACTGAAGTTGAAAGATGTTGAAAAATTCGAAAAGCTAAAAACACCAATGTTGAAGTTGTCGAATAAGTTCTACATACAAGGAACATTTCCGTAAATTCAATCCAGCATACATTTTTTCTATTACCGATAAATTTCAAAGGAACATACCTACAAATTTCTCACTTGCATTTTCCAAAGTCTTATTATTGTGAGGTATTATTAACTCCTCTATTTTAGATTATTTACTTTAATTTTTAATATAATTGGTATGCAATACTCCAGTGCATATAACGCACAAACCAAAGCCACATAGATATACAAATTCTGTCACGTTGGTCAACAAATTTTCATATTTACTGCTTAATTATATGTGCATTAAAAGTGTTAAAGGCAAATCAATATTTCGGTACGGTAATTTATGGTATCATTAAAACTGAATTATGAATAGCAATCTTAGTTAAATAACAATTACACGGACTTCAATTATTTCAACTACGATTACTTGGTTGTACAAGTAAAGTAAAGGCTACTTTTGTAAAGTACTTATGTACATACTTACATATAATAAGTTTTAATGGCAATAGTTGACAAAGCTGCTTTCAATATGCATGCTACAAATGTTGAAGTTTTTCCAAAAACGAAAGCATTTGTGCGTGCCCTTGGGAAAAACCTCATAATGCTGTAAGTAACAAAGTTATGAAACAACTTTTCCTTCAAGGGTTCTTACACTCATTTGATAAAACATTTAAAAAAGTAACTGTGCTGTCAATACACTGGCCAGCCGAATAGGCGATCCGTGAAAGATACAACATACACACTTTTTTTTTTTTTGTCGGCTAGTGATATATTCCGTAGGAGATTTTTAACCCACAATAAAGTGTGCTTTACTCCTTAAAACTGCAATATCTGAATCTTTGAGTTATAGTCCATGGGCCGTGGAGTAAAAAAATTATTCATGACCACACTGTTCAAACTTTTTGTATGTGATATTCACGTCGAGTCGGACAAATTTTGAACGTATTTGAAGCCATCGCAAAGTCATGAATTTTACGAGACAAATAAATTTATGACCTATATGTTACATTATACTTTAATCAAGAGTTTTTTAGACATAAAAAGCGTAAAACATTATGTCGGACAAAAATGTTGGGTCGTTTAGCGCGTCCGACAAGCCAACTATGCCAACTTTTTAAAATCATAAAATTTATGACCTAAGAGCCAATTTTGGCAGAGTCCATGGTAAAAAATATTTAAAATCAAGTGGTAACCTTGTCGGACAATTTTCGGGGGGGGGGGGGGATTGTTCTCGGACGCATTGAAGTAAAGGGTTTCGTACAGCCAAAAAAATTACTACCACAGATGCCATTTTTATTTTTAATGTTTCTGTTGCATGTTAAATGCATATTGAACCACTTGTCGGACAAAAATAATGGGGACTTTTTTAAAAGAAATAAAGAAACATTACATTTTCGACCTCATAATACTTTTATACGTTAATTATTTGAATTTATTCAAAAAAAATCATATATATATATAGTAAAATACCCAGGACCCAACGGCACTACTATTTTCTTGAACACAGCTGTATATAAGCTTATACCTTAAGTTTGAATTTTCCTTTAAGGGAGCCGGTCCAGTCATGGCCGTGAAAATTAGAGCATTTTCAATAATTTTTTTTTTGGTATTAATTTAATTTATTTAATAAAAGTGATAATGTGGAATTATTACATAACGTTTCAACTTGACTTGACGAAAGTTTAAAAAAAAAAATATTAAAACTAAAAAAAGTTATAGCTGGTTGTGTTGGACCCTGTCCAATACATAGTGTCTTGCGGTGACCATCACAAATCCTTGGAAAATCATTTAAAATCAATCGGATTAGAAAAATTAGTTAGTTAAATAAATAATCTAGTGCCTGATCGAAGGTTTTTTTTTTAAAAATCAGCAAAATGGCGGCTTCAGGAACATTTACCTACAGATTTTGAGTAAAAAACCAACAGTTTATTGTTCATAAAAAATCGATTTTTTTAAAAAAAAAATCCTTCAATCAAGCACTAGATTTTTATGTTTTTCAAAAACTGTGTAAATTTCATTGATATCTATCGAGCGGTTTTCGAGTTACAGTGGTCACCGTTTCCGAAAACATAGTTTTGAGAAAAATGCATTTAGAGTTTTACGCTCGGTACTCTGACCACCGAGAGCACTTTCGTTATTGCCAAATAACTTCAAAAGTAATTGTCGGATTGACTTCAAATTTTCAGGATATATTTTTATGATAGCATACTTTAAGATAATACAAAAAAAATTTATATTTCACAAAAATCATGACTGGACCTGCCCTCTTAAGCTAAATTATACTAAAATTTTCTTAATAAAAAAAAAATCAGTGAATTGAAATTTTAAATTCAAAACAACGGAGCCATTACCTCAGAAACTCAATAACATTGACTACCATATTGGGTCCGCCGTCTTGAATTTTAAATTTCTGACCTTGGAAAATATTGTTGATATCTAACATGTATTTTACAGAGCTGTTTGTTTAGTAGTTTTAGTGCAAAAAACAACTTATACTAGTTTCCATGACGCTACGTCACTTCATCAGTAAGCTTTGTTAGCCGACGTTTAATAGTCGGCAAGCACACTATATTTTATTTTCTGCATTGACTAGTGGAGAATCATAGCAAAACATAAAACATAGTGCACACACACACTCCTTCCTCCTCCTCCTCCTTGTTGATATCGTAAACCAGATATATTCGTTAATCGTTGTCTTTTCATAAAACCCATGGGAAAATGAAGAATTTGAAAAAAAATGAAAATCCATTATTTATGAAGGAAATACCGACAGTTTGAAAAAAGTCCTTTCAGAAATTTTTTTCATATTTTTAATTTTAACATACAAAGTTCAAATCACGACAACTTTGAAAAGTGTGGCTTTTGAGCGAAATAAAAAAAGGCGGGTCTCTTAATATTGAGCATAGAATGATAGCTGTAAATTTTAAACAAATTGATGGCATTGATGGGTCTGCCTTAATCAATTTGAAAAACAATTTTCCTTTATAAGAAAAATTCGTTTTTGCTAAAATTGTTAATAAAATGATCTAGTTTCGTATATTTTGACTTTTTATAGGCATATGTTTGGATGCCTAAAATTTTTAAATTAAATTTTCTATAAGATAGAAGGGCTAACTTTTTCTAACCCTTATAACTAAATCCAGATATAGGACTTCAAAGTTGAAATTTGGTTAAAAAAAAAATGAAAAACATGGATTTTTTTACCGATTTTCGGCCATAGCAGCCATCTTACTAAAACTATTGGTATGTTTCATACCTTAAGATTTTTGTCAGACTCTTATCTACTACATAAATTGATTGGCTAACAATTAAAGTTTTTACAGTGCACAGCGCATTTTTTGAATTGGGAACTATCGAAAACAATTTCACTATAGAAAATGTTATTGCCATTTGCTTCAGTGAAAGTTTTCGCAAATATGTAGAGTAGTGTTACCTATAAACATTAGTTTTTTTGTCCGACTATGGATCTACCCCAATATTTTTGTTCGAAAATTGAATTTTTTATGACATATTACAATTTTTTATATCCTCGGTTTTTGTCGGAAAAATGGTAATAAATTTTTTGATTGCACGAAACCCTTGACTTCAATTCGTCCGAGAATAATTCCCCCCCCTGAAAATTGTCCCACAAGGTTAGCACTTGATTTTAAACATTTTTTATCATGGACTCTGCCAAAGTTGGCTCTTAGGTCATAAATTTTTTGATTTTATAAAGTTGGCATAGGTGGCGTGTCGGACGCGCTAAACGACCCAACATATTTGTCCGACATAATGTTTTACGCTTTTTATGTCTAAAAAACTCTTGATTAAAGTATAATGTAACATATAGGTCATAAATTTATTTGTCTCGTAAAATTCATGACTTTGCGATGGCTTCAAAGGAAAATGCCCCACTATCTAACTTGGCTACGTTCAAAATTTGTCCGACTCGTCGTGAATATCACATACAATAAGTTTGAGCAGTGTGGTCATGAATAATTTTTTTACTCCACGGCCCATGGACTATTATATTTGAATATAATTTTTTTCTAAAATATCAAACAGCATTCACTTAGTACTAAAAATATGAAATATTTTTAATTCACACAAGTACAGCTACTAAAGTCCTTTGTATAAAGTTAAGAGTTCTGTGTTTCGAATCAATATTTCGAAAAATAGAATATCTCGAATATCACGAATATCTTAAAAAACAAATGCAATATTAAATAAGTTGAAATAAAGGACATTTAAAGGGTGTTCAAATTTGAGGTATCATTATAAATTTGCCGTCATTTTTTCGCAAGTTCTACATTACGCAAATTTTTTTTTTTTTGTATAAAGTTAGCTAGAAAGGATCGCCAGACGAGTGAAGGGCATGTTTTTATTATTTAAACTTGTTTTAAACAATGTGAAAGTTATTAAGAAATAAGAAGAAAATTTCGTTCAAAATAAGGTAGCGAAAATGCTCCGACATGCCGTGCTATTAAACTCATCATTGATAAGTTTAAAGAAATTTAATTTTGGAGCTGCTCCTGTCTTCGACAAATCAGCAATTCCGTTTTCCATGACTTATATGCAGTAGGCCGACAGGAATATATATAAAATAATATAATAATATATAAAATTTTTAGGTCTTTTAGTCTCAAACAGTTTAAAAATACATACCTTAAAAAAATATTCAATGATTTTTGAATACATTCAAATTCGATGCATCAAAGAAAATAAAAAAAATTCAATTCAATTCATTTAATAATTGTTATGCTTTTATTGAATTAAAACTAAAATGCCCCTTATCCATTATCATATTAAGTATTTTCCAATGTTTCATATTAATTTTCCACTTAAAATCCTAACATTTTAACGTTTTTATTTTATTTATTTTTTCTCCCCACTCAAGTTCAAACATAAATCACCATTACAAAGAATTTAAACCGAAATAAAGGGAAAAACGACTCCTACCACAACATCGATGATGCTACGCTATTTGAACAGGCCAATAAAGAAGCGCAAATTGTGCCACTTGTTTGCTATTGACCCATTCAAGGGGGCTATTTTGATATAACATTCATTAAATCCCTTAAAACAGTGAATGCGATAAAGGGAAGTAGCAGAAAAAAAAAAACTTAACCCCTCTACCACAAAAAAAAAAATAAAAATAATATGAATGAGGATAAGTAGCATGAAGGGGCAAAAAAAGAAATATCCAACAAAAGTGGTGTTAAACAAAAGTTACAATAATTGTTGTTCTTCTTCTTCTCTCATATATGTATGAGAAGCTCATATTTCGTGTTAGAAAAAGCAAGGAAACCAAAAACATGATAAAAATACCTCCCTAAATAAAACCGAACTGAGAACGCTTTTATTATAATCGTTTGGTATATTTGCTTTTTTTTACAGCTTCAAATACGCATCTCTTCCTTCTGAGCTGTTTGCTGTCCGCTTGCAACCTCGACTGACTTACCACAAGTAAAGTGTATGTGGATACTTTATAAGGGTAAAGGTTCATATATGTACAATCAGGGCCTTTTATACATACCTACTTACTTACATGTAAAAATGTCTTTTTCTACGGAAAATATACATTTGTTTATATGTATATGTGGCAAAATGGAAAAACAGCATATGTTGACATAAGACAAATGGAGTTATGACAAATTTTTCATTAGTTCTGTTTGAAATTTTTCTTTTGATTTTAAGCAATTTGATTACTATAAAATAGATGTTAAAAATGCCAAAAAATAGAGGGCAATTTTCACCAAAAACTTATAGAAAATAAGTCTCAACTTCATTGGTGTTGAGTTGGCTTAAGCTGTTATTCCTTTTTGCCAAATATATGATATGTGCTATTACACATGACGTAGGTATGACTTTAGTCACTCATCGTACATACTGTATTTGTAATGGGTCAATTGCTAGTGTTAATTGTTGGTGAAACATTACTTAGATCACATTCCTACAGGGTACTTATAGGAACGTGACTATTAGTAGGCGGTAAAAACAATTGTCAGTGAAGAGAAGTGCATATAATTATGCTTTACTTAATCTGCTCGAAGTACATACATAGTTCATGTGAGTAACATATTGATGGTATTTTGAAGACTGACTGATGTATGTATGTAAGTATGTGACCTTGTAAGAGTCATATGAATGTGTCATCTGATACACAAGATAACACTTCCAGGTTAGGTTTGGGTAGCGGCCACATAGACCACAGTGGTCTATTGTGATACCACTTTAGTTTTATTAGCAAATTCTGGTTCGTGATAGTTAGTGCAATATGAAGGTGACTGTTATTACAGCGAATTTTTTTCATTTCACTTAGGTGGACTTTTGTTAGTTCCTTCAAGGATAAGAAAAACCGCTGACCGATATATTTTATCTTATATCTTACTAAAGCGGGGCCGGAGCAAATTAGGTGTTCCGTGGTTTCCTCTTCGTGGCATTAATAAAATTTTTAATACTCGTCGTTGGACATTAAACCCAACCTAAGAACAGAATGCCCGATAAGACAGTGTCCAGTTACAACACTGGTCAATAAGCTGCATTCACTCCGAGCTCAGGATAACAAATATTTTGAATATTTTCTATCCAATTTATGGCCAAAAATGTTTTGTAATACTGCTAGTGGAAGAGCAATACCGACTGCTTTCCGCTCCCGAATAGAAAATATCGTTAGGCAAAAATTAGGTCCCCATTGGTTTTGCCTAGCCAGAACGTTAGGGCCAAGTGTGGATTGTAACGGTGTGCCCCAAATTTTCCTAAATAGGATTGTCCAACGCCCGCCTCAGTAGGCTCTCGTTGGGTTTTTGCACAAGTCCCTAATGTTCTGACTAGGCAAAATCTAACAGAGGCATGCCTTTTACTAGCCGTAGTAAGGTATAACCTAATTTAGAAATTCCTTAGGATTGCCTAATTAGGCTGCTGCTAAACATTCCTAATTTAGGCTAACCTCGTTATATCCCAGTTAGGGCCGAATGTATATTTAGGCATGCATGTTGCAAGTAGGCCCTTATCTTTTCAAAGATAATAATGTTGACGGAGTGCAGAGACTTTTAAGAGTTGTATATCTCTGACTTTGTCACTAGACTGCCCTTTCATTTGCCATAATTTTGCAATTCCCAGGTGCTTACTGAAAGAATGCAGTATTTTTCTCCCTTAGTGTACACAAGGCATAAGAGCATTTCAAGATTGTTCTTGAATGTATGAGATTTGATTTTAGAGCGTTTAAAGCTTCTAAATGCCACTTTATAAATCAAATTAATTTCGGTCTAAAAATTCTGCAATCTGTTGGTAATTTGAATGATTAAATTATTTTGCATTTTGAGACATAGCAAACTAATTCACTTCCTCCTTCATTTTAGAGCAATCTGTATAGACGTTTAGTGCGCCCACTGGATCCTCATTCCATGATACCATATTTCTATTGACGAAAACGTTATCAAAAATTTCCTAACAATTAATAAAGAGTGGACCATATAGTCAGTGGTAACATAAAAATTTGCGCAATCTACGTTACCAACGCATTCAAAAACTAATAAGCTTTTTACAACTCACAGCTTGTAAGTCCTAAGGTAAAACTAAGAAGAAATTAAGTACGTATGGCTAACTCTTTTGCTGCAGTTTCTAGCTATCATAACTAGAAGGAATTGCATGATTCTATCCCTTGAATTTACAACACACTTTCAGCTGTTCAAGAACTTAAGATATTCTAGAAAAATATTAAATTCAAAATAAAACACTATTCGAAATATTTTTTGCGTATATTTAAAGTGACATTTGCTTACTTGGCAGCAACATTTGATGTTGACCTTAAGATACGCGATGTGCTCTACATTATGGCTATAATACATCTGAGTATTTCCCAGATGACTGTGGATTTCATCAAGGCGATACACTTTAATGTGGTTTCAGCAACCTCATACTGGAGAAACTATCGTGTTAGACAAGGGTAAATACTGCAGCCATTTTCCTTTACAAATTTCTCCAGTTTCTTGGGTAAGCCAGCAGCAGTCGTGACAACAGCTCTTGTTGTTCTCGAGATGTTAGCAATTCAAACTTAAATTTTGGGCGTGTATTATAAATATTTGATATATGTACATTTTGTTCTGACATAAACAAGCGTCAAATGCTCATCGATCGCAAGACCGAATGGCTTTGCCAAAAAGATGATATTAAGTGTTTGGTAAGAGCTATTATGAGCTGTTAAAGTCTGGCTTGATGGTTAGTATCAAGTGCTTCTAACAATAATCAAACGACTGCAACTGCTACCAGCTCAGAAACGACCAGAATTTCAAAGAAAATGCACATCAACTAAAGCTAGAAATCTATAACCAGCATTAGGAATAAGCGATTTGTCATAGGTGATTCTAACTTCGTGATAAGCGATAATTGCTATAGTTAAGTGCAAAACATAATCTGATAAAAATAAGCTATATATTTATATTAAACACAGTTAAGTTATTAACGACTATATAAAAAGATTGTCTTGAAATTTTTAATATTTTATGTAGCTACGTTTGAATGAAATCGCGAAACCAAAAATCATGAAATTTTTTTTTCACTAAAGTTTAATAGAAATAATTTTGAACTTTAAGTTAAATTCAGTGGAATTCAAGCCTTTGTGCCTGTTGAACTTTGTGCTGCTTAAAAATTTCAAACCAAAAAAAATGGTTCAAGAGTAAACTCAAAAACTTCTTAAGATAAACCATAAATTAAAATAAGAAAAATTAAAATAAACAACTTTTTTTTTTTGTGTTGAAACTCAAGAAAAAAAAGGTTGCTAATTGTAACAAATTCACAAGAAAAATACATTTCTCAGAAGAAGGGATTAAAAATGTGAAGGGAAGTAAGAGATGAAGAGAACTTGTTTACTCTACGTTCTACTAACACGATTTGTTTTTTCTTCCTTTTTTATTTGCTGACGTCGCTGCTTTCAAGTGCGCGTCCTACTCATCGCTGTCGTTGCGCCGTAGTACACGATACCTAAACAGCCAGAAAAATATTTACGAAAGGACACTCCACAAGCCAAAGTACAAATTTGCCGGCATTTTTGGCCTAAAACGTAAACAAAAAAAATTACACAAAAGAATTATTTGCCATAAGGCATAAGGAAGATACGCCTACGCTTTTTTACATCTACGTAAGTCGATAGAGAAAAATAAGCAGCTGTGGATACTGGTAGAAAAAGATGGCTTAAGTTAAGAAATTTGCTTTTAGCAAGAAAGCGGATAACGAAAAGGTAAGACTTAAGCGTTTGCTGAACTTAGAAAAAAAAAGACGAAGCCGGAACTGAACTGAATATAAACTGTAAATATTTTTTAATCAAAAAATGTTAAATGTTTTGAGATGTCTACAAAAATATTTCTTTAGATTACATTGCAACAAAAAAAGGGCATCCGCACATCAACGTAGTTTGAAACAAATTTAAAATTTATAATTTATTCAACATTACAATTTGTTCATTGCGACTCAGCCCTTCAAACACTGTTGTCAATAAAGAGTTAGTAAAACTCTGTAAGAAATAAAAATTTCGCTATCGTTAATGGGAAAGTGATTCCGGGGTAGTTTTGATCTGCTTTATCAGAAAATGACATTCATTTTGTTGACTTTAGATCAATTATATTTACAATATTAAACTTGTCAAAAAGCTTAAACTTGGCCAAATTCATGCATTTTTTTAAAAATATTGATATTGGATATGTTTTACATATGTACGTATTTACTGGCGGCTATGGAAGAAATCTATTGATACTGAATTGTGTTGGCGGCATGATAACGTGTTTTAGACTTTTATCCACCTTTTCGGCACTCGACAATTCCAATAGTTGACTGTTTCAAGACTTTCTGATTTACCAATACATATAGATCTTTCAGCAATGCATTTGCACTCTCTCAATAGTTTTGAACTTTTTAACATTTTATACTTTTCAATATTCTCTCACTTTCAGCATTTTTATCGTTTTGTTCAATGCTTTCGATTCCTTCAACATTTCCAGCTATGTATTTCAACTTTATCGACGTTTCTAAGATTTTTCAATTTTGTTCACATTTTTCTGAATTTTTTCAACATTTTTGAGTTTTTTAACGATAACCGAATTTTTCAACTATTTAAAATTTTTCAAAACTTTTCGCCTACTTCAATATTTTTTCGAACTACATACTCAACATTTTTCGAAACTTTCTACACTTTTCGATATCTTCATAATATTTCGACTTTTTAAATTTTTTTTGGATCTGTCCAGAACTATAAATATTAAACTCCATCAAGATCCTGCAACTCTTTTACCATTATTTTTCTTTAATTTTCTTAAATAAGTATTTTGAATTTTCTTAGTCGACATTTGGTGCAAATGAACGTCCTCCATGTTGGATCCGCTATCTTAACATTTATCCTGTTTTCAAAAATACTAACACTCACTGTATTAGTGGGTCACTTTTGCCCAATGCAATTTACTCATATATTTATTTAATCAGTGCAATTTTGACAGGCTATCCTTACAATTGTATGAATTTTACAAAGAAAATTAGCACAAGGAGAGCATTTTAGTGCATATTTTGAGCTATTTGACTGAATTGGGCGCATGAAGCAACACCATACTTTAGAGCTTCCCACCGAAGATGTCCTTTCATGGACACGCTGATTCTGAACTTCCTGTAGAACTATCTTTACTGCTGGACCCCTAGGTTGAGTCGATCGGCAAGATAGCTCTGACTGGATAAGAGACAGACATACCAAGTACCTCTAAAAGTATACGCCGCTGAAAATAACATGTCATAACATAACATCTGAAGATAGGCTTACATTTCTTATCATCCCATAAGCTCTCCAAACCTTTTCACGTCCGTGATATTCCCCTGCCAATATAATACAATAGGCCGGCCAATTATGTGTGCAGTATGCTCGAAGTCAATACAAATGACAGTATAAGCTAACCAGATTTCCAAAAACAGTCTGACCAAAGTTACAAAGAATTCCTACACAACGGTAAAAGTAAAATTTCGATAAGCGGAACAAAACACGCAGTGCCAAGTGTGTTGTGACTCTATATAACATAGCAAAATTGTATTGGCCAATTTTGACCCATGTTGACGGTGAACGTAATTTTTTTTATACTGGCCAAACTAAACGTGCTAGAAACTATTTTCTTTTAAGTTTAGTTGCAATTTTAGTGGGGCAATTTTGACCCAAGTGTGTAGGATAAAGGATAAATTAAAAAATTTTGGATATACGTATAACCACAGCCATATTGTATCCTCTAAAATAAATTTAGCAAATTCGACCTCGGATTCCTGACCAGTGACTGCCTTATTGGATCCGCCATGTTGGATTTTGTCAAGCTACTACACCATATTTTTAGAAGTGTGAAAAATAGGGCTTTTGACTTTTTTTAACCTCATAAACATATATAAAAGTCGAGAGGCAATTGGGTAAAATGTTAGCCCTTATCGATATTTTTAGACAAAAAGTACATTGCAACAATTCTCATATACAGTGTAGCAAAAATAATGTTGTGTAGTGTAATCTCATCTTCTAAAGAAACGAAAAAATTCTCTTTTTATCATCTTAGGCATTTAAGTCGAAAAATCATTTATATCATTTGATATTCTGCTTAATTTTCTTTTTGATATTTGCAATATATAAAATTAAAATGTTTCTAAGTTTTATCCAAAACAGTCCTATACAAACAAAAATGATCCTTAAATCTTGTTGTTTTGTTTGCTTATATTTTTCTATATATAAATCATTCTATTGGTAAATCATGAAAAAAAAACTCAATAAAATTCTGTAAAATGAAAAATCTCAACCGCAAATATTCCAACGATTGCTAGGTGTAAAATAATCCATTTTTGTGGTGTAACCTTTCTGGAAAATTCTTCGAAATTGTAAGATAAATCTGTTGCAAGTGAAGACTAGAATTCACTTTTTGTTTTTATTTCTTACAAAATCATATTATATTTCTTCTTTGAAAGAGAAAGAAAAATAAACATAAAAAATGTAAAATATATTTTTAATCATTTGTGCGTGTCAAATATTATATTAAATGATATAGAAAAATGCAACATAATTTTGACAAAATCTGCAAAAGCATATGAAATGAAAATTTATTCTTATATTTGAAAACTTCGGACAGCAAAGGAATGCTTTCACACAACAACGTATACATAGAGTTGTAAGCTAAAAAACTTTTAATGCCTTCGGTATCATTATAAGATGGAAAGTTTTGGAGTAACATTGTTACCACGATGGAATGAAGTTAAGAGTTTGACTGAAAGTTTTGCTGTTCGCTGGTTTTGTTTGAGTTATTAAAAAAGTTAAAAAAATGTAAGAAGGAGCAGTAATAAAGTAAGTTAAAAATATGGATATATTACTGATTATACAAGTAATTAACGAATATTGTAACCAACTATTATTATGATGTTATTATAAGAAAATTAAAACAACCTTAATCCTCATCGCTCTTACTTGACCTTTTTTGTTTTCCGAAATGCAATATACATAAATAGATACGAAAACATACCGCTTACCTTTCTGTGATATTTTACGTAATAATTACAGATAACTGCTGTATGTATTGTACACACACAAAAAAACGTAGGTAAAGTTAACCAAAAACGACAGTTAAAATCGCTCCAACCCTACATAATAGTAAATTAAACCGATACGAAGTAGTAAACTTAAAAAAAAAATTATTACAAAAGTTGTTAGCTAACTATTTGGTCGGCAAACCTATTGACAAGGTAGATAAATTTTACGGACAAGGTAGGTAAATATTACGGACAAGGTAGGTAAACTTTAAAGACAATTTAAGTAAATTTTACGGACGAGGTAGGTAAATTTTAATTACAAGGTAGATAAATTTTACGAAGGAGGTAGGTACATTTTACAGGCAAGGTAGGTAAATTTTATGGACCAGGTAGATACATTTTCCGGACAAAGGAGGTAAATTTTACAGACAAGGTAGGTATATCGTGATATCATCACTTAGCTTTGTTAGCCGACGTTTTAGAGTCTGCAAGCATACTATATTTTATTTCTTGCATTATTCAAATTTCATTTTGAAATAGGCCGAGTAAGGGTTAAAGATAAAAATTTTAAATAAATTTTTTAAATGTTTTTATCCTGTTTCGAACCGATTTGTGGGCCTTGGCATTTGATTATCGCAAAAAAAAACAAATAAGAACCACCCTAATGTATATACTTATGGATCCTAGTCCATAGAGCCGATAAATTTGTGATACTTTGTAATCTCAAACAAATTGCTTATGTCACCAAAACTCCACTCAAAAAATGTATGTAATGGAGGTATCTGGAGGTATCACGGTATCTAAAACATCTGTGAAATGATCTTTTGAGATTGAAAAGTTCGTAAATTTATTGTCTTTGATGACATCAATTCATTTGCCGTGGTGTCTCATGAACAAATTATTTGGACAAAAGGCTTTCACTGCACTGTCTACAGTGTTCTTACAGCCGATATTGAGAAAACATTCTTCGAATCTTCAAACAAAATAAGGTTTATGTGGATTACAAGCCATGTTCGTAGATGTTAAAATTAACGATTATGCAGATAATATTACTAACAAAGCTCACACAGTAGCTCTACTGATATATAGAACTGAGGTAACAACGTTAAAATTTTACTCCAAATTTTTTTATATTCCACGGAATATAAATTTTCATTTTAAAATATATAGCAGTCTTCACGCTCTATCAAACTTGAAAAAGTGATGGCATCGTTTGTGGAAATATTTTTTTAGTGACAAAGAAATAATAACAAATGTGATATACGCACTTTTTGCAGTTCAAGGTCAGTTCCTCAGTAGCTCAAGTGTTAGAGCGGCCGTCGCAAAAATATACAATTGCAATGCATGAACGGTCAGGGGTTCGAGTCCATGTACAGAATTAACCAAACTGGTCTGATGAGGCTATTGGTAATAGCCGAAACATGTCACCAATTACCAGGTTAAAAATTTTTTACATTTGTTATCTTTGTCATGTTTGTTGTAAAAAATAGCATTGATCAATAAAGTAAAAATTTACAATATTGGTCTTTGATGAATGACTGTAAGTCCGATTAAACAATGTTTAATTACAAAATAATCAGTCGCTAAATATCAAAAATTTCTTAATTTATTATATAATTTGAAAAAACACTTGAAGCTCTTTTTCATACAACTCGATCGACTGTCTTAGTTAGTCCATAAGTTTTATTGTTTACTTTGGAAATTATTATGAGATGTAATACTCAACACACGGAAAAGTAAGAGGAACTGATCAGTTTTGAGCAAGACGTCGAATACTACAGCCACTTTTACCAGCACTGCGGTATGATGTAGTATAAAAACTTCTTTCGCACGAACAACATTCAAAGTGTCTTCGAAATAGCAGTATTTTCTAAGAGTTCAAGAACTTAAGCAGATGAAATTGTATAAGTGGTGAGCATGTTCGAGGTCAATTCTGCCCAATATCGTTACAAAATATTGTAGAGTATAAGCAAGCGTTAATTATAGAAAAATTCTGTCTAAAACATGGGTTGCCACCCGGGGGGCTATTTTTTCTTGAATGAGTGGCAACCCATTTTTGGAAAAGAATTCAACATGACAAAAACAAAATTTGCTAAAATTTGAGACAGGCTTTGGCAAGGCAGTCCTAGTTAGTTAATTTCACCAAAATGCACAACTATTTTACATGTATATCTTATCCTCTAAACCTATACATACGACTTTTCTACAGCGGGCTCTCTGCCTTATGGAAAAATATGTCAATCGCAATGTCACGTTCGCAATATCATTATACTTTGTGAGAAAAAAATCAAAAAAGATTTTTCAATCAAACGAAATCTAATAAAAAGCTAAGTTATTCCATGACATTCTAAAGTTATTCGCATTAAAAAATTTTGGCAGGTTTTGCTGACTTCTACTTTTTTATAGATGGCTATGAAAAACACTTCCATTTTTTGTCCCGTGCCGGTTTGACGTCTAGTATCAACTTTATCACTAAATATTGTGCTACCAAAAAGCAATTCCTAAACAGTAAAAGAAGAAAAAAAAGTGAGTAATCAGTAGTTATACTTTGACTTTTATTCCACTTTAAAGTGTACGAATGTCGCGTGCGCTAACATGGAAATACTCATATATGTACATATAATACGGTTCGAAGGTTTAACCACAAGATGTCTAAGGTCATAAATTATGATTTCAATTGATTCTTTTTTATTATTAAATTACCTTTTAAATGCTATCGGAGGAGTAAGATCCCAAAAGCTGTTGCACATTGTTATTAATTCATATATATTCTTTGTTCGCAATATAATTCGCTCTAAGGTGTATCTCTCATTATTTCGAGTATTTTCGTACTCAATACAAAAGGTGGCTTTCTTATAGCGTTTCGGCAATTCCCAGTTGCTTGAAGGTTTTTTTTTTGTGTTGAACGCTCAGCAGCTATTAATACGCTTGTTACGTACAACAGTTTTCAAGTGTTTCATCAATTACGGTTATGCCCTTCAGACCAATTTAACACACTAATACTGCCACAAGCAACACAGACTCATTTAGTATGCACAGTTAAAACGATTTAGTTTTCCATTGTAACACATTATTATATAAATTAATTTTGGCACGCAATTTTTTACGAAAAAACATAGCACAACTTTAAGCGCATACAACAAACTTAAACCAGCGACGTCCTGGCTTATGTAAATTCTTCAAGAGACTAAAATTTTTCAACGTGAGAAGTTATGTTAATCCTCAGAAAATAAAAAAAATAAATACCAGCTACTGCATGACCTATGACAAATGGCTATAAATGGAAGAGCTGTTGATTCTTTGTCTGAAGAAATATTGAGGAGCATGCGCGTCAACATAGCACCAATAAGTTAATTATGAGTATATGGGGATAGCACGATGTCAAATCGGGAGAGTCGAAAATGAAAGAAAAATGCAAGAGCGATAAGTTCAAATCCTACTTTACTCAAAATTGAATTTTAGAGTGTCTCAGTCATGCGTGGTAGTACAGACTCCAGAGCTTTTTTGAGAATCTATACACTCAGTTGCTGGACTTATTCCCTCTTTTTTTATGATTTTGTTGTGGGAAAAACTTTTGAGTGTTATATGTACATATATTGAAAATTAATCATTAACCATTTATTACAAATGTATACCTGCAACACTAATGTTAATTGCCAAAGTTTGTAATTAATTACTTGTAATTGTGTAACGTGTGACATTTGCAATGTCTAGTTAAAGACTTTAGTTTCATAATTTTTTTTATATGGCTATACGAGCAGTACGTGCTTGTGCTATAACTTTTCTTTTTCTATCTTCGTGCAATTAAGTTTATGCAGTACAATTGTCACGTGTTCAGTGTTCAAACAAGAGCGTGGACGATTTTGAGAGTGAGTGAATGCTCAAAATATGTACATCCGGAAGGAAATAATGAGCTCCAACAAAAAAGAATTTGGATTTCTAAAACACTTTGTTTACTCTAGAGCAAGTTGGGAATATTTTAAAGTGCAAATTTTATATAAAAGCTATAAAAAGTTTTTGATTATTAAACTTTATGGGGCAAATAAATGCTTGGAAATATTAACAAAAATTATATTTATGAATTATTTGTTGAAAAATCTGTTTTTTGGATCGGTTACACTAATTTTAAGAAGTAAAAGTCCCCAAAAAAAATCAAAATATTATCAAACTATATCGTCAAGTTAGTTCTCTTTTGTCATCGGTACTATTATATAAAGAGATAAAGTTGGTTTTTTTGTATTTTAGTTTTTTGTTTTTTTGTATGTAGAGGGTAATCTCTGGAACTACTGCTCGGGTTCCAAAAATGATTCTATTAATAGAAAGTTACACTATCCACTATTTATAATTATGTTGATAATTTTAGTTTTAAGTATCACAAATGTAATCTGTAAGGGTTTTGACCCGGTAGATGTAAATAAATAAATAAACATAAGCTTAATTTTATTTTGATAAAAATAAGGGGTGTGGCATCTTAAATGCAACAAAAATACTATACTATATATGATAGCTAGAGTCTTAAAATTTAGTGATAGAATGAAAATGGTCGATGCCAAGTATACCTCGCAAACTATGGATTGAATAAGAAGTCGTGGGACATTCCATGCAAAAACACTTAAAATGCTATATCTTGGCTCCGATGACAGTAATAGTTTTAAAATTTGATGTTAGGGTCTCTAGAGGTTATGCTAAGCACCTCATGAAATATGAACGAGAATAGGCAACGGGACGTGGCACTTAAAAACATCTATCTTAGAATTTGGTGTTAGGATGCGCATGGCCTCTGAAAAGCGCCTCGCAAAATACCTGTTTCACGTCCAGTAGCGTCACTATACCAAAACCTTGGAGGGGGCAATAATTATAATTCCACCACTATTAGATGGTATCATTGAATTTTTGTAGAGCGTCACTTCACCAAAATCTTGGGGGAGTATCAGATCCTTAGGGGGGGCCAATGCCCTCCCCAGCCCTACCGAATTGACGCCACTGTTCACGCCAATCGATGGAAACAGGTTGAAAATGGATTTTGGCCATCACCCTGGAGGTTCTGAGTTCCAAAAATGCACAATTTCATCCATTTTCGAAAATTTTGTCTCCACCAATCGATGGAAAGGGATCGATAATGGATTTTAGCATCACCGAAGTTCAAAAAGTGCCGGATTCCGGTATATTTTCAAAAACTTTAGGGACCTGTGGCAGCCTTTAGTGTTGCCGAAATATATTTCAAACTCTTTATATCGATTGGGGAAAAACGAAATTTTTTTGCACATAATATATAATTATGAATCAACGTAAAAAAATTCATTAAAAACAAATAGTTATTGACAATAACTATAATAGTAACGTCCTTGATATTTAGTTATTCAGTTGGGACATAATATTGATTAGATTTGCTTTAAAAATTATTTCCACTAAAATACTCACAAAATTGGATTGTATATGAAATAAAAGTCCTTGCACATTCTAAAAGAATACTAAAGTCAGTTACTTTTCATATAAAAATGGAGCATAGTTTGAGAGCGTCTTCAGAATTACCTTCCTCTTTCACTAGAAAGTGGAAATTTTTGCATGCTAACATATAACACTTAAGCTTAGTGTTGCCTCTATGGCAACTTTTAGTTTTTTCCACCACACTAATGTATATAAATCCTCATCATAATTTCAATACTCTTATTAATATATTTAACCGCAAAGGCTTAAAAAGTCTGGTACCATAAAGTTCCACATAATTTTAATGATTTTAACTTCATAGTAAAAACATTAATCGTTTACAGAGAGCATATTAAATAAGATAATAATTAATGTTTTTTTAGTTCTACATTGCATTTTTGAGATAACAAAAACAGCATTTACTGCTTTCTCTCTGAGAAAAGTTAGAAAACTCTCTTAAAACTTACATTAAACTGTAAAGTTATTAACATAAACGCTAACAGAAAAATATTTTTGCATTACATAAAACTCTTATACAAACTGTTAATTAAAATATACTGGAAGATATAAGAGATTTATTTAAAATCAATGTTTCAAGTGTGTTTCTGTGGTGAAATATTTACAGAGACTATTCATTTTCATTTAAAAAAAATGTAGAGAACTTTACCTCAATGGTCCAAATTGTGCTGCAGCGTGCATTTTCATCACATCGTTCTATTGCGTCTATAGCTATAGTTATTTTTTTATGGAATTACTTGGCCTACAGATTTTTTTATACAATATAATAATTTTGAAATTACTTTTCTAAAAGAAAATTATCGAAAAGCTACGCTTTTTTTAACAAATATCCTCAAACTTAAAGCAAATAGTTGAAGAACATACTGAATAAAAATAAATTATAAGCCTTAAATATTTAAAAAAATATCAACAAATTGGTGTATTCAATATGACAATCATACTCTTTATCGATGGTATGTTTTGTTTGATTGTGAAAAATAAATTTTAAAATAACTCTTTCGCATCTCAGTGTTAAGTCTTCATTTGCCTTAATAATGCGTTTAAATCTCAAAACTTTGATTTAATTTCTAGTGCTAAAAAGACTACAAAGAAGGCATAAGTAATTTGAAAATTTAAAAAAATTGTGTAGGCTTTTTTCATAGAACATTGACTTCTCCTATGGTCATAGGCGGCGAGTATGGGGGCAAAGCACTTTTCGCTCCCTTAAAAAATATTTTGAGGGGCCTCTCCCCCCCAATATTTTAGAGAGCAAAATGTTTTCTCACGTAGATGCCATCACTGCCATTCAAAATAAACAATTTTATTTTGGTAATATTAAAATACTGATCGAAAATTTAAGCGAAACTATTGCAAGCTTGAGAGATAAATCCGCAGTGATTTGGAGTGAAATTGATAAAGAAAGAGTTTTCGTAGGCATTGAACTACCACAAGAAAAACGCCACAGAAAAGTTCCAAGTTAGATGATTCGAATAATAATGCTAAAGTTTGTATCACTTGAAAAATTTGTTTTAAGTTTTGCTCCCCCAATATTTATTAGAACTTTCCGCCTCTGCCTATAGTAGATTACTGCAAAAAGCACATAAAAGTCATTTATGTAACTAATCGCATTACACGGATGATGCTGCATGAGTAGCGATTTAATTTAATGAATCGACTTACTGACTGACCAGTAGTGTAGAGTTGACACAGGATTCATGGCATGCAAGTGCAGTTTATGTTGGAGTATGCAGATTACGCTTTTAAAGAGCATTAACCCAGTTATGGATAGTGGAAGAAAAATCTAATAGGCTATAATAAAGGAAATTGAGTTCTGTTTTGAAGGCCTAAGTTTTTTGTCTATTTCAAAGAATTCATAACACACAAGAAAAACAAACAGAAAAGATGTTGAGTGCTAGCACTCTTGGCGGAAACTAAGTGATATTTAAATATGATCGGTATAACTAATATAAAAAATATAAAAATTAAATAAGAAACTCGATTATCCGAGGATGACCGCATGACGGATAATCGAAAAAACGGTTAATAGAAAATAGATATGTTTCAGATCTTAAATCCTAAATTCTGAGAATTTTTTCTTTGTCAATAGGTATACAAATACACAAAAGAATTGCAGATTAAAATTTGACGCCGAACTAACAACAACTAATTTTCGAAATGTCCTCAATTCCAACAGTTGAATTTGTTAATTGTGATGAAGAATGTGGACATTGTCATGTAGGCGATGAAAGTGATACAGAAAGCTATAATAGCGAAGCATTTGATAGCGAGGATTTCGATAGTTATGCTTTTGATAGTGAAGACACGAAAGAGATCTATTTTTTTAATGACAGCCAGAGCGGCACGGAAGCTGAAGATGATGCTCACATTGAAACGGCTGTCAAAAAAGGTCAAACTTGAGAAATTAAAAATCAAAACGACAACGAAAATAAAACATGAAATGAAATAAATGGACCTTGACGGTTAACGGAGGTGACGGATAATAGGGAGATGGATAGTCGAAGCCCTACTATAGTACGAAACTTCATATTAATTTTATAAAAGATTAAATTCATATATTTCAATTCAATTTATTTCTTCTTAATTACATAGACTATGCCTACTATTTACTGCTTAATTTTATTTTCCCTATAGTTATTTCACAAGAAACGTGCAGCATTAGACTATCATTTTTTCCCCCTTAATATCGTTTTTGTTTAATTTTTTTAAATAAAGAGCTTAAACATATTCTGCGTTTGCAATAGTTGTTTGTATTTTATTGTATCTCAAGTTGTCATATACGTTTTTTTAAACAATAAATTAACTTTGAATGGAAGTTAAGTTTGACTGTTACAAAACGTGACAAAACTGTTGACAAAAATATATGTTCTGTTGTGTTTTTTTTTATATTTCATGACTTGATTTACGACAGTATTACGTGATTTACAGAATTGAATGACCACATGTTGACACGTTATGAAATATACGTACATAGTAAGGATCAAGTTGTTTTCTGAAAACTTATTTTTAACTTATGTACATCTACATCAACAAAAGACAATGTAATTAGGGATCTTTGGGCTTCACAACAGGTTAATGCGCTGTGTCCCACTAGAGATTAAAAAAAGTAAACAATAGGGAATATATTAAAATCTAAGCTAGAATAACAAAAGTTTTCTAACGTAATAAGTAGTGGAAACGAATAGTGTAGTATTATACATTTGAAAGAAGAAAGTTTGACCCTTCCATCACCCCTTAGCGTCCCTTTATAACCCCTAGAAAGGGCGTCAAACTTCAATTTTCATGCAAAATTGAGATGGATGTGCATTTCTATGTTTTTTGGGACACTGGAACCGTACATGAGAATGAAAAGTAAATTTGACCTTCCAATCACCACCTAGCACCCCCCTTTATTCCATTTTTTTCATAAAAATTCAAGTTTCATCCCTTCTCTAGGGGTAGTTTAGGAGCGCTAGGGGGTGATGGAAGGGTCGAACTTATTTTTTGTAATCATTTTCGATTTTAGCATGCGAAGAAACGTAGAAATGCACATTCATTTACACTTTGTATGCCAATTTGAATTTCGACGCCCAAGGGGGTGGTAGCGGGAAAACTTGCAATTGAAATCATTTTTAATGGGCATATTCGGATTTGCGACCTCGAAAATGTGGGGTTAGGGGAGGGAAATATTGGGAACTTTGAAAATTTTTTTAAGTGTGGCAATGCATTGGTGATGGTGAGAGTTACACAGGGAGAAAAAAGTGCGAACTTTGAATGGTTGCTCCCTAAACTACCTGAAAAATGTTGAGAAGCAACAAAAAAAAAGGTCCTTACTTTTCATATTGAAATTTTTTGCCCATATTCACCAGTGTAGAAGGGCGGAAAATTTCTAAATCCTGGCCTGAATAGAAGGGACTACCCTCTGGGTCACGAGATCTTTTTTTTTTGTGTGCCTGTGTAATTTTTCACTTAGAAATAATTCTGCTTTACTTATAATATTTATTTTTTTATTTATTTATTGGCTTTGTGGACACAAGCGATAATATCATACCGGCATATTCCGTTGCTATCGGTTGCTTAGATGGGCGGGCATTTTTTCTTCTCGGTGCAGAGCACTTGTCAAGAAAAGCCTCATCCACTGGAAATGTATTATCGCATGCTGCCATACGGTGACGCTAGTGATACATACACCGAAAAAAAAACTTACTCCGTTTAAGGAAAAATGCCTAAATGTAAGGACAAAATGTCCTTCAATACGAGCTAAAGCCATGGGTTCCTCAAAATAAGTAAGTTGGATTCCTTAGTACAAGTAAATGTTGCTGCTTTGAAATAAGGAAAAGTTTACTCAATGTGACGACAAGGTTATAAAACCGAGGAAAATTTTACTTTTTCTAAGGATGAAGGTATCCTTAAATGAAAGAAATTTATTTAAAATAAATTCGTTGATTTCAAAAAAAATTTGTTAATTTTCTATTGCCTCTATTTTCTTATTTGTTGTGGTTACTTATTGTCAGTTATTCTTATTTTAATTGTAATACGTTTTTAAAACTTCAAAGAAGAACTTACAATTTTTTTTACCTGTCACCTGATCAGAGAATTGAACCTGTGTTCTGCGCCATGCCACTGTTCAAAGATGCTCATGTTACCCAACTCAGCCACCGACAGCATTTTTAAGACATACTAAAATGATGTTGTTAAACTACATGCGCAGCAACCATTGTCTGATCAGAAAAGCTTCGGTTCAAATCCCGGCGACGACATAATTTTTTTTTTTTAATTTTTTATTTAAAAAAAAAGTAGAGAACTATAAATATATAGACAAAAACAGAATACGTACGAGAAGAATAGATATTAATTTCAGCGAGTAAAGCAGCGAGTGTTGCCACTCATTTATTAAGGAAAATTTTCCTACGTTATAGTAAATTTTTTGAAGAAACTAACTAAAACTGAGTACGATTTTCCTTAAACAAAACATTCCATTAGATTGAGGAAGTTTTTACTCAAATGAGGAACAAGTTGTCCTCAAAAATTCTTCCCAAAGAAAAATTTACTATTTCAAAGGAAAGTTTTACTAAAACCACAAACTCTGTATTTGAGGAAGAGCGTTGACTTGCTTTAATGAAACATGAAATCATTTCAAAGGACTCAATTACTAAATGAGACGATATTTTCATCAATATGAGGAAAAATAAATTAGATTAAGGAAAATTTTTACACTAAATCGGAGGAAGGCAGTTCTTCAAATTTAGTACGGTCTTTTTTTTTCGGTGTATGACAAAAGTATGTCCTCTGTTGTCATGTCATATATAAATACTTTTGTTAATTTTTATTTGTTGGGTGAATACGATGCAAAGTTTGATAAGATCAACAAAATTGGCTGTTGTCGTTGGCCAGACAAACGTAAAGTAACAATTCTTTTAAACTCCACTAGAGTTTACCCACTCACATCGACCACTCGAAGGCAATGAAATCTAGAAGGACAACCCGGTTAAATCATCGTACAATAACCCAATATTATTTGCAATTATAATAGTTTCATGTGCGGTGTTTACCTTCACGATAATGCCATCCATTTCTCCGTGTTACGGGAACGGATTCGAGTTTTTTGAGTTCTAATTACTCTAGAAAGATCACTTTTAATTATAAAATCGAACTTTCATACAGTGCGGCAGAAATTGGGTCAAAAAAATAATATACTCATTTGTTTTTTGTACCAAATAAATTTCTGTTTCAAATATTTATTTTTCTATAACTGATGAGATAAATATGTATATACGAAAACTTAATTTCATATATATTTTTACATACCTCAATGCATGATTAAGTAGAAATGCAACAACTTAACAATTCTGTTGAACGAGAGTATTGGTAACGTAAAACTTTTTCATTAGTTGTTTTGAGTTTGCGACACCTACATTTCAATTCAAATGGATTCAAGTGGTTGAAAATGAAACAGTCTTGCGTTAAGGGCTAAACTTATTAATGAGCACATTTACCTTGTGTGAATTACCGCAATATTCATTTAGTAATAAAACAGTCAGTAATACGTTGCATGTAAGCTACATCCACTCCAGGTGTATGTATAGTAACGCCGTGTAAATGTGAAAAATCTCTCTAACACTTTATGGCACGCAATATGATTTACGTAACATTTATTCAACACTTAAAGACTTTTTACAACATAATGCGAGGTATAAAAACAATTACGATTTACTTTTTGACAGCAAATGCTGAGTGCTGAAATACTTGGTAATAACTTTATTAATCAAACTCACGCTGGGTGCCAACACTGTGGTCATAGGACAACTTGGTATAAGGTTATGGAACCTAACAAATTTCGGCAGCTTGCTATATACATGACGTACATATGTGGTGCATGTGTAGTAAAGAACAGGGTGACCATTATAAATGTTTTCATTTTTACTATATTTATTGACTGATACAAATGCTGCAATTATAAGAATCAAAAAAATTTAACTTAAAAAAAAAAGACTCGCAAAAAAAAAAGTAAAAATATTCTGTATTAAATTACGTTAATTTCATAGATCCACCCTATCTACTACTTAAGTAACTTCCTCATTATACATAAGCTTGCATTCACTGATTAACGTCAGCACCTCCTTATCAAGAGAAAATGAGGATTCATAGCTTAAGTGCGGTCAGTTTGGCTGTTGCTGTTGCTGTTGCTGTTGCCTACTTTGACATGTTGTCACTGCGGTAGTGTTGCCTGTCATGCTGAAATATATGTATGTGTGTGTGTGTGTGTGTGTGCGTGAATGTGCCAACTTACCTGACAAAGCCAGCTGAAACCTTATCAGCAGCACGTCTTCTCCAGAAACCGATTTATTCGTATCTGTGGTTTTGCAACAACATCCTTCATCTACTGATGCTGCTTGCTGCTGGTGCTGCTGTTGCTACTGCCATTGTTGTTGTTGATGACCAGTGGCAATAATTGCCTTTATTATTCGTCGTAGATATGAATAAATTGACACTCCATTGTTGTATGTGTATTGCAAAAGTGATAAGGAAAAGGCTTGGAGGGTGATGTTATGTGCAATGTGGACATTAAGTGACATCTTTTGATACATTGGATCAGCGCTGAAATGATAATAGCTTCATTAAACGCAGTTAATTTAATAACGTTAATTAATGATGCCTAATCAAGTTTTCGTTGTTGATTTAATAAAGACAATTTTTAATTTAAAAATGCTACACAAATAAAGGGTGTTTGCCTTATGAGAAAGTGTAGCTTTGTGACTATTTTTATACCCTACACAGAGGGTATATTCACTTTATCATTCCGTTTGTAACGCATAGAAGGGGGCGTGGTAGACATAGAAAAGTATATATCTTATTGATCAGCGTCACCACCTGAGTCGATTGAGCTAGGTCTTAAATTTGCAAATGCTCTAAAAGGGGCGTGGCACAACCCTAAAATTTAACTTTTATAACGCCATACCTCGCAAAGCGTTCAAGATAATTTGATGAAATTTGGTAACGGATACAAATCATACATATCTTGAATTGTGTTTTAAGTGGGCAGAATTGGAAAAGTGGGCGTGGCACTTTTTAACAATTAAAAATTTTGATTTTGTATAATTCAAAATTGGCTCATTCGATTTTCATAAAAATTTTAGGGATGATACTACTGAGCACAGTCATCAATACAAGCTATGTCAGTTTACTGGAAAAACACGTTGAAGGGCGTGGCACAGCCCACAATATTAATAAACTTTATAATTAGAGAACTAACAACGTAATCGTAATGAAATTTAGTATGGCAGATGTACATGCCAAAAAGTATCTTCTCACGAAAATTTGGCACAATAGAACCGGTGGGCGTGGCACCTCCCATATAAGCAAAACACGTTTAATGCTGTAGATAGTGTGCAATGAGAGTAATTTTCATAAAATTTGGTGCATAGAAGTCAATTATTATAAGCTATAAAATTGAATAAACTTTGATGAGATTTCATCAGTGGGCGTGGCACTTCCCATACAAGTAAAATACCTTAAGTGGCACATTTATCGAAATATATGAGCAATCATACTGAAATTTGGTAAATGAGGTTTGTTTATGGAAAGCTATTTCTGGATTAAAATCAGTCTCGATTGTATCAGTGGGTACGTCACCGCCCTAAATTTTAAGGATAATTAAGGCATATATCGCAAACTATATGCTTAAATTTAGTATGTGGATGTCAATGACGAATATAATTTATTGTACCAAAAGTAGGCGGAATTGGAGAAGTGGGCGTGGCATATTTGGTTTTCTGCATTTCTAATCTATTTTTTCCAACATTTTCCATATTCTTTTGACTTTTCCAACTTTTTAATTTTTCCCAATATATACCATAGGTATATTTTCCACTATTTCAACCTCTTTCAACTTGATTCGATATTGAATTGTTTAAACGTTTTCAAGTTCTTGCAACTATTTTTGAGTTTTTTAACCAATTTCAATATTTGCCACATTTTTTTGACTTTTTCAATTTCTTCTAACTTTCTGCAATGGTTTCCATATATTTTAGACATTTTTGAGTTTTTTCAACTGTTTCAACACTTTTCAATCTCTTTGATCCTTATTGCATTATTTTCGACTTCTTCCACCTTTTCAACGTCTTTTTAACATTTATTTGGAAAGTACTTTCAGTGCAATGTAGGGTATGTGAGTTTCGGTCTGGCAGAAGATAACACCTTTACAAGTTAGAATTTCATTTCATAAAAATGGCTGCCTGACCGAGTGGTGACCATATGCGAAAAAAAACTTTGAGACCCTCAATTCAAAATTAAAAATGACAAGAAAGCCTTCAGAATTTTATCAACAAAATATTTTCTTAAACGTGGGAGTATTAAACGTCCCAAATTTGTTGAAAAAATTACGTCTCTCACAATTTCAACATGTCTCACAAATCTTCAATTTCCACAACAGTCGTGTAAGTGCAAAATGCCATCAAGGATTTGGCTGTGCTTTCATTTTTTCAAAATTGCACTATGAATTTCCTAAGTTTTAGGTATCACGTCGAATAGAAGTTATCGGACTGATCTTGGCAGGGAAGCACTCTATCGTCACTGATGAAAGCGAGAAATCACACAGAATAATAGAGGCAGTCATAAATTGTTGTCCAATTTAGAGAGCGCCTCTGATTTTTTATCAGATAACTCATTTCAAAAAAATTAACATAAAATCATAGTAAAACATAAGAGTAATAAATTAATTTTTGTTTTTAAAAATAATTACTGCAAGCTATGAATAAATTTTGCGAGAGTTCAGCAATTGTCTAACAGATAGCGCTGCATGTTACAACATTTTCTAAGTTTAAACGTAAATTATAACTTTATATTATGAAAATGTAAAATTTATTGTAGTCTTATTGCAATAAAAGAGTTATGTAGACATAAAATTAATTCAAGGCAATATTTTGTTTGTAAGTTCTTTTGCATAAATGTAAAGGAAGATAGAGTTACACATACATACATTTATGTACATCTACAAAATTATGAATTTTTGGGATACACATACATACATGAGAGCTAAAATAATGCCGTAATTTCATTACTTTCTTATAACTTAATTGCAGTAACACCACACCCAACTACTTCTTACCTAAAGCATTCCTTCAACAAATTTATTTTTGCTAAATTTTGCAAACTTTATCCTCGCATATACGAGTATAGCACCACTACCTACCTTTATACATTTGTACTTAGATACTCAGAGTGTCATTTATAACACTTTTGCAAGCACGACTTGCAAAAGAGAAGCCTATGGAAAAAGTTTTTGTTATTTGGTTGGCAAAGTTTATTGCTGCTACTTTCTTAGGTTTCACAAAGTTACAACACACCCTCTTCTTTAGTCGCTCTGCCACGGAATCTTCCTCTATACTACTGGCTTTTGCTGCTTGTAAACTTTTGAAATTTCATTTAGTTTCATAACAAAAAGGATTGAGAGTTTTAGCATTGCAAAATGAGAAAAGAAAATCGTTAAATTCGAATATGGTTGCATAATTGTAAGTAGGTTAAAACTGCAATAAAAATGGCGATATGTAACATCAATAAAAATTTTTTAGTTAAAATTTATCTTTGTTAAATTAACCCTATCTGTGGTAAATAAAATTACAAAAAAAATTAAGCACCTTACTACTTGCCTCTTAAGAATTTCATACATATAAAAAAAATGTTGAAAATAATCTTTATGTTTTCGACAAAAAAAGTTTACTAGCGGTGCTAAAATCTTATTGGCTGAATAAAACCAATGTATTTTAATTAATCTCCGATTATTGCAAGATCAATATGTTGTTGCAGTACACTCAGGATTCGAGATGCGCAGAGGGCAGAAAAAATGGTTCGTTTTCAACTATTTATCTATTTTGACTGAAGGGTAATACCAACGTACAGTAGGTAACGGATATAAGCACAATTCTTATAAGAAAGGAACGCTTATAAGAAACATTTTCGAAAGCACCGCGTTTTTTCCCAATAGTTTTGAGGTAAAAAACAATCTATATAAGAAATTTCTTATAAGAAAAAAACGCATAAAAGAAAGCTTTTTCCAAGCACCAATATGAAAAATCTTAAGAAAAAAATAACGCTTATAAGAAATTTTTTCAAATCATAGTTTTCGTTCTTTGGTCAAAATTGAACATACTTGATAAGTGACAGATGTAAACGCGCTTTCCTTATGTCATCATTCTTCAATCAAAATTGAACGAACAAGTGTCACGATTGCACTTATTACCCACAGCTGATTTTTGTGCGACACAGATATAAGAAATAAAGATTCTTATATCAGTAGTACGTATATAAGAAATTTTTTTCTTATAAACGTGGTACTTCTATAAAAAAAAACTGATATATGAAAGAAATTTCCGGGATTTTTTGACTTCCTTAAATCCGTTACCTACTGTACACCGAAAAAAAAGTCCGTACTAAATTTGAAGAACTGCCTTCCTCCGATTTAGTATAAAAATTTTCCTTAATCTAAGTTATTTTTCCTCATATTGATGAAAATATCGTTTCATTTAGTAATTGAGTCCTTTGAAATGAGTTCATGTTTCATTAAAGCAAGTCAACACTCTTCCTCAAATATAGAGTTTGTGGTTTTAGTAAAACTTTCCTTTGAAATAGTAAATTTTTCTTTGGGAAGAATTGTTGAGGACAACTTGTTCCTCATTTGAGTAAAAATTTATTCAATCTAATGGAATGTTTTATTTAAGGAAAATCGTACTCAGTTTTAGTTAGTTTCTTCAAAAAATTTGCTATAACGTAGGAAAATTTTCCTTAATAAATGAGTGGCAACACTCGTTGAAATTAATATCTATTCTTCTCGTAAGTATTCTGTTTTTGCCTATATATTTATAGTTCTCTACTTGTTTTTTAAATAAAAAAATAAAAAAATTAAAAAAAATAAAAATTATGTCGTCGCCGGGATTTGAACCGAAGATTCCCTGATCAGACAATGGTTGTTACATGCGCAGCTTAACAACATCATTTTAGTATGTCTTAAAAATGCTGTCGGTGGCTGAGTTGGGTAAGATGAGCATCTTTGAACAGTGGCATGGCGCAGAACACAGGTTCAATTCTCTGATCGGGTGACAGGTAAAAAAAAAAATTAAGTTCTCCTTTGAAGTTTTGAAAACGTATTACAATTAAAATAAAAATGACTGACAATAAAGTAACCAACAAATAAGAAAATAGAGGAAATAGAAAATTAACAATTTTTTTTGAAATCAACGAAATTATTTTAAGTAAATTTCTTTCATTTAAGGATACCTTCATCCTTAGGAAAAGTAAAATTTTCCTCAGTTTTATAACCTTGTCCTCACATTGAGTAAACTTTTCCTTATTTCAAAGCAGCAACTTTACTTGTACTAAGGAATCCAACTTACTTATTTTGAGGAACCCATGGCTTTAGCTCGTATTGAAGAACATTTTTTCCTTACATTTAGGCATTTTTCCTTAAACGGAGTAAGTTTTTTTTTCGGTGTATAATGAAGACTTTTCAAAGCCTTTGGTTGTATAAAATTTATTAGTCATTCATAGAAATCTATGTATATTCGCAGCAGTATCGAACCTGATTTGCTGTCTACTTCTCAGCATGCTTACACAAAAGGCACATCTATAGAAACTGCACTCCACACAAGAGTGGATAGTGTTGAAAAATCCATTGCATGTCAGGAATTCGCCCTGACGCACAGTGGATGGATTTGTATGGAACGGCGGCCATAAATAGTAATAATTGCGCTACACTCATGGTAAAGATGTTTCAAATGTAAAAATAAGAAAAATTTGTGAATATGAATAAAATCGGTCCACGGACACGCCTACCTCCCAAACAAACTTGCGATGTGGTTGAGACCTTTTTTCAAAATGGGTATCAATTTCCTTTAACTTGGCAATGCTAATTTCAAAAAAATTACTAAGTTTGCAATATCTTTTATAGTTTTCAAGTCATTAGAGAAAAACCAAAAAAGGTGGCCATTGACAGTAGTAATAGCGTTAGAGTCTTGAAATTTATATTTATATCTACAGGAAAATATATAATAAGAATAATAAAAATAATAATACTAAAAAAATGATAATAATAAAAATGTTCATAATCGGACTTAAGCCCCATATGCTGCATCTACCATACCTTCACTACGTTATATTCAGGTATAAAAAGGGCAAACTCCAAGGAGGATAGATAGAGAAAAATAGCCCTTTTCAGTTCTTTTCTACTCAAAGGAACTTCTCTCAAAATTTAAGCAACTTATTTCACACTGTAAGCTTTAAAAATCAATAAAATTATTGTAAAGCGTTGCAAAATGTGAAGAAATAGAAATATTTTTTTCTTCAAATATTGCAGTAGAAAAATAATCATAAAAAAAAGTTCTGAAAAAAAAGCAGCTGAAACCTTGGATTTTGGTTAACCACACTTTCTCACATTACACATAAAAAAATTTCAGAAATCCGGGGATATACTCTTTTTTTCTGTAAAAGTTTTCCAATTTTCTCAATTATGACTTTTTCAGCCCTAATTTTAACAAAATCAACATAAGTAATTCACACATAGAATAGAAAAGCTCAAGCAAACATTTTTTGAAGAGTATGATCCATGAGCTTTATGCCAATATACAACATTGGAGCGCTTTATCTAACAATCGCTTTTCTAAAAAGTTTCATAGCAAATTTTTGGTATACAAAGTTCAACTTTGAGCCCACTGTGTCACTAAATTCAAAACAAATTTAAAACTTTTATAGTTTTTTTTTTAGTCCCTAACTATTCTCTGACGATTGTCTTAAAAATTTTTTCAATCCCAAGCACTTTCAAATTCTTCTTATTTATGGCCACAAAAATGCACTGTGTGACGGCGTTCCTAGATATTGAAGGAGGAGGTTAACCTAAGTATGATTATATCATAATTGTTGCAACTAGGCATTAACAGTTCCCTAGTTGAGCTGATTCAAAAGCTACTGAGAACCAGAAGCATTACCACAAATTTTGGTAAATCCATGGCAAATAGGTGCCTTTGCAGAGGAACGCCACAGAGGGGGTGCACTATCTCTTTTATTGTGTAATTACTTAGGAAATAAATAAGATGCATTTTATGTCACTTAAAAGGCACTGCTGTAGAGCTGTTGCCTATACGGACGTAGCATTATTTGCATGTGGCGAATTCCCAAAAACACTGCGCGAAATTCTTCAGGATGCCCTAAACATACTCATTTCTTGGACAGATAATGCAGGTTTAGGTGTAAGTCTGAACGAAACTAAACTAGTACGCTTTACTATGATTAAAAAACTTTCAATTATACAACCAATTTTGCTAAAGTGCAAGGTATCTCGGTCTGGTATTGGATAGAAAATTAAGTTGGAAAATTAATGCTGAAGAAATGGTTACGAAAGCCATTGTAGTTGTATTCTCATGTAAAACAGCGGTAGGTGGAAGATGGGGGTTAATACCAAGTATTATTCACTGGCTCTATACAGCGTTCATTCGACCGATTCTTTTCTATGGCATTATGGTGTGGTGGCCTGTCTTAGACAAGGTCACCTATTTCAAACAATTGCAGAAGGTTCAAAGAGCTGCTTCCATGTGTATCATTGGTGCTCTGAGGACCACACCGATTGACGCCTTGGAGGTTTTCTTTCATCTCGTTCCTCTTAGGTAAACGGATGGCAGCTTGTGCCACCATTGAACTCAATGAAACTGTTTGTTGGGCCAAGGGTATAATAGAACACTCAACTATCCTACATAGTTTAAGTTCTGTATCCTCCAATTTGGATTATATTGTTACAGTAATCTCATTCAAGAGAGATTACGTAACTCACATTCTATCGAAGGACTGGAAGAGAAGAATTCCGGGGAAAAAGGGCCATATTAATATTTACACGGATGCTTCCAAGCTAAATTACCAAGGTGGTTATGGTATTTACTCTAAGGAACTGAAGATAAGAACTGCTGCGTGGTTACCAAACTCATGCAGCGCTTTTCAGACAGAGGTTATAGCGATAGAAGAGGTTGCATACTGGCTGCGGATGTATGTCGTATCCACAAAGGATATAAACATTTTTTCAGATTGTCAGCCTGCTATCAAATCTCTAGAATCAGTCTTTCTAAACTCACTAGTGACCCAAAAATGCTGCTCATTTTAACATTCACCTCATCTTGGTGCCTGGGCATAAGAACATTGATGGCAATTGCAAAGCTGATGCACTTGCTAAGCAGGGGACTACTGCATGAATTCCTCAGGACAAGGAAGGTGGTGGCATGCTACTTGCTACCTGCAAGTTACTGCTTAAAGAAGACACGGTAAAAAATGCTAACAAAAGACAAACTCAAGGGTCAACTTGCAATATAACGTGGCAAATCTGGCCAAAATGGGATGCTAAGCGTTCGTCAGAACTGATTTTCCTCGCTGGAAATAGTGTCTCGTCTGATGTTGCAGTCATAACTGTCCACTGCCTCATCGGCAGACATGCGTAGCAGGGACCGTAAATAATCGTTATTTTCTATAATTAAAATCAAAAGAATCACAATGAATGAAACGTCGAAATGTGAGTTTCAGTATACAGATGGATTTCTTTTGACGAGAAGCCTAGATATATGACATGATTTTTAACTATGCGATTTTTATTTTTTCGATCAAAAATAATTGTTATATCGGATTTCTAATTTTTTCGATCATAAATAATCGTTATTTTGGATTTTTATTTTTTCGATCAAAAATAATCGTTATTTTTGATTTTAATTTTTTTCGATCAAAAATAATCTTTATTTTGGATTTTTATTTTTTCGATCAGAAATAATCGTTATTTTTAATTTCTATTTTTTTCGATCAAAAATAATAGTAATTTTAGACTTTTATTTTATCGATTAAAAATAATCGTTATTTTTAATTTAAATTTTTTTCGATCGATCACAAATGCTCTTTGTGTTTGTGTGATGGCATTTGGGTTTTGTGAAAATGTACTGAATCGAGACTTGAAATGTACTTTTTGTCTTGAACACACGATTTTTTTTGATCAAAAAAAATTTAAATCCAAAATAACGATTATTTTTGATCGAAAAAAATAGAAATTAACAATAACGATTATTTTTAATCGAACAAATAAAAATTCAAAATAACTATTATTTTTGAACGAAAAAAATAGAAATTAAAAATAACGATTATTTTTGATCTTAAAATAAAAATCCAAAATAACGATTATTTTTGATCGATAAAAAATGTAAATTAAAAATAACAATTATTTTTGATCGAAAAAAATGTAAATCCAGAATAACGATTATGCAGTGATTTCTATCATAAAATTCATAATTGTTATGGTCCCTGATGCGTAGAGGTTAGGTGTTAGGTTTTTTGACCCATGTAAAAGTTGTGGAGATGTGGAGAAGGAGGAAAGCATTAAACATTTTCTCCGCTCCTGTCCCGTTTGTGCTGGAAAATGCCACAAAACTTTTCGTTCTTTTTTATTTGATGACCTGAATGGCCTTAGACATGCTAATATAGGTCAGCTATTTAGTTTTATTATGAAATCTGGTTGGCTCCACGCAAGTGTTTAGTTATATATGTATATTAAGGCCAGCATGGATTGACGCTTTGGAAGACAAAAAAGCTCGAGTTGCTACATGAATAAGCAAAAATGCCACAAATAGGAATCATCGAGGACAGAAAAAACTCAAATGTTACATGTCATGTGAATACTCTGTATTCTGTAAAAAGTTCAAGCTTTAATTTACATACATAAATTGCAAAAAGGTTACTGTGTAGACTTCAAAATTAGTTTTCACTTTTGATAGAAGTTGTATTTTCTGCTGCGTATTATGTTTATACTTCTAACCACAAAAACTACAGAGTGGATATGCTTCACATCACAATCATTCCAAAAAAAAAAAAACACATCAATGATCACTGACCATCAGTAACCTAATTTTCAGTTACTTTTACAGAAAAAAAAAACAAAAAACTTTTCTACTTTCAACATCATTAGACAAAGTAATAGAATGATGAGGAAAAAAATCGAAAACTAAACTGAAACAAAAACAATTAAAAGGTTCTTGTGTAAACTTTCATTAATTTCGTTTTCGTTTTTAAAGATTTGTGTTCGAAAAAGTTTACTTATGTTTTATTTGCTTTAGTGGAAACTTGTGTCTTATACTTTGCTTATGTGCGAACCCCAAACTCGTGAAAATGCATGCAATATTCATCTCTTCCATTTCCATTGCCATGTGGCTTAAACCTATTGCAACTTTTTACTTTTTACCAAAGTAATACAAACAATGAAAAGCGAGGAAAATGTACTATAACTTTTTCTTTACTTATTTTAGCGTATTCTCTTTGTTTTTATTCAGTTTTGTTTTTCTCTACATCTTTGGCATTGAATTGAAATATTTTTTATTTTTTTTTTTTTTTATTTATGTTTTTTGTTGTTTTTTTTTATTGTTGTTGAACATTTTATTATTCATTTGCTTTTGGCCAACGTTGCGCCAATTAATTTAATTGGGATGCAATCAACGCCGCATTTCTTAAGTATACGCAGAGCACTTAAGCGTAAGGGCGGCATTGGGTATAGCAAAAGACGAAATGTAGAGATATTGCACTTAATGCTTTGATTATTTTATATTTCTATTTGAAGTTGGCAAAATCTCATGGATTTTTTAATTGATTTTCGCGCTGTTTTGATTTCTTCAATTATGCTTTTTTCGATAACAAAACAAATTATTTTTAGTTACTTAAGTGGTAAGATACAATTAGGAATGTGTTTGGAAATTCTTCGAAATCAGTTATGCATATCGTCACTGGCTCTTAAAAATATGGCGATATAGTAGTATGACAATGTCTTTGAATGGTGCGGGTATAAGTTGTTCAAAAAAAATATAAGGTGAGTCCGAAAAATCTACCATCGCAAACATCTTCCTTGACTTCAAGATGAAGACTATGTCCAAACGTTTTTAACCCTGGAAGGATAAGCTTATTTTAATTACGTTACGGCTAATCTTCGTCAAATCGACGAAGTACTTTCACAAGCCTTATTTATGGAATATATAAGTAAACTCTGAATAAAAAGTATACTCAGTTCAACACTTTGATTTAAATTGATCCAAAATAAAATTTCAACTTAGGTGTAGCTTAGATTAATTTAGATTAAAATGAGCTTAACAAGTGCAACTTGTGAGTAGAAAAATTGAAGACAGCTCGTCGATTCGACGAAGATTATCCATCCAGGATTAATGAGCGACAAATTTGCTTATTATTGAAGAAGTGTAAGAAACGTTATAGTATGACGAATATCATTCTTACACCCAACTCAGGATTAATCGACCAATATTGTATATATGAGACGTTCTTTCACATACCGAACACTTTCTGACCGACACATCTTTGAATCGCTCCAAAATTTTTTTTACATATTCTAGGCATTATGTTAGTGGACCTCGTAAATCAGGAATAGATTTGTTATCTAATATATCGAGAGATATCAAGTTGCGAAGGTCAAAGGTTTTACGTTTTTGGTGTTTTACGCCAAGTTAGTTATATCTCCGGTAAATATTTTTTTATATCGTTTTAAAGCTAAAGAGATCAGCTTTCTTCTACAATTTTTGTCTTGGGCATTAAATGAAAAATTAATATCTTTTATAACAAATCAATTGTTTAAAGTTATCTTATAGAGCAAATACCATTCGTTATGAAACTAAAAAAATATCACTGAATTCCTGGTCAAATTTCCATTAAAAACTAATTTTTTCAGAGTGGTACCCAAATACGGACTATCCCAAATAAATTAATTATTCCGCACACCTCTGAAAATACAACGCGCCGCTGCACTGTTGTCTCGAATTGAGTTTTGGTTCAAAAATTGCTGGAGACCGCAAATCTTGTCGGAAATGAACATTTGTTGTTTTTAAATAAAAATGTTATTAGATCGTCGTAGCCCGAATTTCGAAAAAAAGCTAAATTTTTTCATTATTTTAAGTTAAATGCCGAAAAAATGTTTTTTTTTTTAATATTTTTTTTGTTAAAAAATGGCTAGACAGCGCAAATCTTGTCAGAAATTAAAGAAAATTTTTTCCTTTAATTAAAGCTTATCAAACTTCCAACAGACTTTCAGAGCCCGAGTTTAGAAATAAAAATATGTTTTTTTTTTGGAAAAAGCCAAACAAACATTATTTTTAAACATTTTTTGTTTCAAAAATTCCAGAAATTTAAGTGGAAACGAACAATTTTCGTTTTTAACTGAAGGCTAATTTAAATGCCAACAAATCGCTGGACCCCAATTTTTTTTAATATTTTTTGGTACAAAAATTCCTAGCGTTCTGAAATTTTATCGGTAATATACAATTTGATTTTTAAATAAAAGCCAACCTGAATTTCGAAAAAAAGTTTTCGTTTTATATTATTTTAAGTTAAATGCCAGAACAAATTTTTTTTTGGGTATCATAGAAATCCCTACCTTAGACGGTTAGAAAACTACCCGCGTGGGCTGAAATGGGTTAAATATTAATTTTTTCATAATTTTTAATGTTTCTGGTATTATATTAATCCCATTCTTGTACAAGGGTAGAAAATTACCCGTCAAAATTACCCGGGCCAAAAATTTATAATTCAAAAATTCAAAAATCATAGTTCATCTAACTCAAATTTACAGTGGGTGATCATTTAAGGTTTTAACAACTCTGCTGAATTTTTCAGACTCTTTTTCCTGAGGAGCTTTCAATTCATCTTTCGTCTGACAAATCAGAGTTTTAAAGCAGATTAATTGGGGAGAAGTACTGCAATGACTGTATGTGTATGTGTGGTCTTTTTTCAGCTGACAAGGTATTGACCGTTTGTAAATTATAGAGAGCAAAACGAGACAAGACCAATTTATCGAGGTCTTAGATACAAATAGGCTTCCCCAAGTTGAGGAATGTTGACTTTTTGTTTAAAGATGAATCTATCCATACCACAAAGCTAAAAAAAATTAGGAAATACCTGGAATATAAACAAATTAAGGTTTCAAAATGGCATGAGTACAATTCAGACCTGTGTCTTATAGAAAACCTTTGGGAACTGCTAAAGAGAGAAATTTTCAGGAATCTCATGACCAAAAAGCGGCAATTCATGAAATTTTTAATAGAACTGTGGCACAGAAGTGAAGAAATCAAAAAAATTGATTGGAATGCATATAAAGTATGCCTAGAAGTGCTAAAGGGATAATTGCTGCAAAAGGCGGTTCAACAAAATTTTTGGGCATAAATCTCTATAATTATTTTTAATTTGTATTTTTATTTTATCAATAAGACCTCTTAGAAACAAGTAAATAAAGATGTTTGGACATTTTTTTTTTTTAGTTTCATGTTTTTATCATGGTTTTCATTCATTGAAGTCACTTTCCTACAAAACTACCTCAAGGACCATAGAAATAGTAAACATCGCTAATTAAAATAAAAAAATCCGAACTTAATGTTAATGAAGCCACACTCGTTTTAGCATTTCTTTACATCTATAATTTCTAAAGAATTGTTATAAAACTTTATTTTATACACAAAAAAAAGTTCACACCAACGCTATCTGAAAAAATCCATTGAAAAAAAAACTTTAGCGTCAGACATATCACCATCATCATCATCATCATGACAAGGTAAAGTTCAAGCACCCAATTTTGCCACAAATTTAAATAATGAAAGTAAAATATGAATTAAAAGTTTCGCTGGAAGGGATTTCATTAAGGATTATCGTTGTCTGTATGAATATTAGCAGAAGTTTTCACCACACTCAACCGTTAGCGGCTTAATTAAGATGAAACATAAATTACAAGTACATCTTTCTAAAAAAAAAAAACTCTGTGGGAGTGAGAAGATAAAAATATAGGCAAAGTGGATTATGCACCCTTACATTTAAGTGGTAAGATTATTAAAAACCATAAATAACTTTATGCAAAAGAAAAATAAATGTAAGAGTAGACACAATAACAATTTTTACTAAGGATATGCAAATTTCTCCTCAGCAGCCTAAAAGGGTTTTACATATTAATTAGGTTAAAAGAAATAAATTTTGTATAATAAACTAGATATGTATGTATAACGTAAGGTGTTCAAGTAAGTAATATAGAATGTAAGCAGAAATAATAAGAAGCTTTTAGCTTCTTTGAGCTGATGCCAAAAAAACCAGAAATGAGGTAAATTTTATCATGAACATAGCAGAAAATTAGAATTTACTACGAATGGCTCACCTTAAGATTTTCAAGATAATTTCAATTGTGCCAATCACTGGAAAAGATAGATAGATATAATTTAATTAACTATTCAGTAAGGAAAGCAGATGCAAATATAGGTAAATTTAATTAAACGACATTTTCATTGATTTATTTATGACTTTGGACGACTTCAACAGAATGGGTCAATCCAATGTCAGTAAAAGTAATGAGTTGGGGAAAATTCTTACTCAGTTTTGCAGTGATTGAACAGATAACAGAATGCAATAAATAACATATTAATAAATAATAATAGCAAATAAATGAGCGCATTTTATAAACCTCAAGGTCAGAATTCCAATAAATAATAGAAATTAATGAACATTGTTTCCAGTATTCTTGTAAATTTATAAATAGATCAATGCTATTTATTAGACCAACAAATAAATCAATTTAACCTGGTATTTGATGATATATATTTCGGCTATTACAACATATGTATATATGTCCGGCAAAATCTTGCCAAACCTCACCAAAGGGGAGAAGAGGGTCAAGGAAAACTTCACATCAACTTTTGAATACAGAGAATTTACATTATTATAGCAGATTACAGATTGTATCATGTCAATTCGGTATGCTTAGCATGTCGACAATTACTGTTAAACAGAATAACATTGACTTAGAAGCTAAACACAACTGGGACGTGCGATTTAGCTTCTATGTCAAATCGCACCAAAAAATAGAATATGTTCTATTTCTCTGCGATAAATTTTGTAGCGTCAACTTTGTACTCACTATTAACGTATAGGAAAATCTGGACGATATCACGCGTCCCAGTTGTGTTTTGATTCTTATGCGTTGCAGATGTCACGACTGACTAAACGCGCAAGGAAGAAACTCCCCGAATGATATTTGACACTTGTACGTCGCATGTTTCAAATCAGGGAATCCCGGGCCTAGCAAATATACATATGATATTTAATATGTCTGCGTGTCAGTCAGAATTAGCGACAAAAAAATTGATTTATTTTAAAATTTATAATACTCTGAAAGAATATTAAAAAAGCTTTGAAATCGACTATTATCCCTCCGATGAGCTTATGGGTCTGGCCAGGCCCAATCGGTTTTCAAATTGGTATTTCTGACTGATCCCCGTCCATGAGTTCCTCAAATAAGTTAAGGCAAAAAATATTAAGTAAGAGGTTGTTTTGGATTATTACGATGATGACGATGTAGAGGAACTTTACACAGAAGATTTGTTTCCTTTGGATTGAATACAGATTTTCTCAATAATCATCCATCTACATGGGAATCTGATGATGATCTGTGCTCTTTTTGCAAGGGTTTAGCTTCCATAAATAATACCTCTGAAAGATATGTTGTGATAGGGGGTAAGTATGTTCGGGAAAAATTTTGGAGGGGAAAAAATAATGGGACCTTGTTATACATTTGATTCCTCTAGGGCGAAGCTTCAGGGAGATATTAATGATATTCGGTAGATTAAGGACCATTTTATAGTTTCATCAAATGTTTTCTGAAATGGACCAAATTTTAAGTGGTTTTTATTGGCACCAATACAAAATCTCTGATGCCCGGGTATGCAAAGTTTTAATATTTTAAACCATCCTAATATATGTGGGTCTGGCCAGACCCATGCGCTTCACTTACCGCCTCGCACGTCATCGCTCATCGGTGAGTAATACAAGTTTTTCAGTTCAAAAGTACATTTACATCTCACCATGAGGATTTTTATCGTTGACGAACAGTAGGACATAGAGGTCCCAACAGATTGGGTGTTCCCGTGGGTGGCCAAAGTGAACTATATTTTGTATCTTATTTTTGTTGCAAAGAAGAAGGTTTCCCGCAGCGTGTTCAAAAATATTAGAGCTTTAGCTCCACCCACGTTTAAAATATTCCAGCGAAAAAAAGGGGTGGAAAAAGTTAAGATATTTCGACTTTCGAGTGGTCTGGTACTGGTACTTAGGTACTTCCTGAAAGCCACGTTTATTCTATATTGAATAATACCTTGTTGCGGAAAATCGATTCCATAGTTTTTCCAGGAAAAGTACGAAAGTAAAATGGTTACCGGTGTACCAATGGCATTCAAGGGGTTAACATTGACTTACTGGGACTTTGACCATGAGGTTAAATCCAAGAGAAATCTGATCTGATGAGGCTATAAATGGATGAGAATATGTTTATATATATATATGTGTGGTAATATCCGAAACATTTATTACAAACTTCTAGGTTAAATTGATCCATATTTGTTTCATTAAATGCATTGGCCGATTTATAAATTTACAAGAATATTGGCTTCTGCTAGTGACCGCAATACTCGTAAATAATAATCAGTCGATACATAATAATCAAATGAAAATATCTGATGATAGAAAAAGATTGAACAAACTGCGAAAATCACAAACTTTCAGAGTAGAGTTGAACAAAATTCATGATATCGATTTTTCACAGCGTGGACGATTTTGCAAAAAAGTCATGATGAAAGTCGTGATTGTCAGTGTTTGATTTCCCCTCGTGACTGAGCATACGTAAGTTTATTATTTTCATCATTCAAAAAAAATTTTCTAGTTTATTTTTTAAGCACTTAGAACTTAGAAACAATCTTACCGAGTTCCCAATAGAGATTGCTGTGCAGCAATCACTAAAAATTAGCAAGATATTCAGCAATCATTGATTCAAAGACATACATAAGTAGCATATAACGTCTTGAATTAATTGTAATCTATTAAATAATCTGATTGAGTTTCAGACCTCTTTGTTCCGAAATATCAAACTCTGATGCAAACCCAACTATACACGAACATGCGTGATGGTATATGAAATTGATTAAGACTTGTGAGGTTAGTACGTCTGATTCTGAATTGATTTAATAACTCAAACGCTGCACAGAAAAAAAAAGATTCGCTCAAATCAAACAATGCCGGGTCCGATTTCAACAAATGTGGGTATGATTTTCAGTCAGCGAAAAAGTTTTGCTGATATAAGATAAAAGATTTGTTGAAACTTAAAATAAATTAGTTGATTTCAAAAAATATTTGTTAATTTTCCTAAAGTTTTTGTTGAAACCTTAAATAAATTGGTTGACTGGATTTGTTTTTTCTGTGTAGCTCCGCAACTAGCGAAAGAGTTTTTTCAGTATCTGGTAGAATTTTATAGAAAAAGCGTACAAGATTACTGGGGCAAAAACTTTGATAAAATACTGTTTTTAACCCTTCTGTGGGTGACGGGATACCCATTTAATTTTTTAAATAAAATTTTTTACGTTTGAACATGTTTGGCCATAATTTATTACGGACTCAGTATGATGCGAAATATTTGTGAAAATTGTAAATCAGAAAATCGCCACAAATTCGAGTATTGATTCATTGATACGAATGTGAAAAATGCAAAAAAATCTGACATACTTCCACTTTGCTCGTTCGAAACCATACCTATTTTATATTTTTCGGCCATGGCACTATACGCAATCAATTGGGAATTGGGCTAAAGATATATTTTCGGGCCTGAGCAACAAAAAATCGGAACATGAATTGCATTTTGAACCACCCTAATGTATGTATATCGATAAGGATACAAAAAAAAAAAAAAAAAAAAGATGGACCAGTTGGTGCTACAAGTCTTGGTAAAAAAATTCAATAAATGAAAAAGCAAGAAACCTCGATAAGCAAAACTAGATACCAGCAAACACAGACGATTAACAACTTGGAAAAGTATGAATGTATGAGCCGAAAATGAAATGTTACCTTTCATACCCGATAAAAGAAGTTCATCATTGACAATGGCAGCATTTGCAGGTTGCCAATTAAAATCAAAACCCGCAAGAGTACCAATCACTTTTATCCTTTGAAATGCAAACCTAGCAGTAAAATTAAATTTCGCCCGATAGTCTAGCAAGAAAGAAATAAAGCACAATAGTAAACTGACTTGCAACATATGGCAAAAATACACGCGTGATTGCTGGGTGCAGCAAAAAAAAAAACTTCCATAAAAACAAAATTTTTGTTCTCTATGGCATGAATCTGTACCATCATCATGTTGCTTTTGTTGCATTTATGCAACCTTTTTTCGCTACTACATGGAGCTACAACATCGTGCATTACGGAAAATATTGAGGTGAACATTAACTGAAAAAATGTTGCAAGACACAGTTCCATTACTTCATTACCTTAAAAGATATGTTAATATTTTTGGGCTTTTCTAGCCATGACTTTAACTGAAGTTACTTCAAACAAACTCGAAATAACATTAAAAATTTCAATGCAACTTCATGTAGGTACACCCCATTTCGCATGTATTTTCAATCTATTGAACTTTTTATTTGGCTTGTGTTGCAAGGAAAAAAAAAAAGTTTGTCATGCCAACGTTTATATTTATCCCCAAAAGATGTATCTTAAGTTTTTGTCCCAGATTTAACGAAAGTTTTTTTTTACATTTAGCTTAATTTTTTTCTTCGTTTTTGCAGCGCAGTAGTATTGTGCCGTATAGCGTTAGCTTTTGCCTTATCATCTTCTGATGTGTTGCAATAAAATGCAGAAAGCGCCATGCTGCCACATAAAGTGGTACACAACTTTTGTTTACGTTATTTCACAGCTTTACAAAGCAAATCAAACAAATTGTTAACTGTTTTCACCATTACTTATGTGTATGGTCTTGATCGAGTTTAGTGTTTATTCTGTTGTTTCGAAATTTTGGTAAAGAAAAATTAAATTAAAATCTTTGTTTGCATTTTTCTTTATTTTTAAGCTATTTATTATAGTTCCTATATTGTTGATTTAATATTGATATTATATGATTAATATTGAGATTGATTTTAAAAATTGTTCATGTTATTGGGGATAACGGATACTCCAACACTATTGAAGTAGTTTTCCAGTCTTGTTTCAGATGAAAAATTCGAAACCGAAATTATTTTTTTCTCATGTTTTTGTTTCTTATGAAAAATTTGCAAACTGATCGGAAAAAATTTAAAAATACTGAAACGTGCCAAACCCCCCTTAGTTTATTCTTCCCAACATTTCTTCAGAATATACTACTAGCTCCCTCTCTCAACCCCTTAAGGGGTTCCCCATACAAAATTGAATTTCTTACGGAATTTGGTTATTTCCAACCCACCAAGGCGCTACTAAATGTTGGATTTAATTACCAATACTCATAAATTTTACACCTCTATCATTTTTTTTATCAATCTGCCCCTTTCTGTTCCCCCTTAAAGGTTTCTAAGCAATTAAACCACTTCAGAACAAATTGAACTAATAAATGCTTGATTGGGGGCTTTTATAGCTATGGTGCATCGAGCATGACTGATGGCTCTTGGTGGTCTGACACGATAATTGGGAATGTTTTCGCCAAGGAACAAGAAAACGATTTCCAGGAACTCCTTGTTATTTTTTCTGGGATGTTTTTCATTCAGTTGAGCCAAACGAAATAACTATTTGAATTTTGACATGAACAGGTGTTTTGGCAGCGACTATATACATCGTTCTTAATGCCAGGACTGAAGATTTTGTTTTTTAGATTGTTTCAATCATATGCCGGTACCTTCGGCTTACCCAAGAGCTCATCCTTACCATCATAAGTGATGATAACGGAAAACTGATCGACTGACTGATTTTTTGTACCTAGCAAGTCCAGCAGCCTTTTTCCATCCCAGTGCACATTGGAAAATTTTGCTTCTGCCAACTAAAAAATTATATATCATAAGAGAGGTGCAGATAAGTGGTGCCAACTTTTCTAGGAGTTTCCCAATTTGCGGAGGATTAGAAGTTGATCAGAATGGGAATTAGGGGTTTTGTATGGGAATGGGTGCAAACCAGAAAAGTAGCTAAACAAAAAAGGAGAACATCATGTATTTAGCGATCTTTTCTGGATTTTGTGAACGGCACTCTCGAAGGGATGCACGATCTATAGAGGTGAAAAATTAATGGGGACTGATAATTAAATCCAACATTTAGTAGCGCCTTGGTGGGTTGGAAATAACCAAATTCCGTAAGAAATATAATTTTGTATGGGGAACCCCTTAAGGGGTTGAGATAGGAGGTCAGTATATTTTGAAGAAATGTTGGGAAGAATAAATTAAGGGGGGTTTGGCATAAACTTGAACCTTCTACGGTAGCATTGGGAACGTTGTTAGTACATTTGATAAAAACACCACTTTTGTATGGAAACCCTCTAAAAGGGTGGAGAGAGGGGATAAGTGTGTTTGAAAAAAATTTTGAGCATGCAATACTATTGAGGGTCGGTCATACAACCTATCGCTCTATGGGCTACTCCTGAGCAGCTGTGGGATAATTTTTATGAAAATCTCCAAATTTTTAAACTTTGACCTTGATGAGACGCCATTTACTCCCCTCCCATCCCCTTAATTTTTCGGCTCACGCATTTTTTTATCAAACCTTACAAAATAAATGTTCCCAGCGTTTTGAAATACAAATATTTATAATCTCCAGATGTCACTATTCCATAGCTAATTTACATGAAAGAAAAATTCGAACACGAGATCAATATGCTTTTATCACATCTACAACATTGGTTTTAACATATTTTTCTACTTGTGGCTTAATTCCCACGTTGTTTGAGCGAAACTATTTTCGTTGGCCTATCACAATCAAGCCCACCTCTATTCTCGCGACTGACGCTTTTTCAAGTATCAGCCATACTTTAACTTTCAATTACAAAAAAAAAAAAAAAAAAAAAAAACCAAAATTAAATGGGAAGAAAGAACTATGAAAAATACAACGCTACCTCCCGGAGTTTATTATTCTTTCTCTGTGGAAAATACACCTTTATCTTGTGTTCTTGAGCAAAAATATTTTACTTAAATAAATTAATTTTTGAAGCAAATATTTTTTATATATAAATATACATACATACATATATATGAATTTTTTAAAATTTCTATCAGCATCAAACAGCCCGTATGATTGAATTACAGGAATAAAAACAAAGACATAATACCTTTCGGCATTACTTTGAACAAGCAAGAAGAAAAAAGTATTAGTTTAAGTTTTAGAAATAAAAATTAAACATTCTTTCTCCCATCAAAAGTTAACAGAAGACTTAACAAACATCACCTGAAATAAATCAAACTAAATTGTCCAGTAGTCAACACTAATCCGTATTATTAAGGATGAATAAACTTATGGTAGTAGTCTTAAGATTGAATACAACATTTAAGTGCACAGTAGCCGATGCTTTGATTTTTTAAACAAAAGTGATATACGTAAATACATACACACATATCGATATATGCCATTGATACAAATGATACTTTTAATAGAAGCTGTTTAATTGCTTAATAATAGCATACTGATATATTAAATATAATTAATATTTAATTTTGCAAAATATTTGAACTTAAGATTAACTGACAAAACAAAAAATTTATATGGACTCAAAACGACTAAGTCGTAAAAATCCAATATTTCCGATAATTTTTGAGAACATTTCCATAAAAAATAAAAAAAGAACTTTACATAACTTGAAAACCTTTGAAGATATTGAATAAATTGTAACATTTTTGAAATCCGCATTGCCAAATAAATGGAAAATCATACCGAGCTTGAAGAATGAGCTTCAACTACATAGGTATGGGAGGTAGGCGTGGGCGTGCGTGGTGTATTTTCATATTTACAAAATATTTTTGTATTAACATAAAAACAGCTGTACCAAATTTCAAGAGTTATGGCCAACGTTCCACACAAACCCATCTATTGTGCACCGCGATGAAAGCGAGTTGTGGGCAGAGATGAAAATAAAGAATGCGGAGATGTAGGCTCTGGTCTTTATGCTCTAGACATCGTCACTTTGGTCAAAATATATACCTATATTATGTGAAAAAAGAATAAAACAGCTCTAGGAAACAGAAATTAAATTTTTAAGAAATTTAATTGTGGCATCAGCATTCATCACTCGATACGTTTACATCTCTATTTTTTCAAACTCAGGTAATAAGTATCATCATTCGTACATGTTGAGCAAAATCCGAGTAATCGTTTTGTTTATTCGTTCAACTAAAATGCCAGCAGCTTGAAGTCAAGCAAACATGACAAAGGCAAACAGTGATAAATTGTTTTCTACAAGATAAATATATACATACACATAGTCACAGACACTGCCAGAAACACCGATATCCTAATCTACTAAGCTAACAAATTCTGAAATTCTAAAGATATTAAAATTACGTACATACATGCATACTAGGTTTATACGTATTATATGTATGTGTATGAGTTTCAACTGATGCGCCACAGTAACGTTTAAAAAAATAAATAAAGTTGCTTGTTATTTTCAGCAACAACAAAACAGAAAAACTTTACTGCGGTCAAATATGGGCCTTTATGGGTCAATTGCGTGTAGCATCACATTAATACCAAAAAACACCGAAGTAAATAAATAACTCATGAATATAAATGATGCTGATGTTGAATATTTTCATGTAAAATTAACAAAATTTTATTGCGATAAAAGTTTAAATCAAAGTTTTTCTTTTATTACGCAAAGCAAAAAACAGATTTTGACAAGGAGCTAGACAGGAGTTAATTATGGCAAACTTTTCAAAAAGTTAAAAATTTAAGAACTTTAATTCGTTTGAGTTTAATGTTTTTTTATTACAATAATAAATTACGGAAACTTTTCTTGCCATAATTTTAACAATATTATTTAATATAATTTGGTTTCAATGTTGCCGTTTCCGCTAAAATGCACATTTCAACTCGTTTTTAAATTAAAACAGAAAATTTTTGGCAAAATATGACAAAGTTCCCTTCAACCCCTTATGTGCATTTGCAACCAAGTATATAATCCCGTCGACATTTTACGCCGTCCTTAAAGCAAACAATTAGGTCCATCTACACCAAATCTTCTTTTATTAAATTTCAATAGAAGCTGATCCACCCACTTTTTTGAGCTTCCTTTCTGAACCATTCTTACCATTTGTGTGAATTTTTTTGGTTAGGTTAGATGGTCTTTTCCAGTAAGCCAATTTACGAACACACATAGACCAAAGTCATTTCAGAGGGTATCACCCATAAAAAAATGGGTAGCTTCGCAACTTCTACACCCATTTGTATCTACATTTTCATTTTTATTTCATTTTATTGATCTCAATCTATACTATTTATATAAAATTGCTAATATAGACTTGGTTTGTAACGCTTTGGCCCATAGTTTACTGAACCGATTTTAATAATATTTCTCTAGAAGCAACATATTTGTGCTAGAGAAGGTTATTGCTTACTTTTTTTTAAAAATTTTTTAAAAATAAATATCCTATTTTCCGGATTAAGTTTTTGCAGAAACACAAACGAAATATTTTTTTGCTTATGCTTATGCTGCTGCTTGAATTCTGTATTGATTTGTTGTGTCTTACCTTTGTTCTCATTTGTACCATTTGTGTTTGACTAAAAAGTTTAAAGAACAAACTCTCTTTCATTTATTTTTTTGTTATTCTTACAGAGATTAAGTATGTTGTGTTAAGCTAGAAATATCCAATTTCATTGTTCTTGTATCTTAGTGGATTTACTGTAGTACTTAGTTCCAGATGGCAGCATCGGTAATAGGATAACTAGTTCATGTTGCATTTCCTGTCCAATGATATCACATTCTCCTCCATGTGTGAGAATCTTCTGTAGATTTCGGCAGTTTTTTTTTAAAATTGTGCTTGATCACAGAGTGATAATGCTTGGATATCATATAAAAAGCTTAAATTATCACTTTTCATTTGTTGAAATCTGTCATCAAGGGATACGATAGCTACATTTCGTACTGAATAGAAGAAATTGACTTCAAAGATTTTTTCTCTGAAGTGCTTGGTTCATCTGAATGTTCGTAATCGAATTGCATTTGATTCTTCTTGGGCACATATTCGTTTCTATCTCAAAATCAGAATTTGCATCAATCTGTTCAGCAAGTCCGTTGGCATCAGTGATAACGCTATTCAAACCCTATTTTGACATTTAAATTTTCTGGGAAGCATCTCACCCTCTCTATTAGTTTCAACTTAGCTGTTTCCAAACTGATACTTATTTTCTAAAGTTGCTTACTTACAAGGTTGACCTGAAACAAAATTCAAGGCCATAAGTATACAATTGAGTGTGTTGGCTATCCGAAAGTGGTGTACACAACAATACAAACCATAGCTTGTGAAACAATTTTGCTGCCATTTCTTTGTAATCGCAATTCTCAGTTCCCAAATGAGTTAAAATTGTATCCCAACGTTTTGCAATAAACGTAATATTTTCAAAGCTTGGAAAATAATTGATATGGTAATGCCTTATTTACAATTTTTTTTGTGTGACAGTTTTGATCACGTTATCGCGCAAGTGTTGACGAACACAAACTAACAATAACAAACTGACCGAGATAATGACCGTTAACTTCCAAGAGAAATGCAAAGCTTAAAATCAATGGAAATAAAACAGGTTAGTTAGAGGATTTTTCACAAAAACACAGGAGTCATTTTTTACAGGATATCCGCTGAAAATACAGGAGTATCCTGTAAAATAAATGGCATAGTTAGCATATCCCATAATATCCATAGTAAAAAGCTAAGTTTCAGCTGTTTTTTAATAACTTGCACTGCGCTTGCTTTTACTGGGGAGAATAATTTAAGTATGCCTTTGATATATTTTTTTAACACGAGTTCAATAAAACTTTTGTTTATAGCCTTTAGGGTATTTTTTTTTTGTTTTCTTTTAAATTGTTATTCAACAGCTTTGAGGGAAATTTTATTGCTTTACCAAAAGTAGCAGATGCGAAATCACTTTGATTTCTTATTGGTCACTTGAACTCTATAAAAACTAAGAGAATAATATCCTTTGGCAGTGTTTTAACAAATCAAAGCAAGGATGCATTTTTATTGGATACAGCCTTATATTCTTTGCTTTGTTTGATTTTCGGCCACACATTTTTAATTAAAAGTTCAAGCTGACTCAAAGGATTTTATTAGCATTGGACTTTTTTATTACCAAGTCCATTTGTTGCAGTTTTAATTAAATCCTTTTTTCGCTTTATATTTGATATTCTGGTATTCGGCTTACGCTCACGTTTCTGATATGTTAATAAAAGTATTAGAAAATTTTGTTATATTCAAATATGATCGCTGGATTTATTTGAAGATAGAATATTTTCTTTATTTGCGTCCAATTTTGGTACCTTTGTAATGATATACTGAAAGTTAAAATGTAGACAATCGGTAAGGTCGCGGATTAAGAATAATAGGCGACTATATTTCTTTCGAAATATTAAGCTCTTTTCAAGGTTGAAATTTACAAAAAAAAAATTAGGTTTTCTTTAGATCCCGTAGCTTTAATATAAAGAGTATTAAGAGTCATACAAAAGGCTACAAACCTTTAATTTAGGGTGACCCTCATTCAAAAAAATTTCTTTTGAATTTACTTGAAGACCACTTAATTGATTCCCTTGGAACTTACACCACGTGGCTTTTAAGGCCATAAAAATTTTTATTGGGGTGCATACCTAGGGTGGCTCTCATACAAAAGTTTTTTTTAAATAGAATTTTGCACGAAGAGTTTATAATTGTTTTCTAAATGCTTCTTATGTTATATGGAAGGTTTTTGGAAATTTATAAAAATGGCAATGACACGCCCTCCAAAATCAATTTCATCATATCTTGTCAACTAGTGGACGCAAATGAATGGGGCTTGTAGCATATATATGAAAGTTACGGGCAAAAATAATTTTAAAAATAGAGAAACGGGCACTACCACGCATCTCATATTCAAATGTTTTGGCGTCGAAAAAAAGTATCCGCAAGCGAATTTAAAATGATCATCATCCCTATCATGAATATTTCCAAGAAAACGATTCTCTCAGATTTTTTTTAACTTTCAAATACTACTTTGCAATTACGCTCTGAGTCTTAGGTGCCAATATGGTATTTCCATGTATATTTTCCCAATAAAACCGAATCCGGAAACCGTTTTACCCCTATACGTCAGTATTTCGAGATATTCTAACCTAAAAGTGCAAAAAAACACTGCTTTTGAGGTTATGTAGCACCGAGAATTTTTTTTTTTTCTCAAAAAACCATGTATCTACTATTATTAAACGAGCAATAATTGTATGTATTTATATATTTATATAAATATATTTATTTATTTATTTATATATATATACATTTTCAGACTTTATTTCCAAAACAAGTGCAGTGAATTTGATGAAACTTGGGGGTTAGGTACATATGTGAACAAAATTAGGATTGGGCTGGGTTTTAACTTATCAAAGGCTCCTGGAGGGGCTGGCACAGCCCTAAACTATTATTTTCATAAAGTCATATCTCGAAAACCATTCAAGATATTGTAACAAAATTTGGTACACAGATGCAGATCATAAATGTCTTAAATGTTGCCAAAGTGGGCGGGATCGGAGAAGTGGGCGTGGCACTTTTTAATAATTGCAAATTTTGATTCAATATTACTCAAAATCGGCACTGACGAAAAATTTTATAGATAATACCACTAAAAGAAGTCATCATAACATGCTATGTCACTGTACTGGCAAAACTCATTGAAGGGCGTGGCATAGCCCACAATATTTATAAACGTTATAATAAGAGAACTAACAATGGAGTCGATATGAAATTTAGCATGGTAGGTATACTTGCTATACGGTATTTTTTAACCAAAAATGGGCGCAATATTACATGTGGGCGTGGCACCTCCCATACAAGAAAAAAACGTTAAATGTTATATTTAGGGTGCTATGAGAGTAATCTTCTTAAAATTTGGTGAGGAGGTGTCGGTTACTATAAGCTTTGAAATTAAATGTCTTTCGACGGGATTGCTTCAGTGGGCGTGGCACCTCCCATATAAGCAAAAAACGTTTTATGTAATATTTGATGAACTCTAAGAGTAATCCTCATAAAATTTTGTATAGAGATGTCGGTTACTATAAGCTTTGAAATTATATGGAGTTCGACACGATTTTGTTAGTGGGCGTGGCACCTTCCATGCAAGCAAAAAACGTTTTGTGCAATATTTGGTGAACTATAAGAGTAATCCTAAAGAAATTTGGTATAGAGATGTCGGTTACTATAAGCTTTAAAATTAATTGGATTTCGACGGGATTGATTCAGTGGGCGTGGCACCTCCCATAGATTCAAAAAACGTTTTGTGCTATATTTGGTGAACTATACGAGTAATCCTAAAGAAATTTGGTATAGAGATGTCGGTTACTATAAGCTTTAAAATTAATTGGATTTCGACGGGATTGATTCAGTGGGCGTGGCACCTCCCATACAAGCAAAACACATTTTTTGTTATATTTAGTGTGCTATGAGAGTTATCTTTTTAAAATTTGGTATAGATATACCGGTTAGTAAAAACTCTGAAATTAAATGGACTTCGACGGGATTGCATCAGTGGGCGTGGTACTTTCAACTTTTTTTAACCTCTTCAACATTACCCATATTTTTCCGACATTGTCAAACTCATTCAACTTTTTCGACCTCATTCAATTTTTTAGAGATATTCAACTTTTTTTCGAGATTTTCAACCTCTTTCAACTTTATTCAACCCTATTCAATTTTTTGACTTTTTCAACCATATTCAACTTTCTTCGACTTTTTGAACGTCATTCAACTTTTTTAGATTTATTCAACATTTTCCGACTTTGTCAACCTTATTCAACTTTTTTCACTTATTGAACCTCATTCAACTTTTTTAGAGTTATTCAACTTTTTTCAACCGTTTCAACATTTTTTAACCTCTTTCAACTTTTTTCAACATTTTCCATATTTTTCCGACTTTTTGAACGTCATTCAGCTTCTTTCGACTTTTTCAACCTCTGTCAACTTTTCTCGAGTTATTCAGCTTCTTTCAACTGTTTCAATATTTTACAACCTCTTTTAATTTTTGTCAACATTTTCCATATTTTTCCGACTTTGTCAAACTCATTCAACTTATTTCGACTTTTTCAACATCGTTCAACTTTTTTCGAGATTTTCAACTTTTTGGAGATTTTCAACCTCTGTCAACTTTTTCAACACTTTTCACTTTCACGCTTCAACTTCTCTCAACTTTTTTCTGTTCCATTTTTTTCCGACTTTTCCAACAATTTTCGCCTTTTCAACCCAGTTCAACATTGCCCATACTACTTTTTTTAACCTTTATTGACGTTTTTCAACCTCTTACAACTTTCCTTATTTTTATTTTTGGCTTTTCAACTCTTTTCAATGTTTTTTAAATATTTCAACTTATTCAATATTAGTCAACTTTTTTCAACTAATTCCAGATTTTTTCGATTTTCCAACCTCAAAACGAAAAACCGAACAGTGGTCGGTCTCCTGGTACTGATATTTTAAAGCTCAAGACTTTTTTTTCAAATGCCATTGAGTTTGCTCAAATTTTATTTTTTTCGCCGAGATATCGCATTTTTATATTTCAAGTGCCATTTTATTAAAAGCTCTTTAATATACACACTTAAAGTGATTGAAATGAACAAAGCTTAATGTGCATTCTTTGACAAATTAATTAAACTTAATCCGTTAAAACAAAGGTATTTCCTAAACTTTTTTTTAATTTTTGACAGTTGTCTGAGCTAAGAATTAAGAATAAAAAACAAAATGAAAAAAAAGGATTGAGTTAAGCCATATGTGCTTCAAGTGCACTTAATTTTTTAAGCTTTAAGACTTGTAAGGCAATCCAAAAGGATTGCGAATATATGTACGTAAGAAGCAATTACTACGCTACTTGTGTTTCACAGAAATTATTCACAAAACATATCAAATTGAAATACCTTAGTCTTACTAAATTTTAATGTAAGCATTAGTACATTACATTACTAATAAATTTATGAAATTTACTTTAAGTGACACAAAATAAAAGCTAATAAAATGTCAACTTTTTTAACAATTATATTGTTCATATCCGCTTCCCGTTGTTACCAACATAAGTTGAAAAGAAATTTAGCTAACACTAAGTTAATGCTTAAATCTCTAAATATCTAAAACAAACAGACGGACTGGACTGTTGGATAAACAAACAACCAAAAAATTATCACCAAACAAATTCTGTTTTGACCCAACTCAACCGTTTGGATGCGTAGTTGCTGCAACTGCATAAGCGTGTACCAGTGATACAAATAAATTTAATTTAATCTGATAAACGTGCACTAAAGCGCATACCACTGGATGCAACGAGCTATGTCCTTTGCGTCCTTCTAACTCCCTTTACAAATGGAAGCACAAAAATTTTGTTAGATTTCAACGAAATTTCGTTTGCGCGCATTTGTTGCTTCTTGCTGTTACCATCACTTTGACTCTATGTGGCCAAAATGCCCTTGGCAAAAGAATAAAAGCATTAAATGGCAACAAAAAAAAAAAGAACATTGTGAGGAAAAATTAAAATAAAAATGGCTTAAGTGAAAAATATTACACTTATGGGAAAATGATTGTGTGCTGCTTGTGGAAATTACGAGCTGCATTGTATTTTGTACTGTTTTTATCTAAATTTTTATATTTCGAAACTTTCGTGTAAAGTGAATAGTGTTTTTTTTTTTAGAGTGATATAACTTTAAATTGAAATGAAATACATATATTTATATATAAAAATTTACTTCATAAGTCACTAGGTACAATACACCGAAAAAAAACTTACTTCGTTTAAGGAAAAATGCCTAAATGTAAGGAAAAAGTGTCCTTCAATACGAGCTAAAGCCATGGGTTCCTCAAAATAAGTAATTTGGATTCCTTAGTACAAGTAAATGTTGCTGCATTGAAATAAGGAAAAGTTTACTCAATGTGAGGAAAAGGTTATAAAACTGAGGAAAATTTTACTTTTTCTAAGGATGAAGGTATCCTTAAATGAAAGAAATTTACTTAAAATAAATTCGTAGATTTCAAAAAAAAAATTGTTAATTTTCTATTTTCTTATTTGTTGGTTACTTATTGTCAGTCACTCATCTTACCCAACTCAGCCACCGACAGCATTTTTAAGACATACTAAAATGATGTTGTTAAACTGCGCTTGTAACAACCATTGTCTGATCAGGAAAGCTTCGGTTCAAATCCCGGCGACGACATATTTTTTTGTTTTTTTAATTTTTTTATTTTTTTATTTAAAAGACAAGTAGGGAACTATAAATATATAGTCAAAAACAGAATACTTACGAGAAGAATAGGTATTAATTTCAGCGAGTAAAGCAGCGAGTGTTGCCACTCATTTATTAAGAAAAATTTTCCAACGTTATAGTAAATTTTTTGAAGAAACGAACTAAAACTGAGTACGATTTTCCTTAAACAAAACATTCCATTAGATTGAGGAAATTTTTACTCAAATGAGGAACAAGTTGTCCTCAAAAATTCTTTCCAAAGAAAAATTTACTATTTCAAAGGAAAATTTTACTAAAACCACAAACTCTTTATTTGAGGAAGAGCTTTGACTTGCTTTAATGAAACATGAACTCATTTCAAAGGACTCAATTACTAAATGAAACGATATTTTCATCAATATGAGGAAAAATAACTTAGATTAAGGTAAATTTTTGCAGTAAATCGGAGGAAGGCAGTTCTTCAAATTTGGTATGGTCTTTTTTTTCGGTGTAGTAATTGAATTTAGCTACTGCAGCTATAAGCCTTCTCAGCTATGTAGCTAGAATAGAGTAATTACAACTCTTTTTTTTCGTTTTTACCTTCATGAATAAAGTGAAGTCAATTGTTTCCAATCATTGCATTAGATGTTAAATTTAATTAAATCTTTAAATAACAACAAAGAGAAATACAAAAGAAAAACAATGCTCACATATATATGTATGTAAAAAGCAACACTTTAAATATAATTGGTTTTATTTATAGTCATTTCCATTACAAATAAAATAACATATTGTGTTCATTTTATATGTGCTTGCTTTTAAAAAGATGCCGCCTTATTAAAAAAAAAGAATAACAATACTTCAAGAGTGGGGTTGGTTGCACCCAGACGACGCGCCAGATACAATAAAGCAGACTGGATAGAGAAGAAATTAAAAGGAGACTATTAAAATGTAAGCTTAAATGATCAAAGTAAAATCAGTGCTGTCATAAGCAGTTGCGCAGTCAAAAGTGACAAATTATCTCACCAACAGTTGCTATGAATTACCAGGTATATTTTTAATTGAAAAATTAAATACAAACTGAGTAAAAATAATAAAAAAATATTTTACTTTCATTCATGTAAAATCATTTCATTTGACTTTGTGATATACTTGGGAAGAAATATTTGGCCTAGATTGTAATGATATGCTTTGTAATGTACATACGATTCTGAACATTTTTATAGGTCTATTCTATTTACATAAAAAATTGTTGCTAATGGCATTCAATTTTGGTGTTTTTCGAAACTCGTATGCTTTATATGCTTTTTATTTACTGAGTTCTTTATAGATAGTAATTGATAGTACAAAATTTTCTCATATTTTCCCAGTGATGATGTTATGACTATAACTAAATCGATGGTATAAAAGTAGTCACTTAAAACGATTTTTCAACAGAAGTATGTTAAGAAAGTGTAGCTATAATACACGTACCTGATTTCTACCGAAAGCATATTATATTATGTTATTATTATTATACTAAATATATTATTATGCAAATTTCTCAAAAAACTTGTTATCATTATGTAAATTTTGTTATATTCAAATCCGTGATGATAACTTAGATTTACATACATGAAAATAACTTGGAATTGCAACTTCTAAAAGAATTTATTCTTTAAATTTCATGCGCTTGAAATATTGACCAAAATAATTGCGTTAACACGACATCGTCACACAATAAAATAGCAACCTAATGCAATGTAAGCGTAACTCACCGTAACATTGCATTATTAATTTAATACGTTGTTTTGTGCGAGAGTACCAGGAGACCGACCGGTTCAGTTTATCGTTTTGAAGTTGAAAAAGTCAAAAAAAAATTTGCAAAATATCGAAAAATTGAAAGAGGTTTCAAAAATCGAAAAGTTGAAAACTGAAAAGCCGAAAAATATTAGAAAAGTCGAAACAAATGGAATAGGTTGAAAGAAAATTAAAGAGGTTGAATAAGTTTTGAAATAGTTGAAAAAGACTATAGAATGTTGAAAAAAGTTGAAAGAGATTTAAAAATGCTGAAACAGTTGAAAGAGTGCGTATAACTCGAAAAAAATTGAATAAGGTTGAAAACGTCAAAATAAATTGAAAAATATTTAAAAAATGTATAAATGTTATGTAATATATGTTGAAAAAAGACGTTAAAAAGGGCTGATAAAGTTCAAAATATATGAGAAGTGTTGAAAAGTTGTGAGAGATTGAAAAACTCGAAAAAAGTTGAATGAGGTTGAAAAGTCTAAAAAAGTTGAATGAGTTTGAAAAATTCGAAGAAATATGAAAGGTGTGAAAAAAGTAGAAAGAGGTTGAAATTCTGAAACAGTTGAAAAATGTTGAATAACTCCAAGGTTCAAAAACTCAAAAAAAGTTCGAAATCTCGAAAAAAGTTGAATGAGGTTGAAAAACTCGAATACATACAATTAAAAGAAGTCAAAAAAAATTAAAATTAAATGGAACATTTTAAAAAAAATTATTGAGTTTTAAATAGATTTAAGTCGCTAATGAAGAAAGTTGAAGCGGTTGAAAGTCGAAAAAATATGGAAAATATTGGAAAAAATTAAATGAAATTGAATAAGTCGGATATATTTAAAAATATCAAAATGGGTTGAAAAGCTGAAAAAACAGTAATGTTAATAAATTAAAAGTCGATAAAATATGGAAAATGACAAAAACAGTATACAGGTTGAAAAGAGTTATCCCTAGTGGGAAGGATGGTGGAAAAGGTGTATCTCTTGACATTTGGAATCAAATATCTCAGAGTTCTTTCAAGTTGAAGGTCTGGTTCTTTCTTATAACTTCGGCCCATCATTACTAAGCGTTTTTAAGCTACTCGGTCCTGACGCTGCGCGGTGAAAATATAGGCCAAAACAAGAAACCATTTGGCTCAGTTTGTTAAGTTGGCTCAAATTGTAGAGAAATTAGCGTTTGAATTTTGCACCTAGATTCATGTGGTTTTTTCAATATATCTCGAAAGCAAACTGAGTTTTATTGCATCTGATGCTGAGGTTTTGTTCATCTCTTCAATATCTACAAACAAAGCTATATCCGCAACTTCCGATTGCTATATCTCCGAAACCAAATCCGAGCGTCACTCTTTGATTCCATATTCATTCTTAGAATTCAAAAGCATATAAGAAAATATTTGGCTTATAATTTGTTTCTTTCATCAAGCCAAATAAATACCATTAAAAATTAGAGTAGCTGAAAGTAGCTAAAGGCACAAATACAGTTGAGCACACAATCGAAATTGATTATAAGTCAAATATTTTCTTATGTGCTCTTGAATTCTCAGAATGAATATGGAATCAAAAAGTGAGATATAGCCATCGGAAGTTGCGGATATAGTTTTTCTAAAAATCTATATAAGTCAGAAATAGCTACATTGATTTCCAAAATAGGAGTATCATATGAAAGTTAATATAATAAGCTACAATGTTGATCTCAAAATTTTTCAAATCCGGCACGTAGTTTTTGAGATATTACGACTTTTCCGGAATTTGGACCGATTTTTTTTTCAAAAAACCTGAATTTTTTCAAGAAAATTCGTTATTAGTCTACAGTTTTATTAACATATATATAAAGCCCAATTTATTCCCTTTAAAATGATATAACGGTATGGGTAAATTTTTTTTAACATTTATGCCTTAGGTCATTTAAATAAATCCATACAATTGCATTCATGCAATTTTATGCTTATATATTTATGATCTGAGTGGGTATGTTGAGAAAGTGCGACAAAGCTAAGAAAAAATTATAAAAATATAACAAATTAATTTGCATGTATAATTTTTTCATTTCCATAATTTATTAATAAGCTTTTTACTTGTTTTAAAGCTTCAAGCTAATTTTCTAAGAAGGCTAATAGCTGTAGTAGCTAAACTCTATTATTATTATAACATTTTAACAACAATTTTTGACATTAACCCTTTTTAACCAAAATAATGTTACTTTGTTTGAGAATTTTGTAAAAATAAGAATTCGCAGCCGATCAGGTCGCTTCTGAGCTCAAATTGTAGCTCCTAAAAATCTGGCGTGGAAGGTTGACAGAATTAAACATGGCGGATTCACCATGGCGGATCAAAAATCCAATATGGCAGTCAAAAATCCAAATTCTTATAAAAGTTGAAGTTTAGGGCTGTGCCACGTCGCTAGTGGAATCTTTTAAAACTTAAAGCCTAGCCCAATCTTAATATCGTTTTCATATGCACTAAATTCCCAAGTATCATGAAAAACGCTGCAGCCGTTTTTGGAATAAAGCTCAGTCATATATGTATATACTTATTTAGAATTTTACATATAAGCTTAGCTCGTTTAATAATAATTGCTATACAGCTAACAACCTTAAACAATCAATTAGCTGGTTTTCCTAAAATCATTAGAAATCATTGATTTGGTGTTTTGTTTGCATTCCAAAATTGCTAAAACTTTCATAACACAAAGTGACCTCTTACAGTGGCAGCATTTCCAATAAAAGCTCTTCTTCCTTTGTGGCAAATTTTCAATTCTTGTCATTGTTAACAATTAAACGCAGTGTGGCCAACCGTACAATTAGGATCAAAATTGTGCTCAATAAAGACAAACATAAACAAAAGTATAATTAAACCAACACATATACCATAGAAATTGCTGCTACTTGCTGCACCACTTGATGTGACAGCACTGAGCAGCCAGTAACTTTAATGTATCATTCGATGGGTTTTTAAATGTGTCAACAATTAGAACTGCAGCTGTGGATGGAGAATCGATATACGATTACAATGAGTATAGTCCAGTAACAAGTACTTTATAATAGTTCAAAATTGATACTTTAAGTACTAGAACATAGTATAAAAAATCATTAGAAATCGGTCAGACTGCATTGATATGGAACGCATTGCTAAAGCACTTCAAAAGAGTTATCATTATAATTACTTTTTAATAGTTTAGGATTTAAAAAATATTAAATTATTCCATATGATTAGGAAAGAACAAAAACAATTTCACAACAGTAACGACTCGATCAGCAGTCACTTAAAGTACAGATATCGTGGCTTCTCGAAGTGCAAATTAATGTTTAAAAGTTTTTAATAGATATCGGTTGCATTATCTTCCACGAATAAAAGAAAAATTTATAAAAACCATTGAATCATTTTTGTACTTAAAAAGTGTTTGAAAAACAAAAAAAAACAAGAATTTTCATACAGCCTTGAGAGAAAGAAAATTCAAATAGAAAGACATTGGCGTAGCGTGAACATTTTCTGCCAGAGGCAAAACATCAAAACGTTGCCCCTGACTTACGAAAAAATAATAAATCCTTCCTAAAATATTTTTTTTTACTTAAAAAATCATTTTCTATCCTAGCAAAATGGAATTTTTTTATATTGAAAATAATTTGAGCACTCTTCTTCCACAAAATAACTTTAAATTATTAAGAAAAAAAAAAGATTATTGATCAAAAGCAAATTTTAATATAATAGTATCTATATCTCAAAAATCCTAGTGCTCTTTGCGGTCGCCCCCTAGCTATGGTACTGAAAATTGATGGGTGAGGTTCGATCTTTGGATATGGCACGTACTCTACAAACATAAACTATAGAATACTACACCTAGACAAATATTCCGGGTCTTAATAAGTAGCTGGGGTTAAGCAATTGTCTGGGCTGAAATGAAACCTTTGCTAATACAAATCAGCAATGGTCAAAAGGTTGACTCAATACATTCAATAAAGAATAATATATCATAAGGTTATATGGACCGAAACGCAAAAAAGTAAACTACGGAGACAATTTTTTTTATTTAAATTTCGCGGGTTCTTCATTATTTTCTGGCTATACATATTCCTAGGTATCGAGAAACACAAATGTCAACCCGAAATTTTTTGTTTGCTGCGAGAATTTAGACTTGTTTCTTGGTTTCCTCTTGATGAATAAAAATGAACAAAAATACAACATGAAACAAAAAGGTACGTTGTATTCGATATATGATATTTTTTACTTGATATCCGCTTTTTTGAGATAGTGCTAAGTCTAATGAAAGTAACTTAATAAAATATTTGAAGGAAAAAAATGTTATCAACATTTTCTGTAAAAAAGAATTCGACCGCATTTTTTAATGTAACGTAACAGTCCAAAATCCCAAAAAGTTTTTTGGTGAAAAATCTAGCACGTCAACAAAAGAGAAACACCTCATTTTCTTCGAGCAGTTTTAGTATATTTTCTAAAGAAAATAAAAAATTAGCGGTGCATTTACTTATGTGAGTGTCCAGCGCCGAAAACAATTTGTAACGTAACAGTCTTTTTTAATCGATAATCAAATATCATAAGAGCTATGTTGATTTTCTCACCTTAAATATATGATTTTTGATGTTTGTGAAAAGCTGAGCAAGGCCTTACATTTTTATAACCCCTCCAGCACCACTCCTTGGTCCCCTTAAGGAACATTTTAGTCAAATTTTCTGAAAAAATTAACATAGGGGTCAAACGAGTGAGAATTTCTTTATACGGTCTTAGGAAAAAATATTCCTCATAAAAAAACTAACAACAAAACTTCCTCAGGCTCATCTGTATGGTAGAAAAATTCAAAAATAAATTTTTCAATTCCTTTATATCGCTCGTTTACTGAAGGACCGTTATAATTAAAAAAAACAATTCTTTCGAGTTAATTATACATTTGTTTTATGTTGAAAAATCGTAAAGGTATCTAATGAACTTGGTTTGTGACAAGAGTTTATATAGACTTTCATTTATTTTCATCTTCAACTTCAAATGCATTTTTCTCCAACTTTTGGTTTTTTGAGTTTTGACAGTCTTCCAAAAAACGAGCGATATGTTTTTTATAATTTTAAATGTATCTCTCGTATGTACATTTTTTTCAGAATATTTCAAAAACATTTTCTATAGAGGGATTAAGTGCAAATTAAACAAGTTCATGAGGAACAACTTTTCCTCAGACACCAAATCTCTTAAAAAAGCCGTAAAGAGCGTTTAGCTGTGTCAATTAAGGGTTAGTTTACCGATATCTGAAAACACAGAAGTCTTGACCAAAATCTGATGGCAGATTCGAGCTCAGTGACCCCAAATTACACTGATTACCCAAATTTTAGAACTAATTTTTGCACACAGTGCAGTTACAGTGTTATTGGTTCCTTTAAATTCAACGTCAATTACTTGGAATTTTTGGGACGTCTAATCGTCAGACCACTGAATCAATGCTATCTATTGTGAAATTAAACAATTAAAGCCATTTTAATGTTTTATTTTACTTTTTATGCGAACATAGATCGCAAAGGTAACGTAACAGTCTTTTCGCGTAACGTAACAGTGTAATTAAAATTTAATTTATTACTCTCAATCCAAAGCTTTGAAATTATAAACTTCATATTGAAAATAGTCCACCAAGAGAGCAGACTTTTTCAATAATGTAAGGCAACTTCAAAATCTACTTCCAAAACTATGTAACGTAACAGTCCATGCTCACGTTCATAGCTCCTAAATAACAAGGGATACAAAAATTTTTATATAAACAGAAAATGGTACTACAGAATCATACTTTTAGATGCATGAATCAAATATATCTAAAGTACATGAAATGTCTTTTCAGAGCAATTTATGTTCAAATGCACGTACGAATGTAACGTAACAGTCTGCGTTTTGGTTCATATGTATAACTATTAACTCAATTATTATCACCCTGGCGAAACAGGGCCAGGCAGTTAGTAACTTTATAAAATTTCAGCTTTTACAAGGCACTAAATCAACCTTAATATCTTGAAAACGTCTGCAAAATGTCACCCTTCACAAGTTTAATGGTGCCAATGGCAGGAATATGTTATTAGAAAATATTTGTGTAAAAACCTCTTGGAACCATTGAAAAGAAGCTCAAAATGCTCAATATCTTTCCAAGTTATAAACTCCTCTCATTTGATCGATATCCCGCACCGCTCAATGTTGCTATAAAGTAAAGTGTTTTTGTAAGCTGTGTTCTAAAAAGCGGCCTTCTTATTATTGAGCACCTATCCGCGTAAGTATGCTTTTCCTAATAAATAACAATATAACAATTTTTTTCTATTTAAATGTTCATGAACTAATTGTTTATACATGGAAGATTGAATCTTTATAACTTCTACTGATAAAAATATAAATATTTTATGTACTTTCGGGCGCGATACCATAAAAAGGAATCAACAGCTCTAGTTGTGCTCAAAAATGGTAACAACAATTTTAACCATAATTGGAATTGCGTTAAAACGTTGCTGCAATGCAATCGTTTGACAATTTTCTAGTATAATATACTATATATGCAAATGTATTGATATTCATACGCTGATGTTAACTTGTGTATGTGTGCACTGCTCTTTATTACGACAGTAACAACAAAATCTCAAAGTTGCAGAAATTGAAATCAGCTCAATAACAAGTGCTATTGCTGTTTGGCATACAATGATTTTGATTGCAACCGATGTTGTTGATGTTGCTATTGCAATTGATGTTGCTGCTGACTGCCAATTGGCCTGTCGTAAACGCATCATTGTTGTCGTCTCTTGTAGCTTATCAGAAAATGTCTAAAAGAAAAGCAAGTTGAAGTTAAACATTGTATGGTATGTCCTCGTGATTTTGGTTGTTGTTGTTGCTTTAATATTGTGGTTGGCGTCAAAGTGTTCTTAAAATGCTCCTTACATTATAACAACTCTGATGGTATTATGATAATATTTTTTTGTTTTCATATTTAAAGATTGTTTATAAAACTATCACCAATACCTTCTGCTAAACTTTTCCCATATCCAACTTCATTGAAATAATAAGATATCGACGATAATTGAGGACAACGATGAAGTTGAAAATCTTGCAATCCTAACAAAATTAATTATTTTTACCGCTGAACATCGCGGCAAATAAAAATCGATAATTTTTTTTTATGTGAGCAATGATTGCAGCTAAATCGTGTCTCATCGACTTTGATAAATTGGTGAATCCTTGAGAACGCCGTGAAGTGTAATAGTAGCCACTTTGAGTAACGTACTAGGTACAAAGCTAAAATTTTTTCTATGATTGATCTGGCAGCATTGGAGCGGTCGTGAAGGTACACACTAAAATTTTCAAAATGCAAACTATTCATAAAAAAACATACACGCACAACTAAAATTTTGTGTATATGTAATTTTGTACTAGTAAGATAAGAAAATCAATATCTGGCAGAATTGGCACAATGGCGAAGGTACACCCTAAACGTCTCGAAATGCAAAATATTTTTAAAAAAATCATTATAACTTGAGAACGGCTAAAGGGATATCCAAAATATAGATGTCATATGAAAGATAATTTAATAAGCTATAATATTTGTTCTAGAAACTTTAAGGTTGTACCTTCGAAAATTTTAGGGTGTACCTTCGCGACCGCGCCAAAACTGCCAGAGGTATATTTTCTTATTTTACTAGAACTAAATTGACTATACACAAAACTTTAGCCTTGTGCGAGTATGTTGCTCAAAGTGGCTGCCAGCTCTTAGACTATAAAGCATCCCTGTATGAAGAGTGCATTGAGTTATGCTTGCACCAAAATGCATTGAGTGAATTTCGGTAATATATTGGATTTTTGTGTCACGGAAACAATTTAAGGTTAAGTTGAAAAACGTCAGTGGAAAATGGCAGATTTGCTATAAAAATTTAGTTTTTGTTAAAGCTATCGACTACCACGCTACGGACATCTTTTTTTGTGAAGAATTTGAGGCGGAAGAAAATGCTTGGTAATTTCATGTTGGAGACATTGGAGACATGTTGCGGAAATTTATGATGGTATATTATTTTAGAATTTTATAGTACTGAGAAACTTCATAATTTATTCAGCTGAATGTCCACATAATCTTTTAAGTATATATTTATTGGAACTTTCTTTGATTATCCTCGTGATTTTTGGTTCATCTCGAAAGACATTTTTCATTCATTTGTCGAAATTGTGCATCATAATGAATTTTTGCTATCTAATTGATATTTTCATTTCCAATGACTTGTTCAGGTGAGTTTTACTCTTTTGGCTTACTTTGTTTATTAATCCATGAACTTGTTTTTCTAAGAAATTTTTCATTAGCGCGGAATACTTTCCTGTTGGCTTAGAAAATTTTTTAATTGTAATTTTTTTGTTGGTGATTTATTATTTAAAATCATTTGTTGAAAATATTTTCCATTTTTAATTGTTATATGATTTTATTTTTATTATTTTTTTGAAAGTTTTTGCTAATTGTCGTTGTCTTGATTGAAATTTTGTATTTAAAAATGTTATGCAAATAATTTTCTAAATGCTCTTTGATTGCCTTGGAGTTTTGCAGCTGTTAGTAATAATGGAAGTAATTGATATATTACAATCTGTCAAAAATTAAAAAATAAATATAAATGTTGTAACAGCTTAGGAAAACTACTTATTGTGACACAATTGCTGTAAATGTTTATTGTTATGTATTGAAGTATTTTCGTAAGGGTGACCAACCATTTTATCATTAAGTCAGATGAAATGCTTAAATGTGCTTGTGTGTACTTACATGGGGATTAAAAGGTTAAGGTTGGACTTTGATCAAATTCAATGCAACTTATTTACTTTCACTAATTGGAGGTTAGCATGAGTAAAGAAATTTAATGGAGATTTGTTGCTCCATATGTTGTTCGAACTAGTTTTATTTGACCAAAAATATTTGAGTATGCAATAATTAGTGTTTTTGATTAATTCAAAGCAATGACATATTTTTTAAATTTATTTTGGTGCTCAAAATATAAAAATAGCATACAGATTATATCAATTTCAAATATTTTTTCTTTTGTTGCCCAAATAAATAGTGCTCTAAGCAATTTTCCATATAAATTGTTTAGATAATTAATCATTGTCTCTTTGTTGACACAAAAAGCTATAACGATCCAGAGGTTATCCATCAAATAGGTAGTTTTCGTTTTTAATTTTTTTTTTTTTTTTCTCCTTTCACCGTAATTGAGTTTACTGAAACAATTTGCGGTGCTAAAAATAGTAAAAAAACAATTATAAATACTATTATACAGCACTGGACAAAAACTTGCTTATATTTTTGTTATCAAATGCATTGCGCCCATATGTTGTCTTAATTAGCTGCCTTTTTTTTTAGAGCTTTACTTCAAGACATTACAACTTTTTGTAGTTGTTTTGTGCAAGCGAGTAACATTAGTGAGCTATTAAATTAATGAACGTATGGGAAGGCAACATGTGTGACTGAAGGTCGAATTGATAGTATTTTCGAGATAAGTATTGTTTTAGTTTTAACAACTGAATACATTTTTTTGTATAGAAAGTTTAACTTTAACCAGTGCTGGAAAATAATTTTCAAAAATGGATTTTTACTAGCAATAAGATAAAAATGTTTCTATTCTGTTCAAGTCTATTTGAAATAATGGTAAAAGTTGAACTAATCCTATTTCAGAAATTGCAATTGGCAACTACTTATAATATATTTCACGGCTAGAAATAATGGATTAAATTTTAATACAAACGCAATATTACAGCGATTTTTAATACAATTTTGATTTAATTTAATACTTTTCAATAGATTAAAAAATTTTGTAATAAATTTTATATTAAATTTTAATACATAAGTATTATAGTTGATTTTTAAACAATCCTGTATTATATTTTAGTACTTCAATATTGATTGAACTTCCATATAAAAAACTCGACGTTAAGCTGCGCATGCAACCATTGTATTAAAAGGGAACCCGCTTCGAATCCCATTCGAAATGAAAATTTTGTTTTTTAACATCTTAATAAAAATGAGTATTAAATTTTAATACAAAAAAGTATTAAAAATGAATTTTAATATTTAGGCAAATTAAATTATTAAATTTTAATACAATTCTGGTATAGACATATAAGGTGTAGTAAAAAGAAATCCATTATTTTTGTATGAAATTGAAGGGTTTATTTAGTATATATAGAATGATCCGATTTCAGTCAAATATGCGCCATTTTGTTTGATAACTTTCTGCCATTTTGAAGGTAATTTCATTATACATGTCTTATAAAAACCCTGGTCCTTATGATCAAAAAACTGTAGCAACCGATTTTCGTAAACCTCTCTTGAAGCTAATTTTTCACCAGTAAAATCGTTCGCCATGGACAGGAAAAGGTAGTAATCACTTGGTGCTAAGTCCGGACTATATGATGGATGCATAAGAACCTCCCAACCGAACTCCCGGAGCTTCTGTCGAGTAACTAACGATGTGTGTGGCCTGAAGTTATCCTGATGAAAGACAACTCCTCTTCTACTGGCCAAAGCTGGGCGCTTCTGAGCGATTGCTTCCTTCAGACGGTCTAATTGTTGACAGTACACGATCAAATTAAGAGTTTGGCCGTAGTGGAGTAGCTCGTAGTAGAGGATTCCCCGCCAGTCCCACCAAACACAGAACAAAACCTAACTGGCAGTCAATCCTGGCTTGGACACCTTTTGCGACGGCTGATTGCCATTTGACTACGACTGTTTTCGCTTGATGTTATCGTAAGTGATCCATTTTTCATCACCAGTTATCATCCGCTTCAAAAATGGATCGATTTTGTTGCGATTCAGTGGCGACTCACAGGTAGAAATTCGTTTCATCAAATTTTTTTATGTTAACTCGTATGACACCCATACATCGAGTTTTTTTTTGCATCCGGCCTTATTCAAATGGTTCCAAACGGTTTTTTTGTGGGATGTTCAGCTCCTGTGCAATCGAAACAGTGCTTACATGACGGTCAACTTCAACGATTTCCATAATTTTATCGACATTTTCGACAATTGGCCTTCCGGAGCGTTGTTCATTTTTAACCTCAAAATTACCGGAACGGAATCGACGAAACCAAAATTGCTCATCGTTGGCTGTTACAGTATCAGGACCATAAAATCTGTTCACATTTTCAGCCGCCTGACTTGCATTTTCACCTTTGTCAAAGAAAAACTGTAAAATGTAGCATATTTTCTCTTTGCAAGGGTACATTTTTGGCACGCGCTCAAACGAAACTAAATCAATCAAATGCAAAACTGCAAAAGAAGCTTTTTTAGTACTAACTGTAATCTTTACAACGACATCTATTGTAAATCAATGGAACAAAAACTAAGCTAGATACAGAGTACTAAAGCCACGTATTGAGAAAATAATGGATTACTTTTTACAACACCTGATATATGTAAGCCCAAAAGTATTAAAATTTAAACCAACATTTCAAACCGTGTATAATTAAACAATATTCCATCGAACTTGCAGTCGTGTAGCAAATACCAATTTTCCTGTATATTTTTACAAATTGATCAATGCTTTTCGAAGAAAAAAAAATGTTGAAAAAGACGAAAAATATGGAAGAAGTTGTAAGCGGTTGGAAAAATCAAAAAAAAAATTGAAGAGGTTGAAAAATAATGAAACAATTCAAAATCGATGAAAAAGTCGAGAAAATAATGAAGAAAGTTGAAAGAGGTTGAAAAAGTCGAACAAATACATATGGAATATATTGGAAAAAGCTATAAGGTTGAAAAAGTCAAAAGAATATGAAAAATATTGAAAAAATCGAATAGAAACATAAAAGTTGAAATATGTATAATACGCCCACTTATTTAATTTCGCCCACTTTTGGTTCATTTAATTATATTCGTGATCGTCATTCGCATACAAAATTTTAGCACCTAAGCTTTTATAGTTTGCGATACCTGACGTAACTAGCTATCAAATTGAGGCCGGTGACACATTCACTGGTAAATAGAATATATAGGTTTGTCTCGTTGAATCCTGTCCCGAACGTGGGTTTCCACCCAGAAATCGGAAATTTTGGGTCAATTTTTCTTAAATGAGTGGCAACCCATGTTCTGAACAGGATTAGGGTCTTCGAGCTCTTTCATTTGGCATACATTTCAAGCTGTAATCTTATACACTTTTGATTAAAATAACAAAAACGATCAAAAATCGGGCAGTTTAAAGCATCGTTACGGTTCTTGTCAAGGCAATTCTGGTAGGTTAATTTCGCCAAAACGTATCTATATCTCTTCCGTACAACTTATACTGTAATCTTATACACTCGACTTTTCTACTGCGGGTTCTCCGCCTATTACTTAATAACTAAACTTATAAAAGTATATACATATAATATAAAATATAAATGAAATTGTAAAAAAAAACTTCTAAAGAAATAATATAGACAGAAAACACTATAAACCGCATAATAAAAAGAAACTTAACTTTTCTTCAGCAAATGCGCGTACAAAATAAGATGAAAAATCAACATGAATTATAAAACTTTACTTTGATGTTGTGCTCTGTGCTATTGATACTTGAAAACCCCAAGGAAAAGAACCCAATAATGTTAGGAAAAGCAGCCCATCCGCAATGGAAGTGGTGAGATTATGAGTTCTTTGCAAACTCAATGTAGCTTTGTAATACCATAAAAAATAATCTATAGCGATTTAAAATACAGTAGCAGCGCAGAAAACTAATTTGTTTGCCATTGCAGATGCGTAGAGTGCTATTATATTAAAAAAGTTTTATTGGCTACTTGCGTTAGGAAGAATTGATGCATTCCAATAAGTAGACCATTAAATTGATGAACTATAAGCAAAAACAACAAAACAAAAAACAACAATGCAGATGCAAATGAAAAAAATAGTTAACTTATAAAAGTTTTCCAATCACTCAATCCTTTAGTAGAATTAAAAGTTAATAAATTGAAAGTATGAATAGTGGAAAAATATCAATCTCTATAACATTAAAGAAAAACATAAAAACAAACGTCTTTCGTAATAGGATTTCTGTTTAAATCTTTAAATTACAGCTAATGACTTTGTTTAAATGTGTTAAGACATCCATATGTTCTGTCACAAGTTTTCAATTTAATATTGAAATCTTTCCTCAATAATACGAGCTACACTGTACGTTATGTAATATATTTCATTTTACCTTGGCACTTGAATATCGTCCAAATGAAACCTATTTTCGACCACTGTATATCGCAGCCTTCACCACACAACTTATTTTGAAGTTGTCAGCTCAACTCTATGAACAACCTCCCAAAATTATGTTTTCTTTGTTATTGTTAAGGTAGGAACATCAGTCGATATAGTCCTTTTGACAATAAATCCAAATCCAACTCAATTATAATAAAAATTTGGCGTATAATTAATTTTTAGCTATTGCCTATTCAAAAGGTTTTTACAAATTTTTAAACCTTCCAGTGAAACTATTTTTAAGGCATACTACTCATACTTCGGATTAAATTGAAGATGCTAGCTTTTTATACATTTATTGAAAAAAATTTTCTTCTTGTTAGCTTGCAAGATCCTTTGAGTGAGGTCCTTGAGTGATGTTCAATATGACTTATCCTATCGATTGCAGAAAAAAACTATTTTTTCCCAAAAATTCGTCAAAAACGTTTCCAGGAAGCGGGGCCATCCCATATGATGTCCAAACTACATTTTCGACAATTCTTAATTAATTGATGAATAAAAATGATTTCCAGAAATAGGTCAAAAACATCTCTTCCCGGATGCGGAACCAAATCCAGTGATGTACAAAATCCAATTTCGACCATTTCCCATGTATTGTACAAAAAAAAAAATTGTGGAAAAAGGGAGCCCCTCCGCTGGCTCTTGGCTCGCGTTGGTTCTCGATTCGCATTAGTTCGCAGTTCCTGTAGGCTTTTGGTTCGCGTTAGCTCGCGACAGAAGAAAAAAGCTCTTCCGACCGAGAGCTAACGTTGTCCACGAGCCAACGTGTGCCGAGCGCCAACGCGAGTTAACAGTCAAAAGAGCTTTCACTAGTCAAATCTCTCGGTGAATTCTCGTGAGCTTTTCTTATATGAAAACTTACAATCTATTTTTGAATTGATATTTAAAATAATTATTTTTAGTCATCTGTCTATATTACAAATCGATATTAATAAATGTATACATTTGCGAAAACACAATGTTTCTTCCATCAAATACATGATTTGGTGATTGTTAAAAAATGAAAATGAGAAAATATTTGTTTGCGGAATGTGTGAAGTGTTCACGTATATCAAATATACATTTTGTCAATATCAAATTTACAATTTATTAATTAGTGCCCAGTATGCCACACGGATCCGTTTCGGATTCGTTTAGGTTCCGCTTCTTCGTATTATTTATACGAAACGGATTCCGATTCTAATACGTTCGAACTCGGAACGGACTTCATATACGTACCCGTTTCGGTTTCGTTTTTTGTTAATAAAAAAATCCGCTACGGATTCCGTTTCGGATCCTTTTCGAACTCGATTTCGTTGGAAATTCCTTTCCTCTTTTTTGTTAGTTAAACGAATCCGTTCCTGATTCCGTTTCATCCTTTTCGAACTGGTCTTCGTAAATAAAACGGATCCGTTACGGATTCCGTTTCGGATCCTTTTCTAATTCGTTTTCGAATAAAATTCCTCTCGAAAAAGCGGAATCCGCTTTGTCGGATTCGTTCCGAATTCGTTTTTTGTAAATTAAACGGATCCGTTTCGGCTTCCTTTTCAGATCCGATTCGAATGCGAAATCGTGGGCGATTCGCTTCCAAACAGCAGGAAGGATCGTCTTCTTTGTCGGATTCGTTTCGAATTCGTAACGGAATTCATATACGGATTGGTTTTTTGTTATTAAAACGGATTCTTTTCGAATTCGTTTTTGAATAAAATTCCTCTCGAAAAAGCGGAATCCGCTTTTTGTAAATAAATCGGATCCGTTTCGGCTTCCGTTTCAGATCCGATTCGAATGCGAAATCGTAGGCGATTCGCCTCCAAACAGCAGGAAGGATCGTCCACTTTGTCGGATTCGATTCGAATTCGGAACGGACTTCATATACGGATCCGTTTCGGATTGGTTTTTTGTAAATGATCTTTTATGTTAATGATCTGTGGTGCTTTTTTGAAAAATTTGTTAATATGTGTTAACTGGGAATTAAACGGATTATAATCCATAATATATCAAGTCCGTTTTATTTAAGAAAAACGAGTCCGTAACGGATCCAATTTATTTTAAAAGAAACGAGTCCGTAAGGGATCCGTATATGAAGTCCGTTCCGAGTTCGAAACGGATCCGTTGAACCATAGAAAAAAGGAGTTCGAGTCTGTTTTATATACAAAAAACCAATCTGGAACGGATTCATTTTGTTCACAAAAAACGAGTCCAAAACGAATCCGTTTATCAAGCTCGTTCCGAGTGCGAAACGGATCCGTCAAATCATAAAAAAACGAATCCAGCTCGCATCCGTTTTGTTTTAAAAAACGAGTTCGTAACGGATTCGTTTTAGTTGAAAAAAACAAGTCCGTAACGGATCCTCTTATGAAGTCCGTTCCGAGCCCGTAACGACTCCGTTTAAGTTAAAAAAAAAATGAGTCCGGCTCGCATCCGTTTTATTAAAACAAACGAGTCCATAACGAATGCGTTTTGTTTAAAAAAACGAATCCGTAACGGATCCATTAATGAAGTCCGTTCTGGGTCCGTAACGGATCCGCATCCGTTTTTTTGCGCATTGGGTACCATAAATACAAATAAATAGTTTTTTCTGTGTATAAGAATTACCTGAAAATATACCTACCCACATTTTAGACAAACGAACTTAACCTACATTTATCCAATTACTACAAAATAAAACCTATTCTTAAATAAAACGATAAATTTTAACGTAAAGGAAATAAATGGCAGAACTTTGGTTATTTATGCAATAAAAATCGAATTATCAGTGCATACAACAGTGCAAGAGGCAGCTGGAGAAATTTGAATTTCATAAGACTTAAGAATGCATTTTTCAGAAAATATAGTATTACATAAAGAAAATGGAGCTACAATAGGAATAGTTGCCTTATACAGACAACTCTCTGGGTAATGTATTTAAGGTCAAAGTCACAAAAAAAAGTTGTGACTTTAACTAGCTTGTTACAGAGCGCATAAAAAGGTCCGTCATAAAAAATTTTCGAATTTATGTCAAATGACAGCGAAATAATTAATGCATTAACCTTGTCTGTGAAAACTTATTTTATCTCAACCACTTACAATTTTCCTACACATCATATTATCTTTCCTATTAATAACATCATATTAATTGTATACATGCGACTTTCCTACAGCCGCCTGCATGCCTAATACAAAGTTATAAATCTCAAAATACTCGTATGGTTTTCTAGTTGCCCATATTAAAAGTTGCAATTAAAACTCACCTGTAAGTGAGAATATAAATCTTGGCGTTAGGAATATAAAATATCATCTCATATTGTACAAAAAAAAAAACTTTTTTTCTGCTTTTTCTATCATAACTTTTGCTCTGCACAACAACAGATGGCGTTAGGTAGCTGCCATATTTATATTGCACTCAACACAATTGGCAAATCTTGCCAGTGTTGTTATCTCTGTTGTTGTTTGCAATGTAAATTGTAAAACTTTAATTAAACAACAGCAATATGTGCTGGGTTTTTTTTTTTTTTCTAAATCCAATTTTCTTATTTCTGTAACTCTTTTGTATTACGGATGTTATACGAGGGTATACTCACAATTCATTGTACTCTTTTGTTATTATCTTAATGGAATTTTAATTGCTTTATATGTTTTTTCTACAGCGCACATATGTACGTGTGTTATTTTGCGTTTAACATTTTTATAAAAACCAAGATGATGTATCGAAATTGCTATTCAAAAAATTTGGCATGATAGGAAGTAGGTCAAAATAAATATTTGCAAAATTGCCATAAAAATAATCACAAAGAAATTGCGAAAAAATAAACATAAAGGAAGCAGAAGTTTCGCACACTTTAGAGAAAAAAGTTCAGAAAAAAGTTCACTGAAAAAGGCTAATGATCTATAGATGGCAGATGAAAAAAATTTCCATTTTTTTTCCGTGCGAATCTCTCTTTTATTACCTTTACCTTGGAAAGTACGTCAGCCATCAACTTTACCACTAATAAGGTGCTACCAAAGGGCTATTGTTTAAAGTAACAACTGAAAAACAAGTGTTTTACTGTGACTTTTATTCCACTTTAAAGGCTTACGACGGTCCCGTTCGACACCATGAAAATACCAATACAGCATCACACCCAAATTTTATTTACTGTTACATCCCAATGTGCACAAAAACGGATGCGGGTCCGTTGCGGACTCTGAACGGACTTCATAAATGAATCCGTTGCGGACTCGTTTTTTTAAAACTAAAACGGATCCGTTACGGACTCGTTTTTTTAAATAAAACGGATGAGAGTCAGACTAATTTTTTTAACTTAATCGGATCCGTTACGGACTCGGAACAGACTTCTTATACGGATCGGTTCCGGACTCCTTTTTGGTGAACAAAATGGATCCGTTCCGAAGCCGGTTTTTGTAAATAAAACGGATCCGTTCCAGATTCCGATTCTGATACGATTCGGATGCGAAATCGTGGGTGATTCGCCTACAAACAGCGGGAAGGATCGTCCGCATTGTCGGATCCGTTTCGAACTCGGAACGGACTTCATATTCGAAACCGGTTCGGATTGGTTTTTTTTGTTAATAAAACGAATCCTTTTCGAATTCGATTTCGTATGAAATTCCTCTCGAAAAAGCGGAATCCGTTTAGTCGGATCCGTTCCGAAGTCGTTTTTTGTAAATAAAACGGATCCGTTCCAGATTCCGATTCTGATACGATTCGGATGCGAAATCGTGGGTGATGCGCCACCAAACGGCGGGAAGGATCGTCTGCTTTGTCGGATTCGTTTCGAACTCGGAACGGACTTCATATTCGGATCCAATTCAGATTGGTTTTTTTGTTAATAAAACGAATCCGTTCAGATCCTTTTCGAACTCGTTTTCGTATGAAATTCCTCTTGAAAAATTGGAATCCGTTTTGTTGGATCCGTTCCGAAGTCGTTTTTTGTAAATAAAACGGATCCGTTTCGGACTCTTTTTAAGACATACTAAAATGATGTCGTTAAACTGCGCATGCAACAACCATTGTCTAATCAGGGAAGCTTCGGTTCAAATCCCGGCGACGACATAATTTTTGTTTTATTTTTTTTTTTAATTTTTTTATTTTTTAATTTTAAAGTATTTAAAAAACAAAAAAAGAAGTAGAGAACTCTATATATATATATATTGAAAATATCTTGAAAACTGCCTTTTATGTTAATAATAAATTGCGAGTCCGTTATGGATCCGTTTTTTTTAATAAAACGGATTCAATCCGAATCCTTATATGAAGTCCGTTCCGAGTTCGAAACGGATCCGACAACGCGGACGATCCTTCCAGCTGTTTGGAGCCGAATCACCCACGATTTCGCATCCGAATCGTGTCAGAATCGGAATCCGTTTCGGATAAATAATACGAAGAAGCGGATCCTAAACGAATCCGAAACGGATCCGTGTGGCACACTGGGATTGACCGAATATACGTATACTAACGCTACTATGTCAATGTATAGAAAATACATTGATTAAATGTACTTTTTATGGAAAAAATGTATAACTTAAATAAAAATGTTAATGAAAGCCATATAAGGTATTAATGTATGAAGTTTTGTTCAGTGTAGTTCTCAATTTATATAAGAGTTTTAACCACCTGCACTCTCAGGCCTATTTGAAAGTTCTAGAAACACTATCGACTAACTTGTCAATAACTTGCGATTACCATTTAAGAACGCCTTTGCGTTTCTAGTCCTCTCGGAAGCTGCCATGAAGAATATTTTTATATGTCTAATAAAGAGTACTCCATCGCTCATTCGGTTGTGAACAAAAAACTACCCAAAAAATTAGAAAGAAAAACAAAGTTTAAATAAACACTAAAAAATTATGAGAATTTAAGGACTTTTCTTCATATGAAAAATGGCCCTTGCCTTTAGGAAATTGTGTATGCTTTAAAAATTGAAAATTAAATTCTTTGAGTATAATTTTCTTTTAAAAATCTTCCTAAATTCTTAAACTTATTTTGCACGTCAAAAAATTTCCAATCTTATTAACTTAGTTTAACAAAGTGTAAGTTCCACTTGAAGATAAAATAAATATTTGAACAACTTATACAGGTGAAATGTTTCCAAGCGGCTGTGGCATATAAAAAATATTTTAAAAAAATATTTTTATGCAGCCCGGTAATGTAATTTATTCTAATTAAATATTATTTTTTTTTTGTTTTATCTTAGCGCACAAAACAATCAACTGTAATAAAATGCATGTTTCTTTAACCATAAATCATTTTTTACTTGCGTTTTATGCCTCAGATCTAATTTTTGAAGAAATTTTTTATTTCTATTTTTCATAAGAATATTTTTTTTACTACTTTTTTTTATTATGTATGTAGGCATACTCTTTGTAGTAAGATCTTATCGCAAAATTTAAATTATGTATTTTATCACCAGTGTTGCTGCTGTCACTGCGCCCGTTACTCCCAGTGAAAGCAATAAATACTTATTTTGTCACGGATTTATTCAAATCACCCTTAGAGACGCAACATAGAAAGCAACCAAAGTTTAAAAGTGTCAAGTTTCTTGTCGGAAAAGTAAATTTATGAACTTGAAAAATAGAACCGAAAAGAAAAATGAAAAGTAAATAAAATTTAAAAAAAAAAATTTAAAAAAATCTCCTGTCAGAGTGTGGTTGCTTTTTGTAAATGACATTTTAAAATTACATATCTCAAGCCTTTTCAAAGTTTGAAATAATTTAGGTTTAAATTTTTATTATAAGTTTAGTTTTGGTGTGTGAACATTTGATGTGGGCATGTATGAAAGCAATTTAACGCTCACGTTGGTGGTACATTTAAGATTTTTATCGACAATTTCGATACTTTTTGATTATACAAAAATTTATATACTATTTCAACTACTAAATACTATGTTTCGACTATTTAAAATTTTATGCGATATTGAACCTTTTTGTAATTTTTTAAACTCTTACAATTTCTTGTCTATGCTTATTTCGATCTAACAACATCTTTCGATTTTATTTTTACGTTTACCGAACTTATAAGACCTTTTTAACTTTTCTCGACTTTTTTATTATGAATTGACTTGTTCAAAACTTTTCTTGACTTCTACAACACTCAACGTTTAATTATAATGGGGTCCACGTTCCATAAATTTTCCAATGGATTTAAAAAATTCACGTTCTTAATTCTACAAAAAATTTTTGAGAAACAATGAGGACGACCTTAAATATGCACCCAAAATTAAAAGCTTATTGAGTAAGTTATGCTTCTTAATATAAAACCCACGTGATGTAAATTCCATGTGAATCGATTCAGTGGTCTTTGAAAAATATTTTTTTGTATGAAGTCTACCCTAAATATGCACCCAAAATAAAAGTCTTATAACCTCTGAAAGCCGTCGATACTCGATACAAACGTACAATAAAAATTTCAACAAAATCGGTCAAAAAAAAAAAACCCAAAGAATTCTATTGGCGTGGAATTCACAAATTGCCTGAAAGATGGGAAAAATATGTGAAAAGCGAGGGAGCATACTTTGAATAAACGATTCTTCCTTTATTTCTTGATTTAAACGATTTTTTTTAAGAAAAAAACTACATTACTTAGTTATACACCTGGTATTTTTAAATTTGTATAAAAAAATTTAAATAAAAATGGAACAGTTCGAGTCAATATTATTCGAAATCGCTCGATCTCAAGAACGGTCATATGTATCAATTATCGCACAAGATATAATTTGTAGAGAATTTTATGCTCTTCCATTTTTTAACTCCAAGTGTTAGTCAGGGCACAGTATGAGGTTTTTGTGACAATTTATAAAATGTCCAAACAATGCTCTGTACAAATTCACGGCATAACTACTATCTTTTACCTATTTAACAGGACTATGTTTTATATTTCAATTTATTCAATAATTTTCAATTCTATTCGATTCTTCTTGACATGGCCTGAGACTTATCTATACCAACATAACTAAATATCACTAATTTCATACATCATGCTGCAATTTTCCTCCATCTCCTTTTTTTTATTGCTACAAATAAAGTTTTCTTGACACTTTTACAATAGACATACATACATACATACATACATACATATAATAACCATCCAATATAAACTTAGTTTGTCAGAAGTCTAAGCAAGTTATTTCTTTGAATTATATAAAAAACTTTGTTAATTTAAGCCTGTTGAAATCCGCATTGAAAAATCAATAGAAATCAATACTCGTTTTGACGAGTAACCTCAACCACATCCGCCTTTGTTTTGGAGATAGGCGTGTTCGTAGGTAGATTTCTTTCATATTCATATATGTATATTTAATTTTCTAATCAAAAAAAATTTGTGCCAAATTTCAAGAGTCTAACGCTATTTTTACCACTTCTGGCCACTGTTTCATCCCATCAACTGTGCAAAGGTGTTAGCTGATTATGAATTATTTATTAAAGCGCGCAGCATTATGTTAACATTTTATTCAGTTATAAACTGTCTAGCCATAATTTGAAAAATTCGTTATTCATTTTTAATTGAATTTATTTTTTGTTAAATATTAGTTTTAAGGGATTTGTATTCACAACAGGCCAGCCAAAATATTTTGAAAATATGTTACGAATAATAAGTTGAAACATAATTCAAATAGACGACGCTTAAATAAGTAAAAAACCGTAGTTTCCAAAGTTATGGCGGAAATTTCGATATGAAAGCACATGCATTCTTAGGATTGATTGAGGAACAACATATAATAAAATAATAAAAAAAAAACAGAAGATGTTTGTTTCATTGAAAATATTTTGAGAAAAAATTTTTTAATAAAAAAAATAGTTTTTGAGATATATGGTTTCAAAAAATGTACAAATAAGTCAAAAAAAAAAAACAAAGTGTGCAGAATGACCGATATACATAATACATCTTACGTAACATCTTTGATACTATTTGATTTTATAGCTTCATATGTACATAGCAATTCCTACGTGTCAACCAGAGAACTGCATTGAGTAGCTCACTGAGGGTTATGAGCTACTTGCAAAAATATGAGACGTGAGTGTGTATATTGCATGCAATAATGAGTGTGAATCAGAGTTGCGCTCACTAATAGTGAATGCGTAGATAGCTCATAGCTCATGAATGTGAGCTGCTCTAGTCTAGCTCTAGTCTCATGAATGTGAATGCCTGAAAAGCTCACTCACATGCAGTCAGCATTCATGAATCAGTGAATGGTTTGAGCCACTTAAGTTGAACTGTGCTCCAATCGATAGGGAAAGTTCGAAAATGGCCTCCGGACATCACTTTGGGAGGCTCAGGACCCTGGAAAGAACCATTTTTGTCCAGAAAATGGGTCCCCGAACCATGGTACCTGTATTTGACCCATTTTCGGCAAAAAATTTTTCTGTTCCAATCGATGGGGAAAGGTCGAAAATGGACTGTAGACATCACTTGGAGTATCTCCGGACCCTGGAAAGGACCGTTTTGACCCATTTTCGAAAAATTTTTTTTTGCTTCAATCGATGGGGAAAGGTCGTAAATTGATTTTGAACATCACTTGGAGTACCTCCGGACCCTGGAAGGACCGTTTTTAACCCATTTTCGGAAAAATTTTTTTTGCTTCAATCGAAGGGGAAAGGTCGAAAATGGATTTTGAACATCACTTGGAGTGCCTCCGGAGACTGGAAAAGACCGATTTTGACCCATTTTCGAGAAAAAAATTTTGTTTTTTCAAACGAAAGATAGCACAAAAATATTTTTGGACATCACTAAGGAAGGTTCGGGACCCTGGAAAGAACCGTTTTTGACCCGAAATTGTGTCCCTGGGCCATGGTACCCGTTTTTGTCCCATTTTCGGACCTTTCCCCATATTTTAAAAATTACAAATTTTTTTGTACAATCGCGTTTCATGAATAGCTCACGCAACACTCATATATTCATACGAAAGCAAACGAAATGAAACGGCATTCACTAGAAGTGAATGTGAATCACATTCGCATTCATGAATGATTCATGAATGCCAAAATGATGAGTGGCTCACAGCAGTTCTCTGGTGTCAACCCGCTTGCAATACGGAACATCATAGCACAAGTCAGGCACAACGAAATTCGAAAAATACTGTGACAATTTCACAAAATTTTGTTTAGGCATATTTTTTTTATTAAATAATAATAATTTAACTATACTTACATGCTAGAAATGTTTCCTTTGGGACACATGGCAGCACATCCTGAGATCATTACTGCACATATTAAAAATATGAGAAAAACTTAACACTAAAAATCAAATCTTTGGAACAAACTTTTTCAGATTTGTAGTTCAATTAATGTATTATACATGTTGGAAATGCGTGATTACTCTAGCGAAAAGTGAAAAAAAAATTAAAACTTAAAAATAATATAACAAATTCAATGAACCGATATATTACATAAGTAGCACCTATTTTTCAAATAAACAAATTACTAACTACCCATCATAATTGCTTTATATTGTGAGGTAATCGGATTGAATTTATGGTATATAAGGTTCAATAAGAATTAAAGTCATTTTAAAAGTTAGAATGTGCTTGTACAATAAATCAACACTATTTGTTTTCTTAATACTTGGCGCTTTTTCAAAGGTAAATTATAAAAACTATACAAACACTGTCTATAAAGATAATTAACAAAAATATTATGCACAGGTCACGACATATTTTAAAATGACAGATGTTCATTGTGAGTCATTCAATAAAACCATAGTAGAATTTACCCAGTGTCGATTAAGAACTCTTAAGTCAGGTGTAGCACCATTTGATCTGATCGGATTGATAAAACATCCTTTAAATGATATACAGGTAGGTACAACTTGTCATAAGCATTTCGAAAATAATAATTAATATTTACGTTTAATTTTTCACAAAAATTCAGTTGAATATAGAACTTCAAAGAAAGGTGAAGAAATACACTCCATTTTTCTTTAACTACACCGCTGATGCTTGTAAATTTATGGTCGCTCGTCAACATTCCTTTTTTAATGTGGTTTATGGGTTGTTTAAAGATTTTACCAATATTAATCATACCTGTCCATATGTGGTTTGTAGAATATATTTTTCTTATTATAATATAAGGCTTTCTTTAACATTTGTAGCTTTTAATTTTTTTAAGGGTGAGCAAATCCTTAACGGATTCCATCTGCGTGATCGCCTTATAAGCGTACCAATACCAAATGGTGATTACCTACTGTATATGCGCTGGATGACTGAGAATGTTAAATTTGCTGAAACTAATGTATATTTTTCATTTATGATGTAATGCACATGTGAGAAATTCTTTAATGATTTTAGAGTTGATGTCTCGGCTAAAATAAAATATGAAATTTGATGTTATATTTTTCTTTATTTACGAAAAGGACTAACCTGGGTAGAAATTATTACTTCGGCAAATTTCAAAAATTTTTGAATTTATGTGCACATAAAAAACTATAGAGCTTGAGCCCTAAAAATGTTTATTAGGGTGATTTATTTTTATTTCCGCTCTTGAAAGTGCGAGTAATAAAAGCAATTTTCCAATCGTTAATAAAAAGACCCGAAGCGGAGATTTACTAAAGATAATCTTCAAAGGATAAAAAAGAGAGGTGCATTTTTTTAATAAAATAACGCAGAGTACATAAACATCGGTTTGAGTAGAAGATTTAAGTCGTTCAACACCTCTATTCATATCATCAAAATCTAATATCAAAGACCCAAAATCAAGTGAGGATTGTAAATAACAAAAAGGGCTAACACCAGATTAAAGCTAAAGAACTCAGCTAAGTGGTTGGACACATCTTTTGTAGAGTTTGCAGATTTATCTTTAAAGAATAAAGAAGTAAGAATAATGGAGCTAGATTTTCTCAATATTATTCATCGCCAAAAAGTTATGGAATTGGATTTTATATTGGCTTCAAATTTTAATCAAATCCTTACATGTTTTCACTACATTCGCCTTAATAAACCATTATTTAAAATTGTGGTATTTTCAGAATTTGACTGTTTAAACTTACCACTGTTAAAACCAGCCCCGCATTTCCCTACCTTTTTTGAATAAAAAATATAAATACTAGTCGAACTAGACACTTAAAATGTATTTGTCTTATAAAAATCGAGTCCTTGAAACAAATTTGTTCGGAAGCGGCTCATCGTAGCAAAAGGGATATTGTAGCACAAAGTTAATTTTATGAAAAATCAAAGATCTGCATGTTGGAATTGCGTGATAGCTTACTCTAGCGAAAATTGAAAAAATTTAAAACTTAAAAATAATGTAAAAAACTCATTGAACCGATTTATTATTTAAGTAGCTACTATTTTTCATATACAGAAATTACTAATTATCCAGAATAATTATAATATAATTAGCGGTAATCTGATTGAATTTGTGGTATATAAGGTTCAGTAAGAAATAAAGTCATTTTAAATGATAGAATGTGTTTGTACAATAAATCAACACTGTTTGTTTTCTTACTAGTTGGCGCCTTTTCAAAGGTAAATTTGTAAATTATACAAACACTGTCTATTAAGATAATTAACAAAAAAATATTATGCACAGGTCACGACATATTTTAAAATGACAGATGTTCATTGTGAGTCATTCAATAAAACCATAACAGAATTTCGTCAGTGTCGATTGAGAACTCTTAAGTCAGGTGTAAATGCATTTGATTTGAACTTAATGTTGAATTATCCTTTAAATGATATACAGGTAGGTACAACTTTTGATAAACATTTCGAAAAAAAATAATAATACACTTTATTTTTCACAAAAAATTCAGGTGAATACAGAACTTCTGAGAAAGTTGAAGGACTACACTCCATTTTTCTTTAACTACACCGCTGATGCTTGTAAATTTATGGTCGGTCGTCGCCATCCCTTTTTAAATATGATTTTTGGGTTTTTTAAAGATTTTACTAATTCTAATCATACCTGTCCATATGTGGTTTGTAGAATATATTTTTCTTTTTACAAATTATGGTTTTCGTTAACATTTCTAGCTTTTAAATTTTTTAAGGGTGAGCAAATCCTTGACGGATTCTATATGCGTAGTGCCTATCTAAAATTACCTCTGCCAAATGGTGACTACTTACTGTATGTGCGTTGGATGACTGGAAATGTTAAAATATTTGAAACTAATGTATATTTTTCATTTATGAGGTAATGCTTAATTGCACATGTGGGTAATACTCTAATGATTCTAGAGTGGAAGTCTCGGCTAAAAAATAATATTAAATCTGCTGATTTAAAATAAAATATAAAATTTGATGTTTTATTTATCTTATTTTTCGAAAATTACGAAAAGGACTGATCTGTGTAGAAATTATTTCTGCAGCAATTTCCGCACATTAGTGCAGTTTGAAGAAAACAAAAACTATGGAGCTTGAGCCCTAAAATTTTTTATTGGGGTGATTATTAATGCGACTACCAAGCTATTTCCCGCAACTTTGTACGCAAAGCCAGTTTCCTGCTTCAAAAGTTCCCATATATAAATTTTGAACTTTAAATCCATGTTACAATGTAACACAGTTAATATAACATAATAATAACATTCCATTGCATCGCAGTAATTTTCATTTTTGTATAGAATTCATAGAAAAAACCATAATGGAATAATACAGGGAAAGCATAAGCAAATTTTTTCTCTCCAAAGTTGGGTATCGAAAATTCCAATATTTACATTGAAATTTACCATCAACTAGCTGTCTCGACAGACGTTGTTCTGCCCTTTTCAATAGATGGCGCGATGAGATTGATTGAACTTAAGTCCCTATATACATACATATATGAAGGTATGGACGGAACAAATCATTGGCGCGATTGGAAAAAAATTGCAACACAAAATTAGAGAGTTTTTGAGTGAAGACAAATTAAATGTTTAATTTTTACAATGGAATATTGACAATGACAGTGAAAACTTAATGTTCACTGAATTTTAAAAATTGATCTTAGATTAAAAATTTAATCGTAATAAAAAATTTCAGTTTTTCTCATATAGGCGGCGTGGTTATGCTCATTTTTTCATTGAAACTTACTTTTTCCCATATCTTTTATATATTTGTAAGTTCTCAATTATCTGCTTATTTATCAAGAAGCTTATAACCGAAAGTCTGCTTTAAATTAATATAATTTGAGACTAATACTACATAAACAGTACCTGTCCTTATTCATTTGGCGCAATACTTTAGTTATGACTGACTAATTAATAAAAACATGTTTTGAAACGCTAGGGAGTTATAAACTTTTCTTATGTTTCAAACAGTCTAAATAGTTGCAGTTACTTGAGAAGAAAACTCTAGTGCAGGAATAACTCTAATATTGTTATTTACTGGTGGCACATTGAAGTTTTTAGTTTTACATAGGAATTACAAAGGAAAAAATGCTTTAGTAGATATTGAATTTGTAAATGAAATAATTATCATATATGTACTTAAATTGTACATCCTTAAAAGAAAAATCTTATTTATATAATGGATAAATAAATAAATAATGAAATACGCATATTCTAGTTCAGAATGGGCAAAAGAAAAGTAAAGGATTTTAAGAGAGTATGGATCGGAGAACTCACTGCTGTTACGTCTCATAAAAGCTAGCATAAGCATAAGCCTTAAGCCTTAGATATGGTATAGCTAATGTGGCTTGAAAAGGTAAACTTAGTGTCATAAACTACACCTAACACCTACTATACACCTACTGATTTCAAATAAAAGTTAGAGATATGGTAAGAAGTTTGAACATTTTGATATTTAAAGTAGAACATTTCTACAGCACCAAAAATTAAGTTTTTCATGTTCCAACTAAAGCATTTGAGCATCCAGTGGGCTCAGCTGCTAAGGTCATTGACAAATAATATAAATAGTAAGGGCCCCAAAATACTACCCTGTGGTACGGCCGAAGATAGAAAAAAGGAATTAGAGTGTATATTATCCACATGAGAAAAGCGCAAGATTAGAAATTGTAGAGTGCACAGTTACAAAACCATGTTGATTGGGAATGACTAAGATTTTGACAGCAAAGAACAGCTTGTCCTTGATAACACAATCATAGAGTTTAGAAATGACGTCAGTTCGGATATCGGTCTATAATTACTCACAATATTTTTACTTCCACTCTAAAAAATGGGAGTAATAAAAAACATTTTCCAATCGTTATTAAAAATACCCAAAGTCAGAGATTTAGTACAGAACACAACCTTCAAAGTATAAACAAGAGAGCTGAATTGTTTGAGTAAAAACGGAAAAACATCAATTTGGTTAGAAGACTTAAGTCATTCAATACCTCTATTCACAAGTGACGATTGTAAATTACAAAAAAGGCTAACATCAGATTAGAGCTAAAGAACTCAGCGAAGAGGTTTGACACATCTTTTGTAGAGTTTGCAGATTTATCATTAAAGAATAAAGAAGTAGGAATAATAAGGGTGCTAGATTTTCTCAATTTAAGTCAGCGCTTAAAGGCTATGGAATTGGATTTTATATTGGCTTCAAATTTTAATCAAATCCTTACATGTTTTCACTACATTCGCCTTAATACACTATTATTTAAAATTGTGCTATTTTCAGAATTTGAGTGTTAAAACGTACCACTGTTAAAACCAGCCCCACGTTACACAACTTTTTTTGAAAAAAATACTGGGTAAACTTGACACTAAAAATGTATTTGTCTTATAAAAATCGAGTCCTTGAAATAAATTTGTTCGGATGCGGCACATCATAGCACAAGTCACAAAGGATATTGTAGCATAAAGTTAATTTTATGAAAAATCAAATATATGCTGCCCATTATATTTATTTGTAGCTCAATTAATCTGCATGTTGGAAATGCGTGATAACTTACTCTAGCGAAAAGTGAAAAAATTTAAAACTTAAAAATAATGTAAAAAATTCATTGAACCGATTTATTATTTAAGTAGCTACTATTTTTCATATACAGAAATTACTAATTTTCGATCATAATTACAATATAGTTAGCGGTAATCTGATTGAATTTGTGGTATATAAGGTTCAGTAAGAAATAAAGTCATTTTAAATAATAGAATGTGTTTGTACAATAAATCAACACTGTTTGTTTTCTTACTAGTTGGCGCCTTTTCTAAGGTAAATTTGTAAATTATACAAACACTGTCTATTAAGATAATTAACAAAAAAAAATTATGCACAGGTCACGACATATTTTAAAATGACAGATGTTCATTGTGAGTCATTCAATAAAACCATGATAGAATTTCATCAGTGTGAATTGAGAACTCTTTATTCAGGTGTAAATGCATTTGATCTGAACTTAACGGTGAAATATCCTTTAAATGATATACAGGTAGATACAACTTATCGTAAACATTTTGAAAAAATAATAATAATACGTTTTATTTTTCACAAAAAATTCAGGTGAATACAGAACTTCAAAGAAAGGTGATGAAATACACTCCATTTTTCTTTAACTTTACCACTGATGCTTGTAAATTTATGGTCGCTCGTCGCCAATCCTTTTTAAAAGTGATTTATGAGCTGTTTAAAGACTTTACTAATTGTAATCATACCTGTCCATATGTGGTTTGTAGAATATATTATTCTTTTAGCAAATTATGGTTTTCGTTAACATTTCTAGCTTTTAAATTTTTTAAGGGTGAGCAAATCCTTAAGGGATTCTATCTGCGTAAGTCCCATCTAAAATTACCTCTGCCTAATGGTGACTTCTTACTGCTTATGCGTTGGATGACTGCGGATGTTAAAATATTTGAAACTAATGTTTATTTTACATTTGTGATGTAATATTTAAGAGCACATATAGATAAAGATTTGAAAATTCTGCTATAATAAAAGAAAAAAATAATAAATTTTATTTTTTCATACTTATAATGAAAAGACTGACCTGGGCAGAAATCATTCTTTTGGGAATCAAAAGTCTCAAAAAATTCAATTCCAAAAATGATTGTAAGAAATTTGAAAAAAAAAAAATTGTTAAGGTGTTATCTTTGGTCTCGCGAAAAATTAATTACCCTACACCGCGTTATCAATTTATATAAGGTAATAGGTAAAACTTTATTTTAAGGGTACTGTTTCTATCAAACTACCTGCTGGCTGGTTTTTCAGTTTTCGAACATCGCCAACTTTTGATCTGATGCACTATTCGTACTATTTGTATTTGTGTGAATTTCAATTTTCAGAATTATCAGTTAGTTAATGCGATTTATATGCAGGATCTTTGAAAAACATAGTTATAACATATTTTAACAGAAACTGACACAATTGTTAACAATGTCTCAGAACATTGTTCAATTGACCAAAATACTCCATGCTTGAATCTATGGAGATACTCTTATCTGATTTTTTGATTGAATAGGAGTTTTCTAATGCAACATTAAATTTATTGAGTTTGGCTTTCCGTGTCATGACGGCTTAAAGTCCAATATCATAGTTTTTTTTTAATTTACGATTTTTGAAGAAGAGCATGGTTTTTTGTTAATTACAGGCTTTTCAAATTATCCATTATATTGTTCAAATTGGGTGTAACATTTTTTCAATAAGCTCGTGTTGATGTATTAATGCATGATTGTTCGTTCTGTTAGAGTGAATACATATCATTAACGATAACTCATAGCCAATATATGTAATTCTAACAGGGTGATTATCTATACATTTGTGAATATGTGAGCTATTTTTCTAACAACTTCAAGGTTTTTTTATTTGTTATTAATACTACTTTATTGAACAAATCAATAATTTTGTCGATACATGTGAACCTTATTATTTAGTAAGTGCTGCTTGTCTTCTTGCCAACCCTTGCTTCTTGTGCGCAAACTAAGGTAAATTTAAACTTCAAAATAATGTTCTCGTGTATATTCTTGAGTGTTCTGACAACTACTGCATTTTTTAAGAGCATTTTTGTAGTTGAAATATCTTTACCGTACCTGCCCCAAATGAAATAATTCAAACAAAACTCAAGATAAAATTTTTCAGAGAGAATATCTTGCTATAATATTAGAAGGACTTTTAAAAATTGAGTAAAAAACTATAAATTTATGAGGCAACATTACAACAACATTTTAACATTTGAAACGTTCAATTTGGTAAAAAAAAAACAACTTTTGCTCAGGCAAAAAAAAAAAATTTTTTTCATTATTAAATGTATATTACAATCATTCAAAGTCGAAAAAAATAAATTAAAAAATTAGTAAGGCTTTACCATGGAATATTATTACTAGGTAGCCTTTAAGATATCAAATTTAATTCTCCTCAGGACTTGATGGCATGAAATCAATGTGTAATTTCTTTCTGTGCAATAGTGTTGGACATTTACCCTCCCGCGGTCACAATCACTAGTGAAAAATTATCAAAGGCAAGAAGTATTTAATAAAACATTTTCGTCTCATTCTTTCGCAGTTCAATTCTACCACGTGTGAACTGCACACATGTTTTTTTGAAATAGCTAATAATTTTGTCGCGAAATACCAAAATGTTGAAAAATTTCGATTAAGTTAATAAAAGCACAAGTCGTGTCAAAAAGTTTATGATGCTTCTTACATACACCCATTATTTTAAGCTCAACAAACTAACATTAGCTATAACGTTAGCTATAAAATGTAAAGTTTAGAAACAATATTACAAATTCAACGAACCACTATATTATTTAACCATCTACTATTTTTCAAATAAACAAATAACTAATTACCCATCATAAGTATGTACGTAAATGCTTCATTCAAATTGAATATATTGTATATAAGGATAAGTAAGAATTAAAGTCACTTTAATTGATAGAATGAGTTTGTACAATAAACCATTACTGTTTATATTCTTACTAGTTGGCGCTTTTTCCAAGGTAAATTTTAAAATTAACTATATACTGTCAATTAAGAAAGCTTACAAAACTATTTGCTCAGGCCTCAACATATTTTAAAATGACAGATGTTTATTGTGAGTCATTTGATAAAAACATAACAGAATTTCGTCTGTGTCGATTGAGAGCTCTAAAGTCAGGTGTAACTGTATCTGATATGACCTTATTGGTAAAATATCCTATAAGTGAAATACAGGTAGGTAAAATTTATAGTAAAAATTTTGAAAATCATAATACAATAAATATGTACGTTCTATTTTTCACAAAAAATTCAGGTAAATGGAGAACTTCAAATAAAGAAAGCAAAGTCGAAAATATACACTCCATTTTTCTTTAACTACACCACTGATTGTTGTAAATTTTTGATCGCTCGCCGTCATTCTTTCTTTAATGCGATTTATGATTTGTTTAAAGATTTCACTAATATTAATCATACCTGTCCATTTGTGGTTTGTAGAACATATTTTTCTTATTACTAAATATGGTTTTCATTAAAAATTAAATTTATTTAGGGCGAGCAAATCCTTAAGGGATTCTATCTACGTCATCCTCTTCTAACCATACCAATACCAAATGGTGATTACCTACTGTATTTGCGTTGGATGACTGGAAATGTTAAAATATTTGAAACTAATGTATACTTTTCATTTTTGATGTAATGATTAAGAGCACATGTGGGTAATTCTCTAATGATTCTAGAGTCTAAGTCTCTGCTAAAATAAAATATCATAAATGAAGTTTAATATTTTTTATTTCACGAAAACGATTGACCTGGGTAGAAATCATTTGTTTGGGAACCAAATCTTTCAAAAATTTCAATTCCAAAAATTATGATTAAGAGTTTGGTCGTAAGAAATTGAAACAAAAAATTGCGCAGCTGAGTAGCGGCAATCGTGTCGTAATGATTGAAATTTATGTTTAATTTAGTAGTCCTAGAAAATGATTTAATAGTTGAAAAGTGTTAAAAAAGTTAAAAAATTGTCTAAATGGGAGAAATGTTGAGAAGGTAAAAATAAGTCAGAAAATTCGAAAAATGTTGACATAAAATTAAAAAGTATTGTTGAAAACTAAAACTGTTAATGCGATTTATATGCAGAACCGTTGAAAACAATTCTAATCTTCTCGAAAATGAGTCGTTAGTTTAAGGCAGTCGAGAAAGAAACAAATCAAATTTTTACATTTTTCAGTTAGGGCATATTTTAACAGAAACTTAAACAAACTGTGATTTTTGAAAATCAGCACTGTGAATAATCCATATTGCTTGAACATTGGTTGGATATTCTAATGTAGTTTTTTCTTTGACTATGAATTATCTAATGCATCCTTAGAAGTAATGAGCTTGCCATGGTATGAAGTGTTAAAGTGCAACATTAAAATTTTTTTTTCAATTTACAAATTTTGAACAAGAGCATGGTTTTTAGTTACTTACACAGTTTTTGTGTAATAACATTATAGATAGTGTTCAAATTAGGTATAAGACTTTTCAATAAACTCGTGAATTTGTAATATGATTGTTCGTTCTGTTAAGTTGAATAGTTACATATCATTAACGATAACTCATGACCACTATAATTCTTACAGGGTGAATCTATACATTTGTGTAATGGGTTTAATTCCAAATAAAATTTTTCATAGAAATTATCTAGTTAAATATATATTTGGGACTTTTGAAGATTGAGTATAAGACTATTAAATTTCGAGGCATCCACAAAATTTTGTCATCTGAATCATTCGATTTTAGAGCACATGAAATTGTCCCATCGCTTTATGTAAAAATTAGTTTTTTCTTATACAATTGGTTACAAAAATTGTTAAACTGTGTTTGAAAGGGGAGGCTAAGTGAAATATTTAATCTAATAAAAAAATAAAACAACTTGGCTCACGCAAAAAAATTAATTTTTTCTATTAAATTCATATTTTGATCATTCAAAGTCGAGAAAAATAAATAAGCAAATTATTAAGCTTTTACTATGGTATAATCTTGCTTGGTAGCGTTTATCTTGATCTCTTTAAAATCTTTTGTTTATCAAATCCCGAGTTTTCATCGTAATTTCTGCAGCCGTTTTCGAAATAGGTTTGGCAATATACCTACGTACATAATTTTACATATTTATGTTTTTCTATAAACATATGATATATGTTATATATTCATATATGTATGTACAGTTTCAGAACTTTGAAAAACTTTTCTTATGTTTTCTTTTTTATATAAGCTAGGATATTTTTATTTTGCGATACGGCATATCAACTCATAAGCACCCCTTCACCCCTATTGTGAATTTCGTGTGAAAATTCAATTCACCCGAAACTAGCATGTCACTCGAAATAAAAATTTGTATCATGAAATTCGCCCGAATTGAAATTCACTTCGAATCAATGTAGATTTTTCAAACATCTTATTGTGAATAGCTTTGAAGTTCAAAATGTCAAAAATGGCATAAAATAATAAGTTGTGTTAAAGAAAATAAACAAGAAATGTATAGTATTGGACTAAGGTATTATGTGAAGTAGATGAAGGAAGAAAGAGGAAGGAATTTGCAAGAAAACTCAAATCCCTTACAACTACATACCTGTACAAGAGGATGGGTCATTTTAACATTTTTTTCTCTAATTGCAAGCGCCTACTCGGGAAAAGTGGCCCACTCATACCAAGAACATACCTGCAAAGTTTTTTTTGAAATCGGTCAATATCTTCTATTCGTGCTCAATTTTTTTTAGGTAAAAACACAGAAAGTAGGACGTTTTAAGGTTCACTTGGCTATGAAAAGTCATCATAAAGAGCCACAAACTCCAAATCGAGACCAAAAAATAGTCCTAGATCAAACGCCAACCATATAAAGGACGTATTTATTATGACACGACGTTTAAGCTAGGACTACTTTTCGGTTTCGATTTTGAGTCTGTGGTTCTTTATGATGACTTTCCGTCGCCAAGCGATTCATAAAACGCATTAGCAACGCAGCCGGGCCCTTTTTAGAAAATGCCCTACTTTCTGTGTTTTACTTAATATTTCAAAAATGGACCCTCAGAGCACGAACAGAATATATTGACCAATTTCAAAAAAATTTTGAAGGCATAATCTTGGTATGAGTGGGCCACTTTTCCCGAGTAGGCGTTTGCGATTAGAGAAAAAATAGTTAATATGACCCAACCTACTGTACAAACGTAAGCTGATAGCTACAAGATACGATTTGAAATTTATACAGCTTATTTTATCTTCAGATTTCGGGCGAAATTTATTTCATAATAGGAGTGAATGAATATCAATTATTTGAAGATTGGTTAACTTTACAAAAAAGAAATGCTTTCTTTGCGGCACATGGCAGCACATCGTTGGAATATTACTGCACAAGGGTACTTTTTTATATATGTGCTTATATATGAAGAATACTGGGGCAACTTGACACCAAAAATTTAATTTTGCTTATGAAATTTGAAACCTTTGTACAAATTTTTTTTGGATACAGCGAGTCAAAGCACAAGACGGGGATATTGAAGCACATGGTAACTTTTTTGAAAAATTAAAACTATGCTGCCCATTATATTTATTTGTAGTTCAATTAGTCTGCATGTCGGAAATGCGTGATTACTCTAGCGAAAAGTGAAAAAAATTAAAACTTAAAAATAATATAACAAATTCAATGAACCGGCATATTATTTAAGCAGAACCTATTTTTCAAATAAAAAAATTAATAATTACCCATCATAGTTATGGTATATAAGGTTCAATAAGAATTAAATTTATTTTAAATCTTAGAATGTGTCTGTACAATAAATCAGCACTGTTTATTTTCTTACTAGTTGGCGCTTTTTCAAAGGTAAATTTAAAAATTAAAATTATACTGTCTATTAGGAAAGCTAACAAGAATATTATGCACAGGCCTCAACATATTTTAAAATGACAAATATTTATTGTGAGTCATTTAATAAAAACATAACAGAATTTCGTCAATGTCGATTGAGAACTCTAAAGTCAGGTGAAACAGCAGTTGAATTGATCTTATTGGTAAAATATCCTTTATATGATGTACAGGTACGTAAAATTTATGGTAAGCATTTCGAAGATCATTAGAGATATTAACGTTCTATTTTTCACAAAAAATTCAGGTGAATGGAGAACTTCAAATAAAGAAAGCAAAGTCGAAAATATACACTCCATTTTTCTTTAACTACACCACTGATTGTTGTAAATTTTTGATCGCTCGCCGTCATTCTTTCTTTAATGCGATTTATGATTTGGTTAAAGATTACACTAATATTAATCATACCTGTCCATTTGTGGTTTGTAGAACATATTTTTCTTATTACAATATATAGTTTTCCTTAACATATTTTTCAGGGTGAGCAAATCGTTTCCGGATTCCATCTGCGTCATCGCCTTCTAAGTATACCATTACCAAATGGTGATTACCTACTGTATTTGCGTTGGATGACTGGAAATGTTAAAATATTTGAAACTAATGTAAATTTTTCATTTTTGATGTAATGATTAAAAGCACATGTGGGTAATTCTCTAATGATTCTAGAGTCTAAGTCTCTGCTAAAATAAAATATCATAAATGAAGTTTAATTTTTTTTATTTCACGAAAACGACTGACCTGGGTAGAAATCATTTGTTTGAGAATCAAATCTTTCAAAAATTTCAATTCCAAAAATTCTGATTAAGAGTTTGGTCGTAAGAAATTGTAGTCCTAGGTAATGATTTAATAGTTGAAAAGTGATAAAAATGTTGAGAAATTGTCTAAATGGAAGAAATGTTGAGAAGGTCAAAATAAGTAAGAAAATTCGGAAAATGTTGAAATAAAATTATAAAGTTTTGTTGAAAACTAAAGTTGTTAATCACAGAAAGTAATGACGAAATAAAAACTTTCCGTAAATCATATGGATTTTCCTTTATATATTTGTGGCTTGAGTAATTGTTAAAGCAAAATGATTGCAAACTATTTCTCTCCACACCTGTGAAGCATAGCTATTAAAATGATATATCCACCCATTTTGCGTATCAACGATAATGATTGGATGAGTGTTATCATCGTATTTGTTTTTCAAAGTTTTTTCTAGAGTTCCAATTGATGGATGTGGATCGTAAGATGATATTACACATCCATGGTGAAGATATGATTTCTGAGCTATAGTCGAATGACATTTCAGCAAGTTTCAAAAAATTTTTGATTCAATATGCGGTTTGAAAAAAAAAACTGTGGAGCTTGTGTCATAAAAATGTTTATTGGGATGTTTTATAATGCGAGTAACAAGCTGTTGTCAGCGACTTAGTACGTGCAGTCTGTTTCCTGTTCCAAAGGTGCCCATATATAAATTTTGTATCCTAAATCCTTATAGTTCCATTGCATTGCAATAGTTTTCATTTTTGTACAGAACTGCTCCTACTCGGTATATCTTTGCCTTGATTTTTCCGAAATAGATCAGAATTAATAGAAAAAAGCCATGATGAAATTCTAAAAAGTTGGATATCGACAATTCCTCCATTCACATTGAAATTTTTTTAACAACTAGCTGGCTCGGTAGACGTCTGTAGGGTGCCACATTTATACTCTTATATCTACGCTACTACATTTATATATTATACACTTACTTTTAATTACTTTAAATTTAATTATTTTTGAAATTTTGTTAAGTTTATTTTCCTTAATTTTAAGTCAACAAAATTTCAATTTCAATTTTGATTTTTCATCTTTTTTTTTTTTCTTTTTTTTTCTTATTTTAGGTATAGTGTTTATGTGTTGTTGTTTATGTGTGTTGGTATTAAGTCACTACACGTTCTTCTGTCCTTACCTGTAGGTGGCGCGATGACATTGATTTAGCGTAGGTCCATAAGTATATATGACAATCTGAACGGAGAGCTCGTTGGCGTGATTAGAGGATAAGCAAGGAAATCCCAAAAAATATAGGGTTTAATTTATATATTTATATTATATATGACATGAAGAAAAATTAACTATTTGATGCATACAATTGAACATTGGCAATGATGATCGAAACTTAAAGTACGTACATTGAATTTTCAAAATTAAAGCCAAGATTTAAATATGAGTTGGCATAAAAAATTTCAGTTTTTTCTCATGCAGGAAGCGTGGCATCGCCGATTTTTCCATAGAAACTTTCTTTTTCCCGTGCATTTTATGTGCGAATCAAACTAATTTAAGATTCTTTTACAGTAATAATAAGAATCTTATAGTATGTACTAAATGACATAGTTTTATAGGCCGGCTTTTTTGTAAAATTTCAACGAAATCGGAAACAAACTGTGTCCGAGCCGTTTGCAGTTTTGAGCTAGGAATTGAGTTTGCTAGTTTTGAGATAATTTTTTAATTAAACCCTATGTTAAAACAGGCAAAGAAAAAAATAAAAAAATTTAAAAAGTTTTCATATTAAACACCTAAATATTTTCACACAAGTTAATGTGTGTATGCTATCTATAGACCTTGAAACTATTAAGCCGACTTAACTTGAATTTACAGGCTATATTTGCGTTCATGTCGCCAAAGTTTGAACTTTTTTGAATGGACGGTGCCAACGCTTCTATTTGAGGAAAATTGAATTGTTTTATATCTCAGCTACAATTTGATCTCAGATTGATCTCAGAACACATTTCCATAGGTCATTACTCCATATTGCGTGAACCAATGGAGATATTTTAATGTGATTTTTTGATTGACTAAGAATTTTCTAATGCAAATTTAAAAGTAATGAGCTTATTTTTCCGTGATTTGAAGGGTTGAAGTTCAACATCAAATTATATTTTAATTGACGAACCTTGAACAGAAACATGATTTTTTGTTAATTACACGCATTTAGTGTTATCCATTATATTGCTCAAATTAGCTGTAAAAGTTTTCAATAAACTCGTAATTTTGTTATAATGTATGATTTTTCATTCTGTTAAGATGATTACATATCATTAGCAATTACTCATACCCAAATTAATTCTTACAGGGTGAGTATCTTTACATTTGTAATTAGGGAAGCCATTTTTCTAATAAGGTCTACGCATACACTGCCTCTCACAGCTTCAAAATGGTACACAGTTACTACTACTACTTTGCGTTTTATCAAAATAAGTCTAATAACATAAAATTATATCAATTTAATTTCGATACCCACAATGAAAAATATCGATAAATTTAATAAAAGTTGAACAGCACAGATAATATCGAAAATTTATTTATGTTTCTTAGCTACACGCATTATTTTTAGCTCAATAAATTTGCGTGTTTGGTAATGTCCACCGAAAAAAAAGACCGTACTAAATTTGAAGAACTGCCTTCCTCCGATTTAGTGCAAAAATTTTCCTTAATCTAAGTTATTTTTCCTCATATTGATGAAAATATCGTTTCATTTAGTAATTGAGTCCTTTGAAATGAGTTCATGTTTCCTTAAAGCAAGTCAAAGCTCTTCCTCAAATATAGAGTTTGTGGTTTTAGTAAAATTTTCCTTTGAAATAGTGAATTTTTCTTTGGGAAGAATTTTTGAGGACAACTTGTTCCTCATTTGAGTAAAAATTTCCTCAATCTAATGGAATGTTTTGTTTAAGGAAAATCGTACTCAGTTTTAGTTAGTTTCTTCGAAAAATTTACTATAACGTAGGAAAATTTTCCTTAATAAATGAGTGGCAAAACTCGCTTAAATTAATATCTATTCTTCTCGTAAGTATTCTGTTTTTGTCTGTATATTTATAGTTCTCTACTTGTTTTTTAAATAAAAAAATAAAAAAATTTAAAAAAAAAAAAATATGTCGTTGCCGGGATTTGAACCGAAGCTTCCCTGATCAGACAATGGTTGTTACATGCGCAGTTTAACAACATCATTTTAGTACGTCTTAAAAATGCTGTCGGTGGCTGAGTTGGGTAACATGAGCATCTTTGAACAATTAAAATAAGAATGACTGACAATAAATAACCAACAAATAAGAAAATAGAGGAAATAGAAAATCAACAAATTTTTTTTGAAATCAACGAATTTATTTTAAATAAATTTCTTTCATTTAAGAATACCTTCATCCTTAGAAAAAGCAAAATTTGCCTCAGTTTTATAACCTTGTCCTCATATTGAGTAAACTTTTCCTTATTTCAAAGCAGCAACATTTACTTGTACTAAGGAATCCAACTTACTTATTTTGAGGAACCCATGGCTTTAGCTCGTATTGAAGGACATTTTTTCCTTACATTTAGGCATTTTTCCTTAAACGGAGTAAGTTTTTTTTTCGGTGTATTATTAAAGTGGTAAAGCTAAAAGTTTAAAAACAATATCACAAATTCAATGAGCCGATATATTATTAAAGTAGCTAATATTTTTCAATTTATAAATTACCCATAATTACGGCATTCGGGCTATATATAAATGTCGTTTATTAAGAATTAAAGTCTTTTTAAATGATATAATGTGTTTGTACAATAAAACAATACTATTTATTTTTTTATTAATTGACATGCTGTTTATTAAGAAAATAATCAAAACTATTATAAACAGGCCACGACATATTTTAAGATGACAGATGTTTATTGTGAGTCATTCAATAAAACCATTACCGAATTTCTCAATGTCGATTGAGATCTCTAAAGGCAGGTGCAAAAGTCTTAGATATAAACTTAATGATAAAATATCCTTTAAATGATATACAGGTAGGTGAAAGATTGGATAATCACTTTGAAGATGATAATAATTAAATATGTATGCCTTATTTTTTACAAAAAAACTTAGTTGAATACTGAAGTTCAAAGAAAGTTGAAGCGATTCACTCCATTTTTCTATAACTACACAGCTGATGCTTGTAAATTTATGGCCAATCATCGTCATTCGTTTTTTAATACAATTTATGATATGTTTAAAAGTTTTAGCAATGTTAATCATACCTGTCCATATGAGGTTTGTAGAATATAATTTACTAACTACTAAAGATAATGTCCTTAACATTTTCAATTCAAAATATTTTATCCTCAAGGGATTCCATCTACGTCTTCCTCTTCTAACCATACCAATACCAAATGGTGATTACCTACTGTACATGCGTTGGATGACTGGGAATGTTAAAATATTCGAAACTAATGTATATTTTTCATTTATGATGTAATGCTAAAGAGTACTTCTCTAACGATTCTAGAGTCTTTCTTGGCTAAAATAAAATATAAAAAATAAGTTTTTTTTTTTCTTATTTTACGAAAAGGACTAACCTAGGTGGAAATCATTTAAGCAATAAAATTTCTCAAAAATTTCAATTTCAAGAATTATGATAAGGAAGTTGGTCTTTTAACAGGTACCCAAAATATCGATTATTGGTCTTTTTGTAATTGAAAAAAATTGCTCAATTTGAAGTGATATTTTTAAAAATTATTTTATAATAATTATTGGTTAGGAATATTTAATAAATTGATAATAATAATTATTTTTAAATGTATATTTTTAACGTTTATTTATCACAAAGTTGATTTGGGGACATATTTTGGACAGAAAGGCCTGTAACGCAGAATTTTAAAAAAAAATTTTTAGTTTTAATTATCGTGCTGAAAAAGATCTGCAAAAAGTATATATATTGCAGTCTACAAAAATTTTTGCTTATATGTATTTGCTTACAGTTATGGGTAAAATATCGCTTACCAATGTAGTTTGCTACTTAGGGCCTCTCACTTAAATTAAGTACAATTTATTTCTGACCTACACACAAAAAAAAAAAATGTGAGTAAAATGAACCAAAAAAACTGGTTAGCTTACTATTTCTCTAAATATATGAAAACTTCAAATATATAAACCGATTTCGTTAGGTAGAATATTCCGAGAAAATTTAATTAAAATATAATCTGAGGAGTCAGCAAAAAACAGTTCATATAACCGAAAAAGTTGTTACCGTTACAAAATTTATAGGTATTTATACCGCAGTTGTAGGTTAAATTTACAAAAAATAACAATTCAATATTTTCTCAAGAATTAATTACAAAATTTGTTACGTAACCGTGATTAATAGTAAAAAAACTTGTTAGATTTTCATCTTATGATTTTTAACTAGTTAATGCAAGAAATAAAATATAGTATGCTTGCAGACTCTAAAACGTCGGCTAACAAAGCTAAGTGATGATATCACGATATGCCTACCTTGTCTGTAAAATTTACCTCCTTTGTCCGGAAAATTTACCTACCTTTCCGTAAAATTTCCCTATCTAGTATGTAAAATTTACTTACCTTTTCCGTAAAATTTACCTACATTGTCTTTAAAGTTTACATTTCTTGTCCGTAAAATTTACCTACCTTGTCTGTAAAACTTACGTACCTCCTCCGTAAAATTTATCTACATTGTAAGTAAAATTTACCTACCTCGTCCGTAAAATTTACCTACCTTGTCAATAGGTTTACCGACAAAATAGTTAGCTAACAACTTTTTCAATAACTTTTTTTTTAAGTTTACTACTTCGTATCGGTTTAATTTACTATTTTGATGGGTTGGAGCGATTTTAACTGTCGTTTTTGGTTAAATTTACCTACGTTTTTTTTTTTTTTGTGTGTAAGATTATACTGACGAAAAAGAAATTTCACAAGACGCAAGAGAAAACTTTAAGTCGCAGAAATAACCAGAAAATCGTTTTCGCAGAGATTTTGACGAAAAATTTCAAAGGAAATATGAACAACAATAAAAAACAGAAAATATTCAAGGTAACTGCTTTAAAAATGTAATGCAAAAAAAAAATTTTAAATTCATAAAGACGTGACATTAGTACATTCTGCTAATTTTTCTAGTTAATGACTTAAAGTTTTATTCAGAACTTATAAACATTTTAAAGACCAAGACAATAAAACTTTTTAATTCGATACGCACCAATGTTCTTATGTGATTATAAATCATTAATACAATAAAAGGGATAAATAATTTTAAATAAAAAAAAAATTTTTAAAAAATATTTGGTCCTTCTAATCAAAATCTTATTTCAGACAAAGTTATGGTTGAAAAATTCTAATATGCAGAGTATGACGTTAAATCAAATTATGTCAAAATTTTAAATTAAATTTTTAATTATAAATTTGTACTATATTTTCTTAACTTTGTGCTTGTTAAATAAAATGCATATAATTTATTTACTGGCAGTCCTACGTCAAAGAGTTTCTATCAGAGGAATTTCTCATTAAAACTTTTGTGGCACATTTACTATAAAATTAAGTTGCCAAGGAATGTCAGGCGTCAAACTTTACTTTAAGTTTTGTCGCTGCTTTATAATTTCAATGATATTTTTGTGCAGCAAAAACAAATACTTGATAATTTGCATAAAAAAATTTAAGCAAAAATTTTGGTATTTTTGGATATATATTAGCTCCATGAATTTTAGTTTTTTAAATAGATGTAACTATCGCTTGAGCAAGCTTGCTACTGCAATTTGAATATATTTGTCATTTTTGCAACATTCATTGGTAATTGTGATATAATTAAAATGTATGTCATATTTGATCGGTAGGATTCTGCAGCTTAAAGCAGACTTAATCTCATGCGGCCATTTATGAAACATAAATATATTCTTAAGCAAACAAAAATGATTAAAATTGCTGCATTAAAATTTTAAGTCATCAAATCGGAGCTTTGTTATCAAATGAAACAAATAGTAGCCACATATTACATAAATTAAACGTTACTCATACGTCTTCACTAATAAACCTAATTAGTTTGCTCTAAGCGGCTAGCTCAAAAATTAAAAATTATTCAAGTTATAACAAAAAGCATCAAATCAGAAGTGTAAACAATTTCTTCAGATTTTTTTCTTTAGCGTAATTAAACGCTACTTACATTTTTTTACAAGGCATTATTCTTTTTTTGTATAATTTCCTTTAGAAAATATTTTTTTTACATAGTAAAATATTAAGAATTTTTTCTAGTAAGAGATAGACAATGAATGAAGATTTTGCCAAAAGATACAGACAAAGTAACTACAAATTCAAATATGTCAGCCTATTATCACATACCAACATTTCGTATACCTACATGCACCATTATATACATATATGTATACAAAGTACATACACAGATTTGCGCACTTAACATCATGCCACTAAGCTAGCAAAGTTGGCATTGTATGGCCTAATAGTCAATTAGTTGGCTTATCTTATGTATTCGTTCATGTGTACACATGTAAGTATTTGACGTTTCAGTAGTTGGAGTAAACTACAATACATGTACATTTACATACAAGTACCCCGTACGTCTCACTTGGACGCATCTTCTATTATCTTAGCATAAAAATATATTTAACTTGTATCGCTCATAGTCGGGCCTGGCAGTCAAATAGCTTAGCAACTTGACTGACACAACCTAATTCGACGTTAAGTATGTATGTGCTCAAGATATTTTGGCACTAAAATAACGGCAGACGCTGCCACTCAATGTCACGTTGAACGTACTTAGATCGTAATGTGAAGACAAAAACAAAAAATTAAATTTTTAGATGGTTCTAGAATGTGGTGGTTTGAGAAATAAAAACACAAAAATTCAAGCGACAATATTACTGTCAATTCTCAAGCTTAATTTCTGATTCATGCATTACTCAAGAATTAGTTTATTTTAAATCAAGGAATATTTCTTACAAATATGCTTTCATAACCGACACTCAACTACACGTAAATATTGCTAGTTCACTGTTTGTTCCTGAAAAATGCCTTCAAATATGAATATCACCATGAAACTAAAAATAAAATACGTAAGGGTAATGTAAGGGCCACACAGAACTCCGCCTACTTTTAATACAATTCAAGATAATTTACCAGCGGTGAATCAACCCTGTAATAGTATTTAAAATCTTGCAAACTAGCCGATCTAGATTTTGTTCATATGCGCACCAAGACCCCAAGTTTCATCAAAATCACTACAAGTTTTATCGAAATTGCTTTAGTCATATCCAGGCCTTTAGGCGCTTGGCATTTGGGACCCCCTCTCCCATCAGGAAACTATTCTATTTTGGTTTAGCAAATCAAAGGCACTAGTAGAGAACAAATAGTTTTCAATCGACACCAGAATGACGCAGTTTATGTTACAATAATTATGTTATGTTAAGCTTTCTTCTGAGCAAAAAAACTAATGACGTCATCATAGCCAATTCACTGCATTATTTCTGACTCTATATACATTACAGAGAGTGAATTTAGCCTGTTCTCTTCTATGGTAGATCTTAAGTAATTCCTTACTCTTTTTAGCGCTGAAAATTACCGTTCTGCTGAGTACTTTGACGCTGGCTTTTTTCTAATAAATATTTGTACAGCTTTAGTGATGATAGCCCTATAACTTGGTCATTGAATGACAAATAAGCTCGCAGGTACAGACATTCGTTTTCCAAAGTCGTATCCAAATCGTCTGAATAAAAAGCTATCAGGTTTCTGGCTGCTTCACTGGTTTGTTTAGATTCCGAGCGATTTAGTTTCGTAAGAAAGTCAAACTTTTAACTTAACTCTTTACAAGCAGATCCGCGTCTTTGTAGTTTTACAATATGCCTATCTATAATGACATTATAAATGGTAACTCTGAATCTGTCCTTGCCAGAAATTTCGGTCTCGTTTTCCTTGACTTCATCGAACTGGACTTTACGCTTATGTTTCCTCTGGATGTCATATGCATAGTTATCTTCACCTGAGTCTTCAACAGCTTTCAACTCGTAAAGGTCAAAGTTACTGGGTTATCTCAAGCTTCTATATAGTTCACTAAAGATTGATATAGTTCAGCGATAATACCCAAGTCAATGTTGATAGATTGAAGAGACTTGTTCACTTTGTTGAACCTTTCCAAGATATCATTCCAGAGACGTGGCAAAAAGCAAGTTTCCATCAAGTTTAATGAAATCAGAAGACCTGAAGCTTTAGAGCGCGCAGATGGTTTTTTCATTTGAATCTCATCTCAGCAAGAATATAGATTTCAGCAGGTGTCAGCTTGAGCAGACCGTCCTGTCTGAGAAAGACTCTTAAAGACTGTTGAATTTGGTTTCAGTTTCGATAACAAGATTTCCCATCTGTGTGTTGATGCCGAAAAAAAAAATTGTACAATGATTGAAAAAATTTACTGGGACTGGGGCCCCTAGGCCGGGGCCTTGTAGTCCTAGGCGGAAATACGGCACTTGTCATATTAATCATATAGTCATTTCCAGTAAACGTGATTTCGTCTGGCAGACAAACAAACAGACAAGCGGATGGAGTTGCCTAAGTCGACTCAGGTGGTGACGCTGTTCAAGAATATATATGTACAGTCTAAACTAGCTTCTAGGATAAGCTAGTTTTTAAACTAGTTCTTCCGATGCGTGTTAGGATGACTACAGTGAACCGCGACCGAAAGGCCTCCGCGAAGCCGGTGTTGAACATATGGGAGGATGTAAGACCTGAGTCACAGACGAAGGCTGCCCACATACCCTAACATACTAAAATTTTCCTAGGCTCAACTGGTTCATCCTAACACGCTTCGGATGAACTAGTTTGGCCTAGGAAAAACTAGCTTATCGTAAGGACTAGTTTGGCCGGTAACATATATTGTTTTCTATACCTGTCATGTCCCCTTCTTTGAAGGGTAAAAAAAAATTGTAAAATGACTAAGGCTTTCCAATTGTCTTCTTAAAAAGTGCACATGTCAATAGCTGCAAGCTGCAACTTCTGCGCTGTAGGGAGAGCTTGAAAAAAATTGCAATATTCCATTTAATTTTCGAAGTAAACATTGTTGTTGCTTCTCATCAAAATCATTAGCAAAAATTTATATTTAAAAGATATTATGTAACAAGTATCATATAATTTAAATTAAGCTGCAAAATTACTGATTTGACATTGAACCTTAAAGCATTTTTCGAAATTACAAAGGAAAATGAAAAAAAAAATAAGAGAAAATTATTGAATAAATTGAAATAAAACGGTAGTAAAAAATTCTCTAAATAAGTAAACGAATAATTCATAAATTTCAATTTTCTGCCATTAATTATTCAGTTACATTCGAATTCATTGAACAAAAAAGAAAAGAAAAAAAATTGTTTTTGATGTTCAATGATGTACATAATTATATTATACGTGCATTACTACTACGTTATGATTGAGTAAACATAAAAATTTTTTTAAGCTTTGATAATTTTACCATTAACATAATGACATACAAAAATATAGGAGTCTTTGAAAAATATTTGAAATAATTATTTCAAATCAATGCTAAATTGAAATTAAATTGACATGTGCAGTAGAGTGGTGGTTAAATTTTTATGAATAGAAAATTAGTTTTCGAAACTGAGAAGCCACCTTATTTTGAGCACATACCTAAGTATGACTTAGGGGTTAAATATCAATAATAAAACGTTTAAAATTTTATTATCAAAAATTATATCTGAGTATGCTAGAAAGTACGGTTCTCGACAGCACTGCATTTGATGCATTTTCTTCAGGTGGTTGGCTACAGTTTACTGTCTTCATAATATTTAGTTCCACACATTGCGGATGACAAAAATATTGGCATTTCTGGCGATACTTGACATTTCTGCCCAATGTTTATTAATATAAATTTTTCTATTGTTGGTTCATTTTCAATTTTTGCCTCAACAAAGAAGATTTATTATGTACCTAATTAACGAAATAATAGACTCTTTTAAAAAACCGATACGTGCATCAAGCTGCAAACTATTTTAAAATTCTGTTTTGTTTTTTCAAATATTAAAATTTTTCGTTAATATTACCTGTTGGTGGTGGTTGAAAGAACATTTTCTAATACATTTTTTTGACATAACATAAGTAGGATAGTCTTGTTGGAACCAAATGTCGTCGAGATTACGATCTTTAATTTCAGGCAGTAAATAGATCAATATAATGGTGTGGGTGATATCCACAATTATTTGCCGGCCAGTCTAATTTTTGAAGAAATATGGACCGATGATTCCACCAGTCCTTAAATCACATTAAACTGTTGTTTTTTCTATATGGAATGGCAGCTCGTGAACCTCTTCAGGTCGCTTTTCAGCCTTAATACGGAAATTTTGCTTATTGATGTAGACAGAAATGAAATCACGGTCATCGCATGCACTCTCAGGTTCCGTCACTATATTTTTTTCTTCATTACGTGCTGAATGTGACCAATTTGGTTGTGCATTATTCAATAATATAAATTGTCTTTAAAGCTTTTCGATGGTATAGCACATTGAGCGTTCTGTAAGCCGATTATATTGACCGTAAAGTGCTCATACCACATGAAACACATTTCTCGTAGAAGGCAAATTATCGCAATACACTTAAACAATTTATAGGCGTTGTATCGGGCCAAGTCTTTCCATGATGAAATGTCAAACAGTAATAAATCATAAAAATCACGACAATAAGACACGACCAGGCCCGGATTTCGAAATTTGCCGCTCTTAGACCGTTCACATATTGCCGCCCCTCTTCACTGGTGAATATGAAAAAAAAAAAGATTATTAATAACAAAAGTGAAGACCCTTTTTTATGATTTTTTGTTTTTTGCTTGCAAACATTTTGTCAGGTATATTCCCACTTTTTTCCATCGGTGTAACTCTCACCATCACCAATGCATAACCACTTAAAAAAATTAAAAAAAAAATTTTCAAAGTTCCCAATATTTGCCGCCCCTAAATTTTCGCCGTTCTAGGCACTGGCCTAGCGTGCCTCTAACGTAAATCCGAGCCTGGATACGACTCACGCGTGATCTGGCCTTTAAATCTCTACTAAAAAGTTCCTTCAAATGAATCACTTGCAACTTTTTTGTACAGTTAAAGAATAGATACTTAGTTCCCAGTTAAAGGATCATATATATATCCATCTTTTCATGCATAATGTTTACATTTTTTAATATTAATTTTATTTAATGCTTAATAAATTTAAATAATAACATAAATTTTTTTTTTTGGTTTTTTTTTTTGTAATATTATCTTCAATCAATCCAAAGAATGTATTTGCATTCAAATCGAAATTTCCGCCGTAGCTTTGGAAAACATGAGTTTTTTATGAAGGCGAGTATCAGTCCAATTATATGAATTGTATGATATTTTCCAAAGTTGTGTCGGGATTTTCGATTTGAATGCAGATAAATCCTTAGGATTGATTGAAAATAACATTACAAAAAAATAAAGCAACAAAACAAATTTATGTCGAATTTTACGTTGAAAAAAACAATCATCAGTAAAAAATTCCTAGTTTCCAAAGTTATGGCGGGAATTTCGATATGAAAGCACACGCCTTCTAAGAATTGAATCAGGAACAACATATAAAAAAATCAAAAAAAAACAAAAGGTGTTATATTGAAAATAATTTGAGAAAAATTTTTTTAATTAAAAAATTAGTGTTTAAACAAATTTATTTAAATCTTTTTAATTTATTTTATAAAACTAGAGTATTTCTTGCAAAAATGATTAAATGATTTTTTATCTTATCCTAGATATTTCGTATCAAAAAATGCTAGAAAACGTCAATAACAACAAAGTGTGCGTTTATTAAAAGAATGACCGATATACAACAAATTATATTTTACCAAAATTTACTAAAAAAAAATAAAGGCAATTTTTATAAATTGTCCAAATGTACCGAAAATGTACTGAAAATTTCACCAAATGTACTGAAAATGAACCAAATGTACCGAATGTACTGAAAACTTGTCGAATGTACCGAAGACGATTTTTTGAGACGTAAATGTACCGAAAATGTCATCACAGGGCAGGAGCATTTTGGAGGAATTGAATTTTTTTTATTTGCATTTTCTTAAAGTATAATATCCTTAAAAATATATCCTGAAAATTTGAAGTCAATCCGAGTTGGGGTTCTTCGTAGTAAGAGTCAGTGATGGCATTTGGTTTTTCTGAAAATGTACTGAATCAAGACTTGAAATGTACTTTCTAGAGATCGAATGCACTTTTTTGTCTGGAACACCCAATTTTACTACAATGTACGAAATTTTTCAAAAAATTAATTAAAATCAAACCCTAGCAAAATGAGACATATTTCACTAAAATTACAAATCTTTCGATTACTTCCATTCCTTAATGAAATTGTAATTATTATAAAACGTAGTTATTACTATAAATCTACACATTGTGATCATTTTCATTTTTTCATTTACCAAAAAAAAGTTAATTAATTGTCCACATGTACCGAAAAAGTACTGAAAATGTACTGGAAATGTGCTGAAAGATCGCCAAATGTACTTAAAATGCGGCGAATGTACCGAATGTACTGAAAACTTGTCGAATGTTCACACGACGATTTTTCAGTATACAAATGTACCGAAAAATGTACAAATGTACTGAAAATGCCATCAGTGGCAAGAGTACGGAAGTTCATGTGTTTCTCGTCGTTTTTCTCAAAACTATGTTTTCGGAACTGGTGACCACTGTAACTCGAAAATCGCGCGATAGATGTCAATGAAATTTACACAGTTTTTGAAAAACATTAAAGGCTAGTCCCTGATCGACGTATTTTTTTTTTTAAATATCGACTTTTTATGAACAATTAATTGTTCATTTTTGTCCCGAAAATCTGGAGGTAAATTTCCATCGATCAGATTATTTATTTAAATAACTTATTTTTCTTATCCGATTGATTTCCGATAATTTTCCAAGGATTTATGATGATCACCGCAAGGCACTCTCTATGGGATAGGGTCCGACACAGTCAGCTATAACTTTTTTTATTTTAAATTTTTTTTATTTTTAAAATTTCGTCAAGTCAATTTGAAACATAATGTAATGATGCCGTATTATCACTTTTATTAAATAAATTAAATTAATACCAAAAAAAAAAAAAATAATTGAAAATGCTCTATTTTTCATGCCTCTGACTGCCCCTGCACAAAAGCAACTATACCAAGGTCAGTGCAATAAAATTTTATTAAATTGCTTTTCGAATAGAATATAATTGTGAACATTTATTTGTTCTTAATTGGGTATTTGAAAATGAATATAAAACATTTTATTTAACAATAGGAACAATAAATATTTGCGCTAATAAATACACAAAAGTAAAATATGTCAGTACAATGAAACCCTTGGCGATATTGCGAACATTATTGTTGAACAAAAATTATTGTTATTTCTTTTTTAACAGAAAAGAAGAAAAATAACGCGAGTTCACAATAGAAGGATTTTCTTTTTTTGTAATTCATCTTCATCAGCGACAATAGTAAAGAATTTAGCAATCAATTGTGCCGAATAAGAAATGAAAATGAAAAATGTGGTACAAACAACCAAACCATTCTTTCATATTTTTTGTTTGCATCACCAGCGTATGAGCTTTTGTATGGTACACTCACTGTGCGGCAAGGATAATAGAGTTGCAACCAGAGTAAGCTTAAAAGAGGTGCTCATTGCTTTATTCCAGCATACACAAGCAATGACCATCGGAAAGTAAGGAACTAACGTAAAGTGGAGAAACTAAGTATATCGATTTTCCGATTAACTATGCCGCATCAGTAAAAGGCACAATCGCTGTTTCAATTAAATTATAAAAATTTTTACTAACGGCGATCAAATCCGACTTTCTTTCGGCATTAATACCGAATATTCTATTATAAAATTAAAATGTTCATCTGTTGTTCATCTATGCTATTTATGTAAAATTTCTTTTATTAAAGTGGCTTGTAACGCTTTGGCGCAAAATATACAGAATCTTTTTTAGTAATATCTTTTTTAAAACAATATATTTTTGTTATAAAAGGTTATTGCATACTTATTTGTTTTATTTTTTGAAGTTAAATACCCTTATTTTAGGATTAAGTTTTTGTAAAATCTGACACAAAAATTGTCGTTATGCTTTTTCGTTACTCATGCTGTTGCCGTTTGTATTTGGCTTCGAAGTTCAAAGGACAAACTCTCTTTCAAGTGTTTTTTTTTTTGAAGAGGTACTTAAAATTGTGATGTTAAGAAATAATTTCTAGAAATTTCACTAGGAATGTCAGGACTACTCGATTGATTATACTGGCCAACAGTGGTTTTGTTGCCCTGGATGTCTCTGTGGATTTCTAAATAAAAATTTTATAGCCAATGCTATGATTCTTGATATAAAAGACACGTGGTGTAAATTTCATGTGAATCGATCACGTGGTCCTAGTGAAAATGCAATTTTAAAATTTTTTTTTGTATAAAGGCCACTCCAAATAAAATTTTTCTAGCCTATGTTATTTTTGGGGCGAAGACAAGTCCAACAAATCAAATATCATTAATTAAAATAAGTTTTATATAAGGGCCACCCTAAATAAAACTTGTGTAGCCTTTGTAATTTTCGGGGCGGAGACAAATCCGAAAAATACAAGATCATTAAAATCGGTCCAGCCGTTCTTGAGTTATACAGAGTGCAAATAACCCGACTTTGCTTCATATAGTACACACGGTTCGCTTGAAGCAAGCTCAAGATCGATAAAAATTGTCAACCAAATCTAATAATGCACAACTATTATATAGTGTCTTGAGATTCAAAATACATAATCCGTGAAATCGGATCTGCTCATTTACTCGTTTTATAGCCATTTTAAGGTTTTACTTTGGCCGAGATGGTTCGTTTCAAGCAAGACCAAAATCTGTAAAAATTGTCAACCGAATCTGACAATGCACAATTATTATTTAGTGTTCAGAGATTCTAAAACCATGATCCACAAAATCGTACCTAATCACACGAAATAAAAAAACTCTGTAAAAATTCATTGGATTTCCGATAATAATTACAGTTTTACCCTGTAATGTCCAGATAGTAAGCGAAAAACTTTAATAATTGATTTAAGTATAAATGAAGTATTACAGTGTACACACTAGAATAAAACTAGAGGAAATTACCTACAGTTTATGTCTGGGTCTTTTTTTCGTAAAATCAATAGTTTTGGCGTAGGAGCGCCGCAAAGTGTACTTCCACATGCGTTTAGGCCAAAACACTCATTTCCACACCACCTTGAGGTAGAGTAAGCGGCGCATTTTTTTATCGTGGTATCCCCAGTAGGCCTAGTCCACATGCAATTTAGTATTTCAAAACTGAGCGCATCCTCCTACAATTCGCTGTTCCTGATGGACCAGGTGTTGCGTTTCCACATCATCCGCGATCGTTCTCGTCCTCAGCGTTCTCGACATCATCATGCGTTTGCTCAAAAGTAGTCCCTGTTGGTTCCTCTACATCGCTATCTTGTGTTTCATCGCAATCGTCTTCGTTCTCGCAATCCTCTTCATCTCTCCATACTACAGAGTATTGAGTCTATCCTATGGGTCTATACAACAAAAAACTTAAATTGCTATTCTTCGTACTTATACCAAGATGTGATATAGGTGTTTTTATCGTAAAATGAGTCGGAAAGGAGATATTGTCAAAAAACTTATTTTTGGTGCCATTTTTCCAATATGGCGGCGCGACCGGCAAAAATACGAGGTAGCAAAATTGATATTCGGAAAGAGTACATCGAAATCTATAAAAATTACTCACTTTCAAAACTCCCGGAAAACTTTCCAGGTAACCTCTTTTTTTTAACCAAATGACTGTACTACAATGCTAATAACAAAAAAGTTATATCGAATTATAAAATATATGTATTATTATGTGATAAATTTGATGATTTTACAGTTTGCCCTGTAATTTTTACTTGACGATCATATGCTATTTTCAACATTTATTCAGTATTTTTTGCTAGCTAAATTTTTTTCTAACCACATTGTATATTTTACATTTTGAAACTGTAAAAATAAAGTTTTGGACTGTAATGTTTGCAATTTACTCATCAATTTGTATTTTGAATCCCATGAAATGCGAAATTACAGGGATATGCGACAAATTTTCTTGATTAATTTACTTTTTTTGAATATCACACGCTATTTTTTACAAAACATTTTTTTCCGTGCACTTACTCGTTTTATGGCCATTTTAATGCAGGTAAACGCTTTTACCGATAATACATATTGATAAAAATACGTTCTAGGAAAAATTGTGAATAAGTCATTAAAAATTTAAATTTTTTTTTATTTTCCTTTTCTTTGTGGACTCGATGCTAAATATCACATTGTTTCATCATAAAAAATGGTAAAAATATAACCAGAAGCATGAAAATAAGTTATACATATGTTTTCCTTACTCAATATTTCTACAGCAACATTCGCATATATGTACTCGTATTACATCTCTATGTATAATAAATATTACTCTGGACGTACCCTTAGAGCTTTACTTTTAGATAAAAGACGCATTGGTCGGATATGTATTGTATGTTGGTGGCAGCTCTATTTCAAATGAATTTAAAGCTCAGCGGATGTAATACGTCGTGATTGAATTGGTAAAATGAAATCCATCAAAAAGACATGAAGAATCCGTATGTGTGTGCAAGAGTTTTTAGTCCTATTCTTTAAATCATTTTTATTATATTATGCTGTACATACAGTTTCAGTGTTGCCATAACGCATAAATATAACAAATAAAATTACAAAATGAATTAAGTGCAATATATATACGAGCAATTTTAACTATCGACATGAATTAATTTATTAAAAATATTTTGATTACATTGTTAAAATCTTTTTTGCGGTCAAGTGTAGTATTTTTTATTTTAACCATTAAACGGTAACACTGGAATTTCTGTAAGTAATAATGCCTTCTGTAAAATTTTGATTCTCATTTTTTGCACTCCATAGCTGTTGTTGAATCATTTAATTAAATTTATTAAATTCCAATGCAATGATTGGGCAAAAACAAAACTATTAGCACTTTTTAACACAAGATCATCAGCGTATGCAAGCAGCATGATTTTTTTTTATAGAAAATCATGCCGTAGATGTCGATATTTGCTGTACGAACTATTTTTTCAATCAGCAACTTGAAAAATGGCACGATAGAGAGCCACCTTGTCGGAAACCTCGCTTCACTTCGAATGGCTAAGATAGATCCGTGCCAATTCTTACCGCGCTAGTGGTATTGATTACCGTCGTCCTACTAAGTCGGATGAGCTTCGCAGAGATGCCGAATTCAGCCATAGCGGCATATAAGTGATTCCTTATGGTACCATCAAATGAAGGTTTATAGTCGACGAATAGGTGGTGGGTGTCGATCTGCTGCTGCCTTCTTGTCAATGGTAGACTTGCCAGGTCTAAAGCCACTCTAAATTATTCTAATCTTAACATATGCATGTATTTACACATGCAAATGAACTCATTATTCAAATTTATGAGAATGTAAATGAATGAATTCATTAGTGCATCAACTAAATCATACGGCCAAAACAAAATGAATAAAATTACATAAATTAAATAAATTTATAATAATAGAATAATAATATAAAAAGATTTTTCCTAAAGTGACAAAAGTATTCAGACATTTTTTATGACCTAAGATAACTTTAGGATCGGCTCTAACTTTTTATTAGACCCTACTTTTCATATGAAGATTTCAATATTGATAACGAATATGGAATAACAAATTGGGGAATGCTTCTAGTTTCAAAGAGAAAGTTGAGGAAGTTGAGGATATCTGAAGCTTTTAATAAAATCATTATAAGCTGGGAACTCCAAAATCGGTTTCCCAATTTGTGAATTTCAAACACACGAAAACTCCAGGTGAAAAAAATTCTGGCACTGATTTGACTGAAATTTTGAATTATTGTACACCGAAAAAAAGACCGTACTAAATTTGAAGAACTGCCTTCCTCCGATTTAGTGTAAAAATTTTCCTTAATCTAAGTTATTTTTCCTCATATTGATGAAAATATCGTCACATTTAGTAATTGAGTCCTTTGAAATCAGTTCATGTTTCATTAAAACAAGTCAACGCTCTTCCTCAAATATAGAGTTTGTGGTTTTAGTAAAACTTTCCTTTGAAATAGTAAAATTTTCTTTGGGAAGAATTTTTGAAGACAACTTGTTCCTCATTTGAGTGAAAACTTCCTCAATCTAATGGAATGTTTTGTTTAAGGAAAATCGTACTCAGTTTTAGTTAGTTTCTTCAAAAAATTTACTATAAAGTAGGAAAATTTTCCTTAATAAATGAGTGGCACCACTCGCTGCTTTGCTAGCTGAAATTAATATCTACTCTTCTCGTAAGTATTCTGTTTTTGCCTATATATTTATAGTTCCTTACTTATTTTTTAAATAAAAAAATAAAAAAAAAAAATTTTGTCGTCGCCGGGATTTGAACCGAAGCTTCCCTGATCAGACAATGGTTGTTACATGCGCAGTTTAACAACATCATTTTAGTATGTCTTAAAAATGCTGTTGGTGGCTGAGTTGGGTAAGATGAGCATCTTTGAACAGTGGCATGGCGCAGAACACAAGTTCAATTCTCTGATCGGGTGACAGGTAAAAACAAATTTAAGTTCTTCTTTGAAGTTTTAAAAACGTATTACAATTAAAATAAGAATGACTGACAATAAGTAACCAACAAATAAGAAAATAGAGGAAATAGAAAACTAACAATTTTTTTTTGAAATCAACGAATTTATTTTAAGTAAATTTCTTTCATTTAAGGATACCTTCATAAACTTTTCCTCAGTTTTATAACCTTGTCCTCACATTGAGTAAACTTTTCCTTATTTCAAAGCAGCAACATTTATTTGTACTAAGGAATCCAACTTACTTATTTTGAGGAACCCATGGCTTTAGCTCGTATTGAAGGACATTTTTTCCTTACATTTAGGCATTTTTCCTTAAACGGAGTAAGTTTTTTTTTCGGTGTAGTGTCAATGTCCAGAAATAAAACTACATAAGAAGTTTTGCCCTTGTATATTTTGTTAATGAAATAAGTGGTTCACGATTTTTGTACTTTTTCAGAAAAAATATTTTTTCGAAAATTTATAGCTTACATACGTCAAACTTTATTAACTAATAATTGTTATACTAACACTTATAGGTTTTTATGTGTAATCTTTGATAAAAAATACTACTTTTTCAAAAAAAAAAATTTTTTGTAAAAATTTTGAGAATTGAAAAATGTTTATTCATTTTTTTTGAAAAAACCACATTTTAATATTTTTTTGTTATTTCTTAATATACATATGTATGTTATAAGAACTTGAAATCGGTGGTATATTTTTTGAGATTTAATTTATCTAAATTTCTGATAAACTTTATTATTATATTATAAAGTTTATTATTAACAACAATTTTTATTAATACCTAGTAGGTTCAATTTTTTTATTTTAATGCTCAGAGCCTAAAAGGGAGTATTCTATATATGGAACTTCAAGATTTTCAAATATTATCGATTTTTGTAAAAGTTATGTGCTTTGAATGCAATTTATTCAAAACTGCCACATTCAATTTTTTTATTTTAATGCTCAACGCCTAAAGGGGAATATTCTATATATGGAACTTAAAGATTTTCAAATGTTATCGATTTTTGTAAAAGTTATGTGCTTTGAATGCAATTTATTCAAAACTGTCATGTGCAATTTTTTTATTTTAATGCTCAGACTCTGAAAGTACTTATTGTGTTTATTCAAATGAAGTGCTATTCAATGTTGATTTTTCTTGGTCATCCTAATTTTTTCATATATCACCAGATCCGGAGTTGGCTATGGTAGATCTTGCTGAAAGGAAAATCTACTCGAGGTATTTCAATGATATTAAACTTATTTTAAAACTGAAACTTTTTAAATAACACAGAGTTTTAACGCAATAGAGTTTACAGAAAATATGCAATTGTTAAGTATCAAACTCTTCATATTTAAGGGTTTATATAATGGGCGTGTGGGTGGGACAAATCACGCATTGCTTATGTTTGCTTCACTTAGATCTGGTTAGCAGTTAGGAAAATCGTCGTTCACTGTTTTTGAAAATATGCTCAGATCTCGAAAAAATATACTGAGAAAATAAAACAAAATGTAAAATGTCGTAGGTATATTTTAAGAATTTTAGTACCCGCTGCCTATAAATTTTTGCAATGTTTTTAATAATATTTTGGCGCGATTTGAAAAATGACCATTTGAAACAAATCCTTAATTATGAGAACTCTAGAAAAAATTTATATTGGTCTTGGAATACGGATGGAAGATGTTTGGTGAAAAGGTCAATTCTCTTTGACATGGATTTTACCATCTATTATATTGCCGCATATTATATATTCAAATCGTTTTGCCAATTTCTTTATCAAACTATTAAAAGGATATAAATCTCAAATAAGACAAATTGAAATGTATCTAATTAATTCTTTATCGCACATTTTTACTTAATTCATAACTATATACACATACAATTTGATTACTATTGATATGTACTCACACTTTCCGCAAATATCTGTTCAACAAAATGTACGCAAATAAATTAGCAAAGTCTGACAGAAAACCATAAATTTTCATTGGTCTATTAAAGTAGAGATAAATCGATTTATTTCAACACTTTGCAGCATCCCCAAAACTATTCAAATATATTCATATGTGTAAGTTTTCAGTTTTTATTTAGTATAAATACTTCTCTTACACTTAAAACAAAAATTGTTGTTTAATGTTGAGATTGAGGCGACTCAGAAGAAAATTGACTTTTGGTTTATTTCAAAACTTTTTTCGATGAAAAAAAGTCGTACATGTAGAGCTAAGCGATATCAATTAGCTAACATTTCCTATGAACATTAAATTACACATCATTTGTTTTTGTTGCATTTTCGCATCCATCGGCGTTAAAGGGTTAATTAAAAGTCGAATAAGCTTAAAGCCTAAAATGTTTTAAAAGCTGTAGTTCTTTTACAGCATTTTGCAAATATTCAAGAATATTTCATTCAATATATTTTCAGTGTATAAGAGAAATATTTGAAATATTAAAGTCTACATCAGGGGTTGATTTCCAGATTTGTTGGCAATAAAACTTTTACGGTTCGATTTATTAGATTAACGAATGCTTTCAAGTCAGAATTCCTTAACTATTTTATGTATTATTAACAAACATATCAGGCGCCGGATATGACATTTAAATGAAGCAACAGGCAAGAAATCTGATTTTTATGTTTTTTTTTTATTTCAAAAGTTTAGGCGACGATTTTGATGACAAAAAGAGAAGTGTTATGAAAACATAACTAATATGAAATGAAACTTATTATTGATATTAAATATTCTTTATATCAGAACTTAAACATTTTAGCAAATAAATTAATTTAACGAAGCACTCATCATACAAAAGTTCATACAGTTTTGTGTATGTACTTAAGTTCCATCGAATAATCCGTGAGTTCAAAGTTCAGTAGTTCATATATATCTACCTAAATATCATGCTTGCAATCAACTTATTATTTCTATAAATACATATTTCTTTCGAACAAATTTTCTTACCGTAAATTTCTTTCAGAAACTTTATATTTTTTTAATAATAATTATTTCGCTCACTAACGCAATCCCTATGGATGACGTTGGTTGGCATCATTATAACTTTTTCAACACAACGACGTCATTGTCGGCTCTTCATGTTACTGCTGCCTTTGTGTCTTGTGTCACCTGCATTTTGTTGATTACCTACAGACGCCAACATTTTTAAAGCATGCTGACAAGTGCCGCTCTTTCAAGGATGCACTTAATGCAATATTCTTACGACAGTGCTGTGCGTTTTAGTGACGATTATTTTTAAATAAAAATCTGGGATTTTATTCTTTTCAAGTCAATTACAATTGAATTTTGTATCAAAAGTATGGCATCTTTCATTCTTTTGACTACAGTAAATTTCACATAAGAATAATTCTACTTCTTAGCTACAAACTGCTGTCGATCTTGGACATTTATAATGAAACTCTAGATAGGTAAATTATGAAAAAAAACTCATTATACTTTTTTTTTAATAACGGCTATACGGAGTCCTAATGTAGAAGCCGAATGAATTCTTCATTACTCGTCGAAGAACAATAGCTAATTCACCTCTACAAAGAATATTTCTAAATTTCTTTCACATATGATAACAAAAAATTATTAAAGATGTTATCTTCGGCCAGGCCGAAACTCACATACCCTACACTACACTAAAAGTACTTTGCAAATAAATGTTAAAAAGACGTTGAAAAGGTTGAAGAAGTCGAAAATAATATAATAAGGTTCAAACAGGTTGAAAAGTGTTGAAACAGTTGAAAAAAACTCAAAAAGTCAAACATATATGGAGACCATTGCAGAAAGTTAAAAGAAATTGACAGAGTCGAAAAAATGTGGAAAATGTTGAAAGTGGTTAAAAAACTCAAAAATAGTTGCAAGAAGTTGAAAAAGGTTGAAACAATTCAAAATTCATGAAAAAGTCGAAAAAATAAAGAAAATGTCGAATCAAGTTGAAAGAGGTTGAATAAGTGGAAAATATACATATGGAATGTAATGGGAAAAGTTAGAAAGTTAAGAAAGTCAAAGAATGTAGAAAATGTTGGAAAAAATAGAATAGAAATGCAGAAAACCAAATATGCCACGCCCACTTCTCCAATTCCGCCTACTTTTGATTCAATAAATTATGTTTGTCATGGACATCAATAAATTTTAACGAAATAGCGAAATATGCCACTTAAGGTATTTTACTTGTATGGGAGGTGCCACGCCCACTGGTGCGATTTTGCCCGCTTCAGATGCTGACATACCATATAGGAAGTTAACCACCTACATCAAATTTCATGCCAATTGCTGCAATAGTTCTCTCAAAATATCACTTCCAACTTTATGTTAATATGGGAGGTGCCACGCCCACTGATGAAATTGAAATCGAGACTGATTTTAATCCAGAAATAGCTTTCCATAAGCAAACCTCATTTACCAAATTTCAGTATGATTGCTCATATATTTCGATAAATGTGCCACTTAAGGTATTTAACTTGTATGGGAAGTGCCACGCCCACTGATGAAATCCCGTCAAAATTTATTTAATTTTATAGCTTATAATAATTAACATCTATGCACCAAATTTTATGAAAATTACTCTCATTGCACATTATCTTTAGCATTAAACGTGTTTTGCTTATATGGGAGGTGCCACGCCCACCGGTTCTATTGTGCCAAATTTTCGTAAGAAGATACCTTTTAGCAAGTACATATATCTGCCATACTAAATTTCATTACGATTACGTTGTTAGTTCTCTAATTATTACGTTTATAAATATTGTGGGCTGTACCACGCCCTTCAACTTGTTTTTCCAGTATACTGACTAAGCTTGTAATGATAACTGCTCTCTGTAGTATCATCCCTAAAATTTTAATGATCTCGAATGTGCCCATTTTGAATTATACGAAATCAAAATTTTTAATTGTTAAAAAGTGCCACGCCCACTTTTCCAATTCCGCACACTGTAAACATGATTCAAGATATATATGATCTGTATCCGTGTACCAAATTTCTTCACAATATCTTGCACGGTTTGCGAGTTATGGCGTTATAAAAGTTAAAATTGAGGGCTGTGCCACGCCTCTTTAAGAGCCTTTACAATTTTAAAACCTAACTCAATCTTAATTTTGTTCTTATGTTCACCAAATCACCAAGTTTCATCAAAATCGCAGCAACTTTCTTCAAAATGGGCTGAGGTATATTTACATAGAGTATGGGCGGTAGGCGTGGTCGTGACCCGATTTCGCTCATTTTTATATGCTAGTAGTTTGCAAGAAGGTGCGACCTGTGTGCAAAATTGCATTGAATTAGCTTGCTTAGCTTTTGTGTAAACTTGATTTCAACAGACAGACAGACAAACAGACGGACATAGCTATATCGACTCAAGTGGTGATGCTGATCAATAATATATATACTTTTCTATACCTACCACGCCCCCTTCTATGCGTTACAAACGGAATAACAAAGTGAATATACCCTCTGTGTAGGGTATAATGAGGGCATAATCTCAAATGGCTAACTTCCAGTTTCGAAATCAACTGTCGCTCTCTCAGCCTCTATTTCGATCTCAAGAAAGCAAGTTTATCAAGTCTGATGGAAATTCACTTAATAGATTAAAATTGACTCAGCACTAACACTGGTCTACTGCTGCTAAACCTCTCTGCACTTCCACGTTCTTCGTTATCAACGCATCATTCTATTAACCCACTATCTGACATAAATGAGTACGAGGTGAACTTTTTATTTCTTTGTTTACATTTCTACTGTCACAGGATGATAATATCATATGAACTTTGTTGTTGCTATTACGTAGCTGCATTTTTCTTCACATTATAGTATATGCAGCACGAAGAAAATAGAAGAAATACGAAATGTCTTTTACATTTTACCATTTGTGATAGACATGGGCGCCCTTCACCTGATATCACTTTGATACTACAATATGCAACAAGAAAAAATTGTATACTCCCCCTCCTCTTCCCCTCCCCTCCTTTGTGATGTTACTATACCAACAATGGCACTGGTGCTGTTCAACTTCGTTTTTACATCAACTGCAATAACATCATTCGCATCATCATCGCCATGGCTAAAAAGTGAATTCAAAATTTTGCGCGTACGCTGCATGCATTGCATGTGTGTTGCATTAGCATAATTAATGCTGTGCAACAAGTGTGCGTGATTTGCATTGATGTGGAAATCCTTTATGGAAAAAAAAACTTTTGATTAGCTAATTCGAGCTATATAAAGCAAAAGTATTTAGTTTAAGGACAAAATGTGCTGTTAGTTGAATTAAGTAGATTAAAATGGTATTTTGTGTGTACGTGCTGGCAAGAGGTCGTTTGTCTAGGCTTTGAAAATAGAGTTTATTATTATTTGGATATTTTTCAAAATAATGATACTTATAGCCCAAGAGCCGGCAGTAGAAAAGTCGAGTGTATAAGATTACAGCTTGAAATGTATGTCAAATGATAGAGCTCGACGAGCCGAAACACAATATATAGAGTTGCCTCGCCAAATCCTGTCCTAAATATGGGTTGCCACCCGTTTTTTGGGCCATATTTTTTTTAATAAAAAGTGTATAAGATTACAGCATGAAATGTACGTCAAATGATAGAGCTCGACGAGCCTAAACACAATATATAGGATTGCTTTGCCGAATCCAGTCCCAAACATGGGGTGCCACCTGTTTTTTGGGCCAAGATTTTTCAGAAAAATTTTTATGACTCAAGATTTCAGCTTAATATGCATGTCAAATGATATATCTTGATGCACCTTAAAAAAAAATATTTCGAGTAATCTTGTCGAATGCCGTCCCAAATGTGGATTGCCACCTGTTTTTTTGGCAAACTTTTTTTGGAAAAAAGTTTATGGTTTGAGATCGTAGCTTGAAATGTATGCCAAACGATAGACCTTGATGATCTATAATAAAATATATATTAGGGTGCTTTGCTGAATCCCGTCCCAAATATGGGTTGCCACCTGTTCTCTGGGCAAACTTTTTTAGAAAAAATTTATGGTTGGGCAACATTATATGTATAATTTATTAGAGAACATCAAGGTCTATCATTTGGCATACATTTCAAGCTACGATCTCAAACCATAAACTTTTTTCTGAAAAAACTGGGGCCCAAAAATAGATGGCAACCCACATTTGGGACGGTAGTTGGCAATGCAACCCTATATATTTTATTAGAGATCATTTACGTGAAACCAATTTTTTTTTTTTTTGGTCCAAAAACCGAAAATGACGGATATCTCGTTAACGACGTGAAAGAAAAAAAAATAATATAATTTTCAGAAGCAGCAGCCGATTTTACATATAAAATGAATAACGGTATTCAAAGTTCATTTTGGCTGTAAACTAGTGTTATTTGGCTGCTCGCATAAAAAATGAGTGCATTCCTGTGCTAAACGGCTGATATATGGATTTTAACGTTTTTAATCATTTCTTTTCTTTTTTTAGAAATATTTCCACAAAATTAATTGCTTTTGTAAAAAGTCCTTAACGGCTTAGCTGTCATTCAAATTTTTCAAGATTGAAAGGAAGTACAAAGTTTCAGGATGACAAAATTCTATAACCACAATTCTGTATTTTCTGTAAATTTTGATTTTGCAAATTCTGTACTCTGAGATTCTGCATTACAAAATTTTGGAAACATTAGAGAAAATATATTTCTTGTTCAAAATATATTCAAGAACATCAGACCTTAGATATAGGACGATCTTTTACAAACCGAATACTTTTCGAACTACGCATTATTGAATTGGCTGAAATTTTTTTGTATGGGTTCTGTATCGAAAAAGAAGAGATACGTATTCGAGGATTTTTAAAAAAAATTTTTTTTTTCAAAATATAGCGAATTCAAATTTTGAGAATTTTGTGATTTTTGGCTTGGAAGCTCACTTTCAAAAATTCATAACTCCGGTTCTGTTAAAGCTAGAAAATTTTATTGTCATTTTTAAGCTAAGAAAATTATCTTTAATGAGAAAATAACTAAATAATGAACTACAGCCAATTTAGCAGCGATCAACATTCAAATGTATTCAAGTTGACGTTATTATACAGAATTTTGTTATTTAGAATACCAACCCCCTATTTTATCATATTTCCATTGGCAATTAATGTACCTACCAGTTTGTTATTTGAATTGGAATAAATTTGATTTATTTTCCAAAAGTTTCTGTGGCGGTTTCGTCACGTTAATAGAGTTAAGGAAATAAAGTATTATTTTCCACAAATTTCTCATCAAATAAAATAATATTATAGTGGTAGTATTTGCAAACAGAACCGACCAAAAACATTAAAAAAAAAATAGAAAAGTCTGCTAATCTCAGTTTAAAAAAAATAAGTTTCAAAAACATTTAAGTCTCCACAATATATCCGCTTTCATCATACCATCCAACTGCCACACATGTTCACATTTAAGCGTGGTATTACATGAAAAGTCCTTACAAACAATTACGCCATTCGGAGTGTTTGCTGATGACTCTCGATGCTATCGCACTCTCTCTTTCACACTTTCTCTCTTTCTGGTCCTTATGACAGGCACACACACTTTTATTTGAATTTTGCCAAATCAACATTTTGACAAGGAAAAAGTATTCTACTGAATTCAGGCATCTAACATATAATTTTCAGCTGGTGACTAAAGCCAGCAATGTATGTAACTATCGAATGTCCACTACAATAATACTTACTAAAGCACTGCAGCGCATTCATGAATGCTGCACTATAGTATGCTGCAAGCTGCTGCTGCTCTTCCTACTGGAATACTATGGTCAGCAGCAGGCTTTAAAAACAAACGGCTATGCTTTGCTTTTGCTCTAAATACTACCAAGTTTTTCTATCTGTTTTAGTTCAAGTATCCTTTTGGCGCATTGATTCAATGGTTTTTATCCCTTTTTGGGTGCCAAACTTCCTGTTTGCTTAGGAGATTGCAACAAAAAATGGACAGCATCAAAGAATTAATGTCTCGGCACGTAAAACCACTGAAAACTTTTATTTGAGAATTTTTGGATTAAAACAATCGAAAGCATGTTATCGTAAGTGTTTTAGGGTGGATATCGCGAAAAAATCTGATGATTTGTTATAAGATTTCATGGAGCTTCATTATAAATCAATCAAATGAATTATTTTAAAATCTTTATTAACGTATTCTTATATACATATGTCGAAGAATGTAGTTTACAATTCGATAATATAAGATCTCCTTTTTGAAAATTGCTCATAATCTTTTATATAAGAAAAGTTGTTTTACAATGCTATTTAGATTTCTGAGATATTTGCTAGACAATATTCATGAAGATAACTAACTGCAGCTTCCTAGCTATTTAATCTCACCGGATCTCAACATTTCGTCCGAGTGAGAAGGCTCTTTTAAAAATTGAGTGCCACTCTCACGATAGAGGACTGGTTGAATAAAAAGCCAAGTGGAGCACTCAGTATCTGTTCAAAAACACAGTTTTCTTGAGCCTGGTTTGGACCCAAGTTCATCGTCTATAGATGAGATTATTTTTATATGAGTTCAAGTCACACAGATGTCGAATTAAATGCAGCTTTTGAGTAAATTTCAGTATTTGTATATCAGATAGGAGTCATTGTGGTTGAAAAATACGGTTGAGAAAGATTTGTTTAACATATTACTAAACTACCCCGCAACTATTTCGGGATTGGTGTTGAGCCCGTTTGGAATCGTAAAGAATTTCTTTTGAAGTTTCTTAATACCCCAAAATCTTTAAAGTCTAATAGACATTTTTATTCAACAGAAATATTTGGCAAATAAGGTCAAAGGAATTGGATCTTAGAGTGTCATTTTATGTAAATTTTTCATGTCAGACATTCATCATGTAGGGGAGAGGAGGGCTAGTGTGGACAATTTTTACATAATTATAAAATTGTATATGTAGATATTTATTTTTTGTATTATTTTAGTGATTACTTATACCTCTTACGTTCATAATTATACCAATAGCTACAATTATAATCATAAAATCATAAACGCATTTTAAAATTTTTTTAAAAAGAGCTTACATTTGTCCACAACCATAGACAACCATTGATTTTACTAGGGGCTAATGTGGACACCAATAGAAACCAATAGATAACCAATAGATAATTGAAGTAAAAATTTAAAAAAAGTGTTCAAATATATATTTTTTTTTGAAGACAATAATAATACAGATCAATAAAAATAAAAATTCACTTCTATCCCATGTTAATCTTGGAGAAAGCGAATGTTCTTGGAGCTGCATTTTTTCTTTTCAGAGGTTCTTCGCTTGTCTTCTCTGGTATTTCGATAAGAATACAGAACTTTCCTCGTTTTCGTCAATTTTGACACTTTCTCGGACCAGCTTTTAGAAAAGGTTTGATAATTTCTGGACCCATTTTCGGAAACTTTTTTTTCGCTCCAATCGATGGGGAAAGGTCAAAAATGGATTTTAAACATCACTGGAGTACCTCCGGATCCTGGAAAGGACCTTTTTTGAACCATTTTCGGAAATTTTTTTTCGTCTCAATCGATTGGGTAAGTTCGAAAAAATAATTTTGGACAGCACTTAGGGTGGCTACTGGCATTGGAAAGTACCGTTTTCGACCTTTTAGGTGCTTAGGTGCTCCCCAAGTTGTCACAGAAAAAAAATATATACATACCTGCAAAAGATTGACAAATATCAGGGCCTACATGTCCCAATGGTCGTCAACAGTAGAAATGTAAGCGATTTTTTTCTCTCGCATTTCCATTACGCATTTATTACGATGACTGAGTGTCACTTGTGACGATATCTTTGATTGGTTCGTCGAATATGGATCCATTTTCTATATCTGCATTGGAAATCCGTACACAGCTGGCTTCTTCAATTATCGATACGTTTACCAACCGCAAGAGACCACTAGCTGAAGCTGTAAGAGAAGGACCTAAGTTACTCAAACTTGCAGAAGTTACTACGCTGTACGGTCATTATCTTTGTAAAAGTAATACGAGACATAAGAGATATATAGTCTGCTCTAAACAAGCTTAGTACCGTCGAAAAAATGCCAATTGTGCCTTTTGAAAAAAAAAGACAAAAAAAACATTTTGCTTCACCAATGGTTAAAAACCAGAATAAGTTTTGTAACAAGAAGAAGGTGAATAATAAGTAAGATTTTTCGAATTTGAGGTGGTCTGGTAGGCAATTTGATGAATATACCTTTGAAAATAAGCCACATTCATTCCTTATTGAGTGATACCTTGTTAACGAAAATCGATCCATAGTTTTCCCAGGAAAAATTCGAAGGTAAAAGTTTCACTGGTCGTTAAAAGGTTAACTTTGCTTTAATCCAATTTAATCCATATACCATAGTCACCCTAACACTCATACGTATATTCACATTTACTTATATATACTTCTGCTGTCATCAAGTGTGCTGCTGAATACCGCATGCTGTATGCAGCAAGACGTGAACATCAAAAAAAAAAAAATGGAAGGTTATTGGTTTTTAGATGATTTCTCTAACAGTGATTGCGTTTGAAGTGGCTATCGTTTGTCATTAAAAGACACTGGAAAACGACAAAAAAAAATGAAACAAATTAAAACAAATGGCTACAACTTGCGGCCGAAATGAATGCCACTTTTATTGCAAGTACGAAGCGCATCAATAATAAATGCCAGTTAAAATCTACATGACACAGATTGATTTTAGTTGCATCAATGAAATTAAAACAGATCATGTACTCCGTATTGAAAATAAATATTCATAAAATTCAATACGCAATCAAAACTTTAAGTGGAATTTTACAGCATTATTTCATTTGCAAATAGTTTATTCAATTGAATTTATTCCGCACAAAATGAATTGTTAATATAACATTATTATGATGGCCTCAATGTTATTAACAGACTCGAGTATTTACTTAGTGGTATTGAAATTTGACTTAATTGTCAAATATAACACGTGTGAATTGATGCGTGACACATGTACCCAGTTGAACGGGTAAGCATTATAGAACTAATGATACGAGTAGCATGGTTGACCTTCAAGCAAAATTGTCGTACCCTATTTCTAGCGTACTTCATTTTTCCTAACAAACAGCATTGAAGGACATGTTCACTCTGCCTTACGTCGACGTAATTTGCTGAAAACAACATGGAAATAAAACAACCGCATTGTTTTCTGCATTACGTGGTAAGGTGTAAAAGCAATGGGGTTGAAAGCAAAAGATTTACATACATGCCAACAAGTAGGTATACTAATGCGATTTATATATATAATGCTATGTACCCAATGTGCACAAAAACGGTTACGGACCCGGAACGGACTTCATAAATGGATCCGTTACGGACTCGTTTTTTTAAAACTAAAACGGATCCATTACGGACTCGTTTTTTTAAATAAAACGGATGCGAGCCGGACTCGTCTTTTTTAACTAAAACGGATCCGTTACGGACTATTTTTTTTTATATAAAACGGATGCGAGCCGGACTAATTTTTTTAAACTAAATCGGATCCGTTACGGACTCGGAACAGACTTCTTATACGGATCGGTTCTGGACTCCTTTTTGGTGAATTAAATGGATCCGTTCCGAAGTCGGTTTATGTAAATAAAACGGATCCGTTCCAGATTCCGATTCGGATGCGAAACTGTGGGTGATTCGCCTCCAAACAGCGGGAAGGCTCGTCCGCGTTGTTGGATCCGTTTCGAACGCGGAACGAACTTCATATTCGGATCCGTTTCGGATTGGCTTTTTTGTTAGGTAAGCTCCTGGTTCAAACCCCGGCGACGGCATAATTTTTTTTAATTTTTTAATTTAAAGGTATTTAAAAAACAAAAAGAAGTAGAGAACTGTATTTGCCTAGTTTGAAAATATTTTGAAAACTGCCTTTTATGTTAATAATAAATAACGAGTCCGTTATGGATCCGTTTTTTTTTAATAAAACGGATTCGATCCGGACTCATTTTTAGTTATTAATATGAAAGCCAGTTTTCAAGATATTTTCAATATATATAGTTCTTTTTTTGTTTTTTAAATTCTTTCAAATTAAAAAATAAAAAAATTTAAAAAAAAAAATTATGTCGTCGCCGGGATTTGAACCAGGAGCTTCCCTGATTAGACAATGGTTGTTGCATGCGCAGTTTAACGATATTATTTTAGTAGGTCTTTAAAATGCTGTCGGTAGCTGAGTTGGGTAAAATGAGCATCTTTGAACAGTGGCATGACGCAGGACGCGGGTTCAATTCTGTGATCTGGTGACGTAAAAAAAATGTAATTTCTCCTTTGAAGTTTTAAAAACGTATTAATTACATTAATAAACAATAAGTGACAACAACAGCATTTCACATCCGAATCGTATCAGAATCGGAATCTGGAACGGATCCGTTTATTAACAAAAAAACCAATTCGAAACGGATCCGAATTTGAACGCGGACGGACGCGGACGATCCTTCCCGCTGTTTGGAGGCGAATCATCCACGATTTAGCATACGAATCGCATCAGAATCGGAATCCGTTTCGGATAAATAATACGAAGAAGCGGATCCTAAACGAATCCGAAACGGATCCGTGTGGCACACTGGGTATACACGGCTCTGTGCACACATATTTAAAATTGAGAATTTGAATGAAAGTTGTACAAAAACTAGCCTGAAACTAATTTTTTTACCAAGCCATGCAAACATCAACATGCTTACCACTTGTCTTATGGCGTAAGCTTTTGTGTGACAGTTTAAAACGGAAGGAAATTTTTGATCTTCTTAAAATCCCTTTTCCATAATAATCATTAGTCTCTTCTTCTCCGAGTGGACTCCTTGCTTATGCCACACCCATTCAAATAAAATGTCAGTTTCCACATCAATTCGTTTAGCGTAGCAATATATTTGCTATGCACGTAAGTGTGAAAATTGTGCTTTAACCACAAAGTAACAATTGAAACAACATCATTGCCACAGCCGTCAATAAGTATGAATGGGTTTGGATAATGACCTTTACCCAACAAATAATCAATTGATTTTAAAGCAAAAATTAATAAATAATTAAGTCAGTTTGCGTGCATTAAATGATTTTGTGGTTTAAATCAACGAGTATAATTTCAGCAATTTATTTCGAAATAAGGGCAGTGATGATTTTTATATAAGTCAATTGATATACAAATCAATTGAGAATATTTTGTAAAAATTGTTTGAAAATGAGCAAAATAAATTTCTTAAGCAGCAATTTTATAATAATATGCAGCGAAAGTTAATCATGACACAAGGTAGGTTGAAAAATAGTCAGACAATCCTAGTGGGAAACGGGGAAGTAAAAGAAAAACAAAAATTTACAAATCACTTATGCCTTTAAAATGGCTTGGTATCCTAATTTGAAAGATATTTTTCTGTATAGCAAAATTATAGTTCCACAACATCTAATGACAGATAAAGAATCATAATAAAAGCTGATTATAAGGACATTAGAGGGTATGTCTCGCATATGTGTCAATACTACGTAGTATAAAGACACGCATGAGACATGTTATCTCACGTTTCGCTTAAGTCTTTATACTTTTCATAATAAAATGTTTAAAAAGACACGAGGCAAGATGTCTCATAAGTGTCTCTATAGTGAAATACATCCCAAAAACATATGGGTAAATTAATAACACAAAAATCCAGCTTACATAGCAGTGATGTCGTTAAAAAACTAATTATCGTAATTAGCTCTTGCTAGAGCAAGATATAAAATCATGATATAGAGGGACGTAAACATGTCTTTAATATATATTTTTAAAGCTCATAATAGGCTGATTATAAATATGTATTGTATATAAGTTGGTCTCATACGTAAATAATAAAATGCTTATAAAGACATGAGACGGACTAAAATTAAATGTTTAATAAAAAAAAGTGTCTTTCAAATGACTTTTATGTCTATAGTCAAGCCACCTCATGTCTCGTGTGTGTCTTTATAATGTATATAATAACATGTTTATGAAGACTTGAGACCGAATGTCTCTTGTGTATCTCAATACTATAAACATAAAAGTCATTTGTAAGGAAATGCCGTCTCATGTTTTGTTCAGCATTTTTTTAAACACTACACGAGATATGGTACCTCATGTCTTGCATGTGTCTTAATACGAGGCCGCGAGGGCACATTATTGTCAATATTTTGTCTATTTAAGTGCTTGACCAAAACAAATGTGAGAAAGATATGATTCACTTTTAATGCATAATATGATAGTACTTGGAGACCGACCACTGTTCGGTTTTTCGTTTTGAGGTTGACAAAATCGAAAAAATATGGAATTTGTTAAAAAAAGTTGACTAATATTGAATAAGTAGAAATATTTAAAATACATTACAAAGAGTTGAAAAGCCAAAAATAAAAATTAGGATAGTTGTAAGAGGTTGAAAAACGTCAATAAAGATTAAAACAAGTAGTATGGGCAATTTTGAAATGGATTGAAAAGGCGAAAAATGTTGGAAAAGTCGGAAAAAAATGGAACAGAAAAAAGTTGAAGCGTGAAAGTGAAAAGTGTTGAAAAAGTTGAAAGAGGTTGAAAATCTCCAAAAAGTTGAAAATCTCGAAAAAAGTTGAACGATGTTGAAAAAGTCGAAATAAGTTGAATGAGTTTGACAAAGTCGGAAAAATATGGAAAATGTTGAAAGAGGTTAAAAAAAGTTGATGCAATCCAGTCGAAGTCCATTTAATTTCAGAGTTTTTACTAACCGACATATGTATCTATACCAAATTTTAAAAAGATAACTCTCATAGCACACTAAATATAACACAAAACGTATTATGCTTGTATGGGAGGTGCCACGCCCACTGAATCAATCCTGTCGAAATCCAATTAATTTTAAAGCTTATAGTAACCGACATCTCTATACAAAATTTCATTAGGATTACTCGTACAGTTCACCAAATATAGCACAAAACGTTTTTTGCTTATATGGGAGGTGCCACGCCCACTGAAGCAACCCCGTCGAAATACATTTAATTTCAAAGCTTGTAGTAACCGACACCTCCTCACCAAATTTTAGGAAGATTACTCTCATAGCACCCTAAATATAACATTTAGCGCTTTTTTCTTTTATGGGAGGTGCCACGCCCATATGTACTATTGCGCCCATTTTTGGTTAAAAAATACCTTATAGCAAGTATACCTACCATGCTAAACTTCATATCGACTTCATTGTTAGTTTTCCTATTATAACGTTTATAAATATTATGGGCTGTGCCACGCCCTTCAACGAGTTTTGCCAGTATAGTGACATATTGTGTTATGATGACTGCTTTTAGTGGTATTATCTATAAAATTTTTATGAAAATCGTCAGTGCCGTTTTTGATTAATATTGAATCAAAATTTGGAATTATTGAAAAGTGCCACGCCCACTTTTCCGATTCCGCCCACTTTTGGCAAAATCTCAGAAATTTATGATCTGCATCTGTGTACCAAATTTTATTATAATATCTTGAATGGTTTTCGAGATATGACGATATGAAAATAAAAGTTTAGGGCTGTGCCATGCCCCTCCAGGTGTCTTTGATAAGTTAAAATCCAGCCCAATCCTAATTTTGTTTACATATGTACCTAACTCCCAAGTTTCATCAAAATCGCTGCACCCGTTTTGGAAATAAAGTCTGAAAATATAAATATATATATATATATATTGTAATCTCTCATTAGGTGTTTAAAAGGCACCTGATAAACTTTTAAAAAAGAAATGTGTGTCTAATTTGAGACTTTAAGGATTTATTAATGACTTTATTTCCAAATGATGATGAACTTATTATATATAATTTTATTATCAAATTTCATTTTTACTTACGAATTGTACAACGGACTCGAACTCATGCCCCGTAAGTAAAAATGAAATTTGATAATAAAATTATATATAATAAGTTCATCATCATTTGGAAATAAAGTCATTAATAAATCCTTAAAGTCTCAAATTAGACACACATTTCTTTTTTAAAAGTTTATCAGGTGCCTTTTAAACACCTAATGAGAGATTACAAAGAGGGGGTCTTTATACTCAATACACTAAAAGGCTCTTACAAGTCCATAGAAAAAATTTATAAATATAATATGTTGTCTTGGAACTTGTCTTTTAAAGGCTTTAAAAGAATCTACAACACATTTTTTTGCTACAAGGGATGCCGCGCCATGTCTCTTTATATTATCCACTTTTATATCTATTTAAAGCGCTTTACCAAGACAAATATATGAAAAATATGATTTTCCTTTAATGTATAATATATAATATTACAAATAGCGAAATAAATATCATGCAGGACAATGGATAGTTGGGAAATGGGTTCGAGACCGGCGCACAGCGCATAAGTAAAAATTGAATTCGATAAGAATATATAAAATTAAACATTCGTAATAATTTTATTCTTTCAAAAATCTTTAAGACACATCCCTAAGTCTTTTTGAAAGATCACTACACAAGGCACATGTCTGAATTTCACCATCCTTTAAAACAATGTAAATTTTTAAGGCTACGACAATGCCCTATAACTTACTCTTCAAGGGTATTTCTTTTAAAGTGCTGTTCAGATACCTTTATATATAATGTATGTGTAGATTGACTCCGAAGTAATGAAAAATTAAATTAATGTCATTTATTGCTATTAAATACATACACACCTGCTCAGAATAATAGGTACACCTCGCAGTTTTTAGTTTAAACTTCATTACAAAAATATTTTGGAAATATAGAATAAAAATCGTAGTGGTAACGTGAATAACACAATTTGGTAGCACGATCTTCAGTAAAACAAATCATGTAATTCCCCTAAGTTTTGAACGTTTCTACTTATTGTGTATAGTTTGAAAATTTGCCTGCTCAAAATAATAGGTACACCTGCAAGTTGGTTCAAATTTTTGTTTGACAACATTTTTTTTTTTTAATTTTTTGAGCTTTCCTTAGAAGAACGGTGAGTTTTCTTTAATTAAATCTTAAAATGCAGTGAATTGACAGCAAAAAATTTTAGTTGAGTTGGGTCGTAAATCAAATTGATCTACTTAGGAATACAGATTGGCTTTAAACTTGAAAAAAGAAAGAAAATCTCTTCGATGCAGCTTGCAGGTTGCTGAATATATCTCATAATTTTCTGAGAAATGTATTTAAAAATAAACCGCAAAAAGAAACTCGTGGTAGACCATCAAAAACCGCTCCAACAGATGATCTTCATATTGAAAGTATCGAAAAAACAGGCATATTTAAATCTTCAAAGACAATTCGACGACGTTTACTAAAGGTAAACCTACCTGGACGCATAGCTAAAAAAGTTGTTTTGCTAAGGAAAGAAAAATTGAACATGAGGCTAAATTTTGCAAGGGATCATGAAAACTGGTCATGACCTGAACGGCAGAAAAAGTGGCGTAATATCTTAAGGAGAGATGAAACTACGATTAATTTATTTCGAAATGATTGAGAAAAGAATGTGCGACGGCCTAAAAGCAAAGAGTTTCACGTCAGATTCACAAAAAAAAAACTTACACACGGAGGCGGAAATATTATGGTGTGGTAGTGTTTTCCTTAATATGGGATAGGTCCTATATTCCGGACAACGAGTAAAATGACAGCTGCCAAATACACAGTTATACTAGAAAACGCAATGCTGCCCTATTCTGAGGAAAACATGCCCTTGCTGGATCTATTAGCAAGATAACAACCCAAAAAACACACCTCTTGTGCTTGTAACAAAATGTTTTGAGGCCAATAAAGTCAATGCGCTTAGCTGGCCGAGTCAGTCACAGGATTTAAAGCAGATAGAAAACCTGCGGGGGGGCCTTAAAGAAGAAAATAAGCAAAAAAAATGTTCACGAATACGGAGCGATAGTGGGAATGTATCCAAGAAATATGCTGTGAGATACCCAAAGAAACCTGCCAGGCTCTAATCAAAAGTATCCCAAGAAGAGTAATCCAAAATAAAGGTGAATACACTAAATAATGAAAGTGTAAACAAAAAAGTTCATATCTTTAACATTTTCTTTTGTTTTTCTGTATATCATTCCGGTGTACCTATTATTTTGAGCAGGTAAATATTGAGCAAATAGTATTCATTGACCTCAACTTTCGTACCTTATGGTAATACTTAAAAAATTTATACTTTTTTTATATATATAAAGACTACGAAGATATCTGCATTTTTGTTTTCTAAAATATTTTGAATAAAAAGTTTTTCCGTTGAGTTGAATTTTGAACTCTACGGTGTACCTATTATTTTGAGCAGGTGTGTATACTTTTAATATACAGAATTAGTAAGAAAAACTTCCATTTCCCGTTAAATTCAACAATGTTTATCCATTTAAGGTTTTATTTTTACCTAGAAAAGCTTAAAGTTGTTTTATTTAAGCTGAAATTATTTTTTGTGTAACCTTTTATTAACTCAACGTTTGAATTTAATTGGAGCGCATTAACTGCGTCAAAAATCAAGTTTTATCTTATTATTTAGTTTATTCTGAGTAAAAGGGATCAGTATACTTGGTAACATCTGAGCTTTGCTTTTAATTAATTGTTTCGTGTGTTCCTCGCAATAAAATGTCATTGGGAGTATTTAACTTAAGAAATGTAAGAAAGTAGTTAAAGGTCATGCTAAACGTCAACCGGAAGGACATAAAAAGCAATTAAGTAAAAGAAAATGAAAACAAATTAAATGACTTGATGTAATATGAATTTCTATTGGAAATGAGTTGAACACCTAGTGAACATTTCAGCATCATAAATATTTTTAATTTAATTTTCCTCATTCAAGTAGAATTGCTTAAAAAAGAAAGAAGAAAATTTTATAAAAAAAATATTTTGTTGATATGCCGCTATGTTGCTTTATATAAAATCATCTTTAAAAAATTTGATAAATCTAAGATACCCAAAGCGTTAGCGTGAAACAGAGCCACAGAGCTGACGGTGTCACTTTAAAGATCTTCAATAATTAGAATATGGAAATTTAAGCCCGTGCTGAAAATTTTATGCAGTTTTATTGGGAGTAACCTGCCTCTACTTGCACTCATCGGACTTTTGTATCAGTAGATTCAAGAAAAAATGTTTACCTGCCTTCTGAGCTATTTTAATTTTTACTAAATCGGTTGCCTTAAATATTGGTCTGAGCAGCTAAATATGGAAACATTTTGGTTCAACTTTCCCAACTGAATATGTAGCACAGTTGGTGCATTGATATATGTTGAATTCAATACTCAGCTCCTGCATTTTTTAGTGCATGTTGCAAACGTTTTGCATTGATAAATTTCAATGACGTTGTTGTTGCCTTCATCTTCGTCATCAGCTTCGCAATGGTTGTGGTTCTAGTCACAAAAATGGTTTAAACTGTCGTCCAATGCTTTAATTTAAACGCTGCACGAACAATGAATACGTAATGAATTGAATTTAAAAACGATTTCGCGTCTATGGTATTCATTTGGAGTAAATTTAACTTGAAATAGTAAAAAATTAATATTGCTTAAAAATTTAACACAGTGCCATCTTTAGTAGGGTTTGAAAATAAGAGCAAACTGCTAAAATTTACTGGCTTACATATAGTTTCGTTTGTTGGGAATCACTAGACATCAACAAAAACTGATCATACGTATTTACAACCCCAACAGAAATTCAGCCCACCTGTAAAAGAGTCCTAAACACATAAGATGATAGAATGAATGTTAGCTTCAAGTCACTTCTGTATCCCTTTCTTCTGCATACTTTTCTAACAGAATGCACGTGGTGGAGTATCTCGGAAAGACTTGAAAAAGAAAAAGTTATTCGAGCAAACGAAATATCAGTCTTTCCCAGCGATCCGACTTAGAGAAGCTGGGTACCAAAGCATTACGGGCATTGCTCTATCCTCGACAAACTGCCAAAAGAACTGACTAATCTTCCAGCAGATTATACCTATCCTAGACTCAACTTCGAGAAAAATTTTCAGGTGGAGATTCCGGAGATGGTTCAGCGGGAGCAGGGCTCTATCGAATTAAATTTTGAAACCGCCATAATTTCTAAATCCCAACTCAGCTAGTGTTTTCCAAGCAGAAGTCGTTGCTATTTTATTAGCTTGTAGGCTATTGGGCGACACTAATGTGGCTTCTCCGATAGCCAGGCCGCCATCAAGGCTCTAAACTCGGAAACGTTAAAATCTAAATTAGTAGTACTATGCAGGAAGGAATTAGCAAGGCTAGGACGTCAGCTAGACATAACCCGCATATAGGTTCCAGGCCACAGGAACATTGAAGATAATGAAAGGGCTGACGAGTTAGCAAGGCACGGTTCCTCCCTTGATGAAACCGGAGCCTCAGATTTCGCGCATATTCCAATTTGTATAGTTAAGAAAAAAATCTTCTCGCACTTTCTTTCCGAGGCAGCAAAGAACTGGAGTTCCCTGTAAACCTGCAGAATATCCAGAGCAATATGGCCATCTTATAATAATTCAAAAACCACTGACCCATTGTCCAAGAGTGGCAAAGACATCGCGCGAATCACCGCGACTTGCACTGGACACTGGACTATCGGCAAGCATGCTAAAAAAGCTGGGCATCCCATTCAACCCTTATTGCCGCAGTTGTCTGAATTTAAATGAGAAAGAATCTGTTGAGCACTTTCTCTGCATCTGTCCGGCCCTTGCTAGAATTAGGCTCGGATGTCTAGGACAAGCTTTCTTTAACAACCTCAGTGAATTGGCCGAAACTGCAATCGGATCGCTGCTTAACTATCTCACAAGACTAACTGGATATAACTTTTATTGTTCCCAGGGTCTTAATTAAAATTTCTTGACAATCTTCTTAATAGCTTTGTAGGGTCGTTTATGTGGTTTTAAAACGGCACACCAGTGCTACTTAATGGCTTCTAGCTTGGCTGCTAAACCGTCACTCTAACTTAACCTAACCTATCAGTCTTTCACAACTTATAGCTGAATAACATAAACAGTTGTCGATAAATACTATTTGCGATTTGCGTGCGACCAGATCTGTCTAGAGCGGTGTCATGTCATAACCCCAATGGTCATAATGCCCAAAAAATTTCGAGCGTTATGTTCATCTTAAAAACGGTGATAATCCCCAAAATAATTTTAGGGTTTTTGACCATTGATAACGATGCCATAATTCCAATCATTTTGAGGATTATGATCATTGGGGTTATGACGGGTACCGTCTAGAACTGACTTTTAACAAATGTTGCATATCCAGAAAGCATGAAGAACTTGCTAAGTCACACCCCATCGGTCAAATCTACGATTCAAACGTAAAGTCGTTAACCTTTTTCCTCAGTATTATCAATGGGAATGTCACTTTGTTAATTCTGTTGAAAATTTTCATTCAAAAATAAAAAATTCTATTGCCCTCTTGAAGCTAATATTCCAGACAGCTGGCTTCTAAATTTATAGACGATGACATTCGGTAAACATGTGCAAATTGCCCTCATTTGTTTTACTTTCTGTCAATGCAACAGCGACAACATCTACGACAAGAAAAACAACCGCGGACAAGCAATTAACTTGAAAACTGTCAAATGTCATTCATACATGCGACTACAATTTCAGCGGTGGCGGTGGCGGCGTCACCATACAATGCAGTGCAGTGGATTTTTAGGGATTCGGTTGCGCACGCTGTTTTTGATGTCGGTTTTTTTGTTTGATTTATCACAGCACAGTATTTTCATATTTTTTCTTTGTGTTTGCTCTATAGTTCGAAAATAAATTTATTTTTGGAAAAATCATTTAAAAATATCACTTTTTTTTTTCAAAGAGATAACCGACCAGCATGATTTCTTTTGTAGTTGTAATGGAAAAATGCATTACGAATGAAACCCAGTACAGTAGAAGTTGAGATTCGCGCTATTTTAAACGCTTGTTGACTGCAGAACATATCTAATCCGGCAGAACAGACACTAGGCAACTTTTTTTTATTTTATTTCAAGTTCAATCGAGTCTCTTATTTTCTTTTTAAAAAATATGATTGAAACTTTATACAAAATTCTTGATCTAATGCGCTTTTTTTGATGTTGTTTATCCAGTGATTTTCCGCTATTTTGATTAGAAATTAAATACCCGTAGAGATTTGAATTTTGTCTTGTACATCTCTTTACACTTTACTCCTCTTAAAGAGTACATACATACATATATACTTTCCATCATGCCCGAAACTTCTTTGACTACACTGTGTGCAAAAGATCTATAGTTGGCATAGCCAGTTTTATATATCATACTGCTACATTTTTTACTATCCTATAATTTAATTAGGAGCATTAGGTCTGAACAAAATTTGTGTGGCTATTTCGAACAGCTGTTAAAAGTTTAACATTGTCAGATCGATCTGATTTTTGACATATCACTTTCTAACAGTCAGCGTTTCGATGTTTTGAGACTTACTCTTCATCTTTTTTTTTCCACCAAAATGCTGAGCCATAAGATTTTCTAAAGTCTTTCTTTACTTTCTTAATCTCAGTTAAGATAGGAGTATGGTTGGCGTTAAGTTTTCAATACCTGCCTTAAGCAGCAATTTATATATAATGGGTTATATTTGTTTTTTCAGTGTACTAGTAAGGGACTAAGATTCGGAAGCATAATGCAACACTAATTAAATTAAATTGGATTATTGTTGATTCATGAGGTTATTTTTGATTTATAAATTTTTTGGAGTTGAGTATGGAGATATCTTGCTTGATTGATTTTTGCTGCTTCATCTTCCGAAGTACTCCCTTTTAGTAAAAATGCTACCAAGATAGCAGGAAGATATGTATTCCCTGGTAGAAATCATAAGTATTTATTGGCATTAAAAATGTCCACTGGCCAAGAAATGGCCATTAAAACTGGCCAGTTTTATGGCATTTATGAAACGGGTTTTCTAATCGTTTTCGAGAATTTAATGGCCAGTAAAACGAAAATAGGAAATATCCATTTAATGCCCAATAAATGCCGAAAAAATTCTCAAAACTGGTCATTAAATATGTCACTAATAATGCTCGAAAAATGTTCTAAAAATGCTCAAAAAATGCCTAGAAAATGTTCAAAATTAGCTCGAAAAATATTGTAAAAATTACATATTATAATAATATTTTCTCGTAAACTTTTAAGCCGAAACCTACGCGCACGTTTTGTACTATTATACATTTTAATTAATTATAATAAACACAACTATGACGCGAGTACATAGATATTAAAATTATATAACGTTCCTCAAGCAAGGTTAATAAATATAAGCATTTTTTTACAATACGACAACTTTCTGGCATTTTTTAGAAATTTTTTGGTAATTTTTTGAAAATTTTTGGGCATTTTTTGGACATTTTTCGGATATTTGTCGGACATATTTTGGACATTTTTCGAATATTTTTCGGACATTTTTGGGACATTTTTTGGACATTTGTAAATCGGTTTCTTGACATTTTTCAACAGTTTTCGGGCATTTTTTCTGCTTCTTCCTTGAAGCATTTTAAATGTTCAAAAATTTGTCAAAAACTGTTCATGAATAACTAGGCATTTCACTGGCGAAAAAATGGCAATTGCTTGGGCATAAACTGTTCGATGGTAGAATTTAACTTTGCAACGAAACCAAGAAATCGGCATTTTTTGGATATTTTTTTTAAGCTAAATGTCCAATAACTGGCCAATAATGTTTTGATTTCTACCAGGGCTCTTTCCATGTACGTAAAGGTTTGGGGGAAGCGTACTAAATAATATTGCGTCAGTTTTTGCAGTGCTAATGCATTATTTACCAGTTACTTGCTGATCAATATGTCTTGTAACAAGAAAAGATAAGCAATTTCTAAAATAAATTTCTTCGAAACAAATGCCATTTTTTTTTTTTGTGCTTTTCTGAAATTATTATTTTGTTGCAAAAACTCTGAAACATAGATAATTACGGACTTCAAAACAAAAAAAAAAAATCTCCATTTAGCTGCATTATATACCATTTATATTCTAGTCATATTTTTCCACATATGTTTCTGACTTTTAATTTGGCGCTATTTATTTTTGCTCAAGTTGAATGACAATTTTATGTATTAAGCACATGTTACCCAAAAAACTGGTTTCAAACTTTTTTTTCTTTCAGAAGTATATATAAGTAGCATTTTATAAGAAAAACATCATTCAAGCAATATTTCTACGTGTTTTCTCTATTAAATTTTTTTTTATGTTTTTATGTTGTTTTATGTGCTCCTTAGTGCCAACCGAAAAGTACATCTATGTAACTATTAATAAATTTTTTGTTTAATTTTTTTAATTATAATTGAATTAATTATATTATATATAATTATAATTTAATTATTGGTAAGAAATATTATATTAATTGCTTATCGATGGGGATAAGTGATTTTCATGACATCACCAGAGGTCGTCTCTAGTTCCAAACAGTGCCATATTTCAGTATACAGTCAAATTCCCCATAACTGGACACCCACCGTCGCAGTATATACATGTCCTGCTATGGGAGATGTCCGCTTATGGGGGAGGAACAACAATTTTTGTTTGAAATTGCCGTTTATTGAATTTATTGAACAAATCTACACACTACAGAAATTTTGATCATGTAGTAGATTGTTTTAACTTCGATTGGCTTAACTGAAAATGTTGAGTCTCAATGCAACAAAATCATCTCTATCAAAATTTTTCAAACGGGCAACTTGCCTCAAAGCCTTAACATATGAAGCTATGGGGTCAGCAATTTCTTCATCAGTCCATCTTCAGCCTCGCCTATCTCTGAAGTGACACTTTGATTTTCAAATTGTACTTCTATATTGTTGTTTTCAGTTAATAACCTTTGATCTACTTTCGAAAATTCGTTCAAACCAGCGAACTAGAATGAACGAAAAAGTCGAACTTTACTCAATGCTTTTGACATAAATGTGAGCATTCGCATTATAAGGGGAACCACCAAATTGATTACTTTCGAAATAAAACGAATTAAAATTTGTAAAAAGGAACGAAGTATTTAATACAATTCGTATATAATTCTGTCCTTTTAAGAGAGATATTTTAATCAAAATGATATAGAATATAGTGTCCCCGTCCGGTTATTGGAGCGTCCGTCTATCGGAATTAGTTCTGAATGGAAAAGTTAATGAAAAGTGAGTGTCGCGGCAATGTGTCTGGTTATGGGAGCTGTCCGGCTATTGGGGCTGTCCGTAATGGGGAATTTCACTGTATTTTCCAAATTTTTTTTTTGTCCACAAATCGATGGCACGAGATCGAAAAAGTCTTTAGTAGAAGTGGTTAAGAGTCCTAAAAGTGTCCGATTATCGTCCATTTTTGAAGTTTTTTTTCTATCAATTTATTCTGCTATGATTCTTAACTGGTCAATGCAAAACCTAAAATATAGTGTGCTTGGATATTCTTAAACGTCGGCTAACAAAGCTTACTGATGATATAATTTAGAAGTGGTTGAAACTAGTATAAGCAGCTTATTTATTACTATTGAATGCATTTTGCGCTTGTAATTTATTAGTGTTTTTTCCACGTACATTACTGAACTGGAAGCTCAGTAAAAAGTATACTGTAAAAAATATTTATTGAAATATAATAATTATCAGCAGTTAATATAACGTTTCTTAGTATTAATTTTAAAAAGCTATTTCTAAAAATATTCTTTAAAATTGGGCAGCTTTTGCAATTACAAAAAAGCTATAAATAAATATTTTGTGTCCCCAGATTTAATATTGTTTGGATATTAATTTCATGCTTGCTTATTTATTTTGAAATACCAATAATAGTCCAATTAACAATACTCAGCTTTAGCTTCAATCTAAGTAGCAATTGTTCATTTACCATTAAGCACCAGAACAAATTTAAAATGCGTATTGTAATTACACAATGAACTAAACCGCAATGTTGCAAATCCAATAAAAGTCTTTCAAAGGCTTTTTGCTTCAGCCAATTTGTTCACGTCAGCTGAATACTGAATCTAATGGGTTAATTGGCGCTCTAACGATTTGTAAAAGGCTTAGTAGTAATTACAAAAATTTCCGTTTCATAGAGGTTTAAGCTAGCATGAGTTTTCTTAGACATAAAATATGCTATTAAAGTCAATTTTTTACAAAACTCAAAACAAAAAACGCTAACTCATCATACGTCCGCATCATCTATAAAGACAACTCTAACAATAACGGCAACAAAAACGTCCATAAGACATGAGTTTTTCATAAAAAAAAACACAACACCATATGCTTAAAACAAATTAAATTTCTTTGAAACTCCGCAGCAATAAAATAAAAACCCTTACATATATAGACAAAAACCCAACGACGCGACGATATAAACGTGTCGCCAAGCGGAAACGGAAGCTAAACTTTCTTGTCACCATATTTGTGTATCTGTGTGTTTGTATGTCTGCTGCACAAGTGTACACAAGCGTGTGTGCTGATTAGCGCCAACAAAAAGTAGCAATTATTTGTTTTTCTATGGTAATAGGTATGCGTGTAAAATTTTTTGTGTGTGCGATGAATCCCTTTTCGTCACCATCATCAAATGGCATGAAACCAACATAATTTTAATGGCACAATCATTTAAATACCTACGTGTTGCTTAGGTTTTTGTTGTGAAAAGGGGTGTTTATTTTTATTTATTTGGCTACACTGTAAATACTTTGAATAATTTTATACTAAAAAAAACTGGTAAATTTTTGTGGAACTTTACGACCGTTGCCTCAAAATATAAAGCAATTCTAGCGAAAGCAAAAATTTTGTTTGAAATTAAAAAAAAAAAGAAGCAACTGAGGGCAATGTAAGTTTATTAATGCATTGTATTGATTTAAATTGAATAATTTAAAAAAGTCGAAAATATTAGCAAGTCGAAAAATGTGAATTTGAAAATTGCTGAAAAAGTCGGATAAATGTTTTAATAATAGAAAACTTGAAAAAATTTGTAGAAAAAGTGGAAAGAATTTTGAAAATCACGGATATTACTAAAAAAGTCCTAAATATGTTAAAAAGATCCGTAAATTTTTTAAAGTCGAAGAAGGTCGAAAAAGTTGTAATTTCGATATGTCGGATAGTTTTAAAAATTTCAATTTCTTGAAAAAGTGTTTTTTCGACAAATCCGAAATAAATCGACTACCGCAGCGTTGCTAGGAATTTTTCAACCTTTACCAACTTATTCGACATTATCAGACATTCATCGCCTTTCCGACATCTATTGACTTTTTGGGTAATTTTCAATAACATTCGATGAGCCTTTCAAACTTTTTTTCGGAATTTTAGATACTGTTCGACTTTCTTCAACTTTATTAGTAATCTTAGCAACTCTCTCTCGATAGGTTTCAATTATATTCGAATCCGTTTGAAACTGCTTGATTCTTTTCAATCGTAACATTTGGAAAAATCATTAAATCACGTTGCGAGCGCTTGCACCCAACTGTTATATAAAAAAAGTGAAAGAATAACACTGTGGAACAAATTTTTTTTTTTGCAAAAGTCTACTCGGACTTGACGCTGCGGTAAGAAAATATAGGCCAAAACAAAAAACCATTTGGCTCAGTTTGTTCAAGTTGGCTCAAATTTTCGAGAAATGAAAATTTGAATTTTGCACCTTTCCATATATCTCGAAAGCAAACTGAGTTTTATTGCATCTGATGCTGGGGTTTTAATCATCTCTTCAATATCTATAACTTTCACCAACAAATCAGATCTTTTGGATGCATTTTCGGCAAGTTGGAGCAAAAAATTCTCAAAAAAAGTAACATTTTTTCGGTTAGAAAGGGTTAGTGTCAAAAAATTTGGTTTAAATCTTATATCATTTTAAAGGGGATAAACTGAGCTTTATAAATATGTTAATAAGACTAATGACAATTTTTTTTGGTAAAACAACGGTTTTTTGAAAAAAAAAAAATTGGTCCAAATTCCGGAAAAGTCGTAATATCTCGAAAACTACGAGCTGGATTTCAAAAATTTTGAGATCAATATTGTAGCTTGTTATATTAACTTTCATATGACACCTCTATTTTGGAAATCAATGCAGCGATTTCCGACTTATATAGATTTTTAGAAAAGCTATATCCACAATTTCCGATGGCTATATCTCCGAAACGAGCGTCACTTTTTGATTCCATAATCATTCTTAGAATTCAAAATTACATAAGAAAAGATTTGGCATGTAATCAATTTAGATTGTGTGCTCAACTGTATTTGTTCCTTTAGCTACTTTCAGCTACTCTAAATTTGAATGGTATTTATTTGGTTTGATGAAAGAAACAAATTATAAGCCAAATATTTTCTTATGTGATTTTGAATTCTAAGAATGAATATGGAATCAAAAAGTGACGCTCGTTTCGGAGATATAGCCATCGGAAATTGCGGATATAGCTTTTCTAAAAATCTGTATAAGTCGGAAATCGCTGCATTGATTTCCAAACTAGGAATGTCATATGAAAGGTAATATAATTAGTTAGAATATTGATCTCAAAATTTTTGAAATCCGGCTCGTAGTTTTTGAGATATTACGACTTTTCCGGAATTTGGACAGATTTTTTTTCAAAAAAATTATTAGTCTACAGTTTTATTAACATATTTATAAAGCTCAATTTATTCCCTTTAAAAAATATAACATTTAAACAAAAATTTTTGACATTAACCCTTTCTAACCGAAAGAATGCTATTTTATTTGAGAATTGTTTGCTCTAACTTGCCGAAAATGCATCCAAAAGATCTGATTTGTTGATGAAGGTTGTAGATATTGAAGATATGAACAAAACCCCAGGATTAGATGCAATAAAACTCAGTTTGCTTTCGAGATATATCGAAAAAACCACATGAATCTAGTCGCAAAATTCAAATGTTCATTTCTCGAAAATTTGAGCCAACTTGAACAAACTGAGCTAAATGGTTTCTTGTATTGGCTTATGTTTTCACCACCCAGCGTCAGATCTGAGTAGACTTTTGCAAAAAAAATTTTGTTCCACAGAGTAATTCTATGGCCGGAGTTAGAATCAGCGTTGAAACCTGCATTATATAATTTTTATTCAGATTTCCGATAGACGTAAAACTAACCAGTAATGAACCAAAATGTATATTTTCGATGACTGACAAGGTTTTTAGAGACCTATGATTTTTTCAATAATGTGGGATTTCAATACGGCTCGATCCTAAGTGATTTCTATTAATCCATTTGCTGAATAAGAAAGACACCGTCGAAAATTTCATGCCAAAGCGTTTGATGTCAAATCCGTATTGACTGTCAACGTGCCGGATGAACCAAAAACCAATGAAGATGATGAAATTCGATTCATTTTGATATGGTCTCCCAGACTTTAGATACGGTTTTAGCAGCTTAACCGTAGGAGGTTCAGGGATTTTTTTGGCGCTTACTGGTACAACTAGGTCTGCGCATAATTATATGGGATTTGTATAAGCAGGTGTACTGAAAGTATGGGTGAATGTGCTAAAAGCTCATAAAAAGAGGTTCTCCGTCGCCGCTTCTAGGAAGTCATGAACGGATTCGTCTCTTACACGCAAAACAAAAAAGTTATTTACACATTTATATTTAAAGGTCTGCACAGACCTGGTTGCGCCGTATGAACTATTTCGTTTTTAAACATGACCCACTTCGTTTGTAAACACGAATAAAACCGAACATAAGCACATAAGCGGACTGATTTTGTGCTCTTTAGGTTATCCGTAGCCGCTTCTAGGAAGTGTAAAAATGGGCGTGGTCTGACGTATCCTACGCCACAAAAGATTATTAAAAAAATGGTATAAGGCTGTTTTATAAATGAAAAATAAATCAACATTACGGCATCACTAACCAACCAGGGTTACCTTGCCAAAGCCTGTCCCGATACCCGAAAATGCCTGAATTTTAGCAAATTTTGTTGTTTTAATTAAAACTGTAGTATATTACAGCTCGAAATGTATGCCAAATGGTAGAGCTCGAAGAGCCTAAGCAGAATATATAAGATTGCCTTGTCAAATAATGTCTAAAAGATTCAAAACGATATTTATTTTGAAATACTTTCTACCATATAACTATACTGTGCTACTGTCGACCTTTAAGGTGTCTGGCAGGCTATAATAACCATCGGAAGTGTGTGCCAACTGAAAAAAACATCTTTTGATAGCTCCTCAAGCAACATATATAAAATTCAGCTTTTATAAAATGACGAAAGTTAGATGCAATTTTTTACACCTTTTCTACCTGATATCTTCCAAAGTAACCGTTATTCAAACTTCATAGTCGGGGATCATTGTTACCTCTATTAGTGACATACACTGAGAAACTTTCAGCTATTATAAAATGACGAAGTTCTGTTCGTCGCTGACTCTTGGTCTATAAGAAAATAACAGAAAAGTTTTGAATGTTACTACTCTTTCAGTACTAAATTTCAAGACAATTTTTGATTAAGCTTGGCGTTTTCTACTCTGCTCAACTAATATTTCTTTGAGTGTATTGTTTTTGTCAGAATAAATAAGATATTAAAATGTATAACGCGTGTTGTTAGCCATGGTAATAACGTTGTTATTATGTTGGCAGCAGTAATGCGTATAATTTTCAATTTACGTTAATTACATTGTAATTATTTGTGAGTTGAAAAAACTTAAACGCAAGAAGCTAAGTACTTATTCTGTAAGGTGCTTGGACTTGGAAAATATGTTGGCAAGGCCAAAGTAAATGGCTGATACCTTGCCGCTTAGTTGCGGTTTGTGTTTTGAGCTATTGATTTTTGTTGAAAATATCAATTTTTTAAACTTTTTTTCAATAATATGTTGTAAATATTTTCGCTTTACAGAAGGGGTTACAAAATATGGCAACAGACTTTGGAGTGCGAGGAGTTGCGCAAGAATGAAATTTCATAAAACAAAAAAGTTAAAACAACTTTTCGAATGATGATATTAGGTCGTACAAATTGTGACCTAACTTACCCTTAACCATTTATTTAATGTTTTTAAATAATGATTTACTTACAAACAAAACACAATAGCCCGAATAAGCAAATAACTAATCCAAAAAATTGTCCTTTTTTTCAAATGTGTGGCAAATGTACAAAAAATTAGCAATGTTAAAGAATATTTTGTGGCATTTTTAAGAAAAAATCTTAAACTTTTGATGAGACCTTCAGCAAGACCAAAATAAAATTTTTATCACATAAAATTTTCAATTACCTTATTAAGTTCTTTTGTTCTTTTAATGGTTTTTCTTTATTTAAATTGAAATAAAGTTTTCGTCATGCAAAGCATTTTATTTATATTGATTGGTTTTCATTTGTACCACAATATGTATTACATACAATTAAACATCATTTCATATGCGTAATGAAAAAAGCACCACTTGCCACATACAATCCGCATGTGATTGATATCGTATTATCCTGTTGATATTTATATTGGTTGCGGCCATGAGCGTGCTAAATTGAAATGTGAGTTGGTTGTTTTTTAATGTATCCATTTATTTATTTTTGCTATTAATGTTGCCATAAGCTGGAAAAATTTTTCATACTCCCTATAAGATTGGAGAGATTGGAATGGTTGCTAATATAGTTATGCAGAGACTCTTCATGGGTCTTGGAATCAGACGGAGAGTTCTTATTTGTACAAATAGTGTAAGGTTCCAAACATTTAAAAAATCAGGCAACCCTGATCAATAAAATACTAATATCTGACATGTCATTCATGCAGATAGGTATTACTTATTCCTGCTATTAATTTAAAAATTTCAATGCTGTTAGTTACCGCTGTTATGGTTGCTACATTTATTACATTTGAGTAGGGCTACAATATAAAGTTACATTTACACCTTAAATGATTTTTGATATTTATTATATGTACGAAAAGTTTTATTTTATATCTTAAATTACATCAAAAGTTATATTGTAAACAGCTTTGAATGTGATTATAGCGAATGTCTTTTGGTTGACGTCTGGATAAAGACAAAAATGTGTCAACTTTTGAACCGATCATATATGGATATGTAACGTTTTGCTGCAATCAGATGGCATTTTTGCAATAATTTGGTTTTTAAAAAATGAAAAAAGAACGGAAAATTTGCAAAAGTGAATGAAATTATTTTGAGCATCAATTGCTTTCATTTACTTTTTAAAGTTTAATTCACCTAAATGTTACCCGCGGCTACGCCTGAGATGGTTCATCCGTAAGCTTCAATTTTGACCAGTGATGGCATTTGGGTTTTGTGAAAATGTACTGAATCGAGACTTCAAATGTACTTTTTAGAGCCCGAATGTACTTTTTTGTCTTGAACACCCAATTTTCCTACTATGCACCAAATTGTTATAAAATTTACTATCAAAAAAAAAAAAAAAAGGTCCTCACTTTTCCCATCTCAAAAACCCTAGCAAAATGAGATATATTTCACATTAAATTAATTATAAAATCTACACATTGCGCGATTATTTTCATTTACTAAGAAAAAACAAAAAAAACATAATTAATATAATATTATATACAGGTAATTACTATAAATCTATTCATTGCGGTTATTTTCATTAAATAAAAAACAAAAAAAAACGTAAATATTATAATTTCTCCAAATGTACCGAAAATGTACTGAATATGTGTTAAAAATTTGGCGAATGTACTGAAAATATCCCAAATGTACCGAATGTACTGAAAACTTGTCGAATGTACTGACAATGAATTTTCAGGACGCAAATGTACCGAAAAAAGTACAAATGTACCGAAAATGCCATCACTGATTTTGACATACTTTTTCCAGCATTTCGGTCGGTATCTCACCAATGTCAGCTGTAATGTTGTCTTCCAGGGCTGCAATTGTAGGTGGCTGGTCTTTGTACACAAGAGACTTCACGTGGTCCCAAAAGAATAATCTAGTGGGGTCATATGGCATGATCTTGGCAGCCAATGTATTGCTTCAAAACGTGAGAGAGTTCAATTCTTCCTTTTTGGGTAAAAAAAAAAGTCAGTAATCATCGTACGATTCCTTGTTCCATTGACTGTAACGTTGCGATTCTCATTATTTTTAAAAAAGTATGGTCCAATGGTGCCGCCAGCCCTCAAACCGTAACAGTGAAATTTTTAGGAAGCTTTGGCAGCTCTTGAACTGCCTCTGGCTGCTCGTTAGACCGAATTCAGTATTTCTGTTTGTTAACGTAGATATTCATTGAGACAAAAATGAGCTCCGTCGCTTAAGAAAATTTTTCAATTTTTCTAAGAACCATTCACCAAACAAACGACGTTGTGGAAGGTTACTCGGCTTCAGTTGATCGAATCAAAAAATTTACATTGAAAAAGCAAAATGCAAAAACATCACCCGTTATGTATATCCGTACCCCAGAGCAAAAGGATGTTTATCCATTAATATCTGATTATTTTTCTCAAAATGGTGATCGGAAAATCCATGATCTTTCGATTTCATCTCCCGATTTGTCATTTTTGTCTTTCTATTCTCATGTACAGTTCCAGTAGCCCACACCGAAAAAAAACTTACTCCGTTTAAGGAAAAATGCCTAAATGTAAGGAAAAAATGTCCTTCAATACGAGCTAAAGCCATGGGTTCCTCAAAATAAGTAAGTTGGATTCCTTACTACAAGTAAATGTTGCTGCTTTGAAATAAGGAAAAGTTTACTCAATGTGAGGACAAGGTTATAAAACTGAAGAAAATTTTACTTTTTCTAAGGATGAAGGTATCCTTAAATGAAAGAAATTTAGTTAAAATAAATTCGTTGATTTCAAAAAAAATTTGTTAATTTTCTATTTCCTCTATTTTCTTATTTGATGGTGTTGGTTACTTATTGTCAGTCATTCTTATTTTAATTGTAATACTTTTTTAAAAATTCAAAGAAGAACTTAAATTTGTTTTTACCTGTCACCCGATCAGAGAATTGAACCTGTGTTCTGCGCCATGCCACTGTTCAAAGATGCTCATCTTACCCAACTCAGCCACCGACAGCATTTTTAAGACATACTAAAATGATGTTGTTAAACTGCGAATGTAACAACCATTGTCTGATCAGGAAAGCTTCGGTTCAAATCCCGGCGACGACATAATTTTTTTTTTATTTAAAAAACAAATAGAGAACTATAAATATATAGGCAAAAACAGAATACTTACGAGAAGAATAGATATTAATTTAAGCGAGTGTTGTCACTCATTTATTAAGGAAAATTTTCCTACGTTATAGTAAATTTTTTGAAGAAACTAACTAAAACTGAGTACGATTTTCCTTAAACAAAACATTCCATTAGATTGAGGAAGTTTTTACTCAAATGAGGAACAAGTTGTCCTCAAAAATTTTTCCCAAAGAAAAATTTACTATTTCAAAGGAAAGTTTTACTAAAACCACAAACTCTATATTTGACTTGCTTTAATGAAACATGAACTCATTTCAAAGGATTCAATTACTAAATGAGACGATATTTTCATCAATATGAGGAAAAATAACTTAGATTAAGGAAAATTTTTACACTAAATCGGAGGAAGGCAGTTCTTCAAATTTAGTACGGTCTTTTTTTTTCAGTGCATACAGTATTTTAGCTTTTAAGTCCATTAGCAATTGTACGCTTGTAACAAAATTGGAAAAGTAACGAAATGAACACTAGAATCCGTTCAGACTTTAAGAAAGTTCTTAATAAGTCTTGCTCTTAAGCCGATGTCTTTCTCGTTGGGCCAAGTTTTTTCCTTCCCAGTATATAAGAATTCTTTTAGCAATAATACCTGAATCCGCAAAGAGGCCAAAACCTGTATCTGAATCTTAAAAGCTTTCCCTTTATTAACATTTTTATTCCGTGATGTCCGAAAAAAGTCTATATTGAAATGATCTTCAACAGCTAACTTTGATTCTCAAATGCCAAATACTGCATACATGATCCTAGTGTCATATTTATATCACGGAGCATTTTGAAAGCATATGACGTATAAATAAATATTACTTGCGGAATATTTTTTTATTGTTATTATTTCTTTAAAATTATTGTAAATATATTTGATGGCTTGTAACTTTTACTATTTTGAATATTTGCAAAAATCTACTTTACTATCAAGTTGCGTTGTTGAAATTTTTAAATATTCCGTACATTAGCCTGACTGATTTTGCACAATCAATATTTAATTTGATATTCATTTAATATGTAGCATTTTTGGCCACACATAAATTTGCTTACTTGGCGATTAATTCAAATAAACAAACTCATTCATAGGGTAATGCAAGTATGCTGAGGCGATGTATTAAATATTAATAACAATTTCTTAATTCAAAAACTTAATGGCCAAAGAACATAAGAAATCGCACAAATAAAAAACAAATTGAAAATTTTGCACAATAATATCGTACGTACGTTTAATGTTTACTTAATTTTTCTAACGAAATTTAAATAAAGTTTTGCAATTTAATATTACTTTTTTGTTATATGCGTTTTAAATATACGACGGGTACTTGGAAATCATAAGTAAAGAACTGTGTGAATATCTCAAGGTTTATTATTAATTGTGGAAACATTGTCAATTTCAAATTAAGAAACGTCACAAAAAATTCCTTTTAGTTAAATATATCAACGGAAGTAATAACGCGGTAAAATTGAACAACAATTTCAGAGTCCGATTACATAATAAAATAACAGCGAAATTGAAAAGGATAGAAAAACTAAACAACACCGTTGACGTAAAAAACAAATTCTTGGTTTTCCCCTTAACACTTATCCTTTATTCAAAAATAATAACACTCACTGTATTAGTGGGTCAATTTTGCCCAATGCATTTTCCTCATATATTTATTTAATCTGTGCAATTTTGACAGGTTATTCTTACATTTGTATGAAATCTATAAATAAAATTAGCATAAGGAGAGCATTTTAGTGAATATTTGGTACCATTTGAACGAATTGGGCGCTTGGAGCAACGTCCTCTTTTAGAGCTTCCTTCCAAAGATGTCCTTTTATGGACACGCTTATTCTGAACTTCCTGCAGAACTACATAACTTTGCTGCTGAACCTCTAGGTAGGGTCGATCGGCGAGATAGCTCTGACTGGATAAGAGACAGACATACCAAGTTCATTTAAATATATACATAGCTGGAAATGATTTCCTATGTTCCAGTCAGTGTTAATGGATGTATGTATGTATATAAAAAAAAAGTTGTAGGCTAATATATACAATACGTTGTACGACAGAGTTGTGACCATCTGTTGGTTCTCTTTTGCAAGAATAGTTGCGGAGAAACTGATCAGGCGTATCAACACCAGATTGAGTATGATAATAGAAATCAATTATTTCTGGATTATATGAGGTAATATTTCGGCTCTTTAAGTCTCACTCAGTCCTATACTACGCGGTATCCATAATGGACTACTCTTTGACGGTTTTGGTCTTTTCTCGTATTAAACTTAAGCGACCAAGCTTAACTCCTTGTTGAATCACAGAGAACCCAAATTTTCATTCCATACTTCCCAGGTTTTGAATATACTGCATGAATGGGCATCATCCTCGATATGCTAATATGTGCTCATCAATAGTAACATTCTCACCTAGACTTTACATTTTTCTGAGGTTGCATTCCCATTTATTCCAAACATTTCTGATTGGTGCTAATTTATCACGAGCTTGTCATTCGTTTCTATCACTCCTCATATCGAAGCGCAGAGCTCATGATATACTTATTCTCAAATCTGCGGAGGTTCATAACATCTATAAATTAGTTACATTTTTTATCATCCCATAAGCTCTCTCAACCTTTTCACGCCTATGATATACCCTTACCCTTAATCTTATAAGGTTGCCATAATATGATATCAGAAGGTGGACATTGATACATTGTAGAAAGTTTTCTGAAATGGAAATGAAAGATTTCTGAAACGTAACTAAAACTTTTTATGATTTAAAAGTGAAAGATTTATGAAAATTTTACGCAATGATGCATGCCGAGTTGGTTTTAACCTGCGTAAAAATTAAGATACACATTCTTCTGAGTAATAAACAATTAACTGTTGTTAACTTCAATATCATTGTCATAATCAGTATATTATGCAACAGCTTCCGACGGAGGTCGCTAATATCCGTTATAATTTTTCTTATAAACTTTGATCAGCTAAGTAATTTATTGTAGCAAGCAAAGGAAAAGAAATGTTTATACTACAGATAAGCTCAAAAATATATCTGAATCACTCAGGAATAAATAGCTCAAATAAAAATGTTATATTCAACATATCTGTAAAGGCAAAATTGTTCAAATTTCATTCCATGATATAAAAAATTTAGTAGAAAAATTTCATATAAAAGAGTTCCATTTTCAATGAACAAAGTAAGTCATTAAGTCATAGCAGGAAAACATTAGTTGCTTTGATTTATTTCGGATTTTAAATTCAAATTACAATAAAAAAAAAATTAATCGCGCCATATCAGGCGACAGTTTGGAAAAGCTTATGCGCATTTCCAACAGCCTCAGTGAAAACATATTGGCAGTCAATCGGTCGACGGAATTATTTCCAAACTCTTCATATCCAACAACATAATCCTACAATATGTCAAAAATATTATTGCTCGGAAAAGAAATGCTAAGCTCTCATCAATTATAATGAGAGTATTAAGAGTCAGAATTATTTAATAATTTTCTCTCTGTCTTTTGCTCCCTTTCAAAAATTCGTCAAACCTTTGAAACAATACACAATTTCAGCAACATGATTCTGCCTTGGACTCTTGCTTTGTCGTTCCTGCTCAATATACGCAAATCACATTTCCAATGACATGAAAATATTATTATTAGTTCTTCTTTTTCTTTCAGTTTTGCAAATCATTATTGATTTTGGAAAAACATTTTCCGCTGATTTTGACGATTTTCCAATCATTTTAAACTATGGAGCTAAAAATTTTCATACGATTTGAAAAAATCTTTAAAACACCTTGCTTACTTTACCCTACAATACACACGCACTTGGAATGAAAATGCGCTTACTAATGAAGGATACACGAGTATTTGTACTGTCAACTCGTTTAAAAGCTGCTTACTGGTGGTCAGAGGAAAAAAAAAAGGGTTAAAAATTCCGCATAAAAATTTTTGGTTCATTGTTGTAGTATGTATGGAGCAGAGGCATTACAATGAGATTGTTGTTTATGTTGTTGTAAATACTGCAGTTTGATTAAACGCTTGAGTTATTTTCATTGTATAAATAACAGAAAAAGCAACAAAAATAATATTGATTAATAAATAAAATAAAACGACGATGAAGTGAAAATAAAAATCGGAAATCGTTGATTGCGTGCGAATACGCAAGGCAATCAAGCCGTTTCTGTGTTGTGAACAAACAATTTAACCAATCGTGATCAAGGATAAATAGCCATCAGACAGATGGAAATACCAAAAAATATTGATAACTAAATATCGAAAAATTGATATTTAGAAAATTAAGTGTACTCTATTCGAAACTACTGAGGCTTTTATTATTCTGCTAAGCAGGTTTTCGAGTCAGCTATTACACAGGCACACAAAAAAAAAATGTCAAGACGCAAAGGGTCCCAAGACCATCTCAATTTCAAATTGCTCTTCAAAAAAGCATGTTTTGTTCAATTCGTGTGGGGAAATATGGAAATCATTTCGACAGACTTTGTGCTAGTAACCAACTGAAATCTACCAACAATATTGGACTGTAACTCAGAACAGAATGGCGGGAAATGCTAGTTGAAACAAGCAATCGTATATTTTAGAAATTATTGAAAATACTGAAGTTATTAGCCACGAGAAGATGAAAGACACAGCAAATTTTTAAGTTAACTTGAAATAAGAATACTGACTCAGCACTGGAAGGAACTAAGTATACGCCGAAGATACCAGAACTTAATTTAGTTAGTAATTTCAAAATATTGAGAGGACTAATCCTTGGACTACACGACAGTTTCGTTTTACACTTTTACTTCGCACCCTACGTTCCGATATTACTGTTTTCAATATTTTTCGATATCGATATCTATCTTCTAGTTACTGTGAATGAATAACAACCAGTTAATTTTATTTCCATTTAAACCATTCCACTACATTTCCAATATTCATATCCTTTATTGTAGCTATAGTTAGTTGATTTCACAGTGGTTGTGGTTGCTGCCTGCTGAATCTGAATCTGAATCTGTTGGCTGCCTGCAAGTCCGTCGACATTTTGACTTCAACATGAATATGAAAATATTATTATTTACTTTATCCCTTCCGCGCTTAACATTTCATGCACGCACACACACAAACATACACAGGATATGCTGCTGCGTGTTTTACAATTTGTTCATTTATTATATGGCACAGCACTGAGATTCAGTTCATTCAGTGTAACACCATACTGCTATTGAATGCCGAATGTTGTGTTTTTACACTGCTATGCATTGCTGCATAATTTTACATTTAAAATAAGAATATTGCATTATTGACGCATTAAATGAGTCATCATTTGCATACCTATCCACAGCGCAATGGAAATGCCAAATGGAATCGATATTCGAATTCAGTACTTTTTGTTAAGTCCTTTGTGTGAGATGTAAGTCCAAACAGAATAATTACACATATAAATTTTGATATTTTGAAACAAGAACATAAAATAATATTAAAATCAAGTCGATGAGAACTAAACACAAACTAACGAAAAGTCTCAGCAAAAGTATACCACATATAAAGCCTATAAAATATTTCAAAATTAAAATTTTCGTTCGTAAATTAAATGCGTGGAAAGCAGGGTAATTGGTGAATTTATTTCCAACCTTCCAACCTTGCGAATTAGTTATTACATAAAAAGTGGTTTAAAAAGGAGCTTCGAGTACTCTAGGCCACGACAGGCAATGTTCGTAATATATGTTTAGTCACTCGCTCTTGTCGGTAACTTATTTGTTTGTTCAAATAATGAGATCAAAAGAGGCTCTGCCCTACTTCCTCTAGTCAAGAATTCTATTTTTACCATCGCTCCGATTGCTGAAGTTTTTGTTTTCTTTTTAATGGAAATGCTGTTGCTATCTGAATATGTCGGAAAAAAAATTTGAACTTTTTCGCAGCGATTGGTACGAAAAAACTATTATCTCTAGAGCACCATTGGCGATCCACCGCCAATGTTCGAAATTAATTTTTCACATTTCTACATCAATTGGTGCAAAAAAACCTTAACGGAAAACGATCTTAAATTAAACAATCAAAAGACTTGACTACACAGAAAATCTATTTTTTACCTACACTATTGCAATATATTGATAAGATATATTGATAAGGCTAGGACCTAAGGGATCCTGAGAAACACAACTGAAAATTGTTTTTTTTTTTAAATTGGCCCAAACTCAGTTTTTTTGGACCAAAAATCAACGCATTCTCAAAATTCGTACATTTTATTTTACAAAACGGAGCAAAAGCCTTTCTCATCCCTATAGAACGGTAGCCGGCTACACCGAAAAAAAAGACCGTACTAAATTTGAAGAACTGCCTTCCTCCGATTTAGTGTAAAAATTTTCCTTAATCTAAGTTATTTTTCCTCATATTGATGAAAATATCGTCTCATTTAGTAATTGAGTCCTTTGAAATGAGTTCATGTTTCATTAAAGCAAGTCAACGCTCTTCCTCAAATATAGAGTTTGTGGCTTTAGTAAAACTTTCCTTTGAAATAGTAAATTTTTCTTTGGGAAGAATTATTGTTGTCACTTGTTCCTCATTTGAGTAAAAACTTCCTCAATCTAATGGAATGTTTTGGTTAAGGAAAATCGTACTCAGTTTTAGTTATTTTCTTCAAAAAATTTACTATAACGTAGGAAAATTTTCCTTAATAAATGAGTGGCAACACTTGCTGCTTTACTCGCTGAAATTAATATATATTCTTCTCGGAAGTATTTTGTTTTTGCCTATATATTTATAGTTCTCTACTTGTTTTTTAAATAAAAAAATAAAAAAATTAAAAACAAAAAAAAATTATGTCGTCGATGGGATTTGAACCGAAGCTTTCCTGATAAGACAATGGTTGTTACATGCACAGTTTAACAACATCATTTTAGTATGTCTTAAAAATGCTGTCGGTGGCTGAGTTGGGTAAGATGAGCATCTTTGAACAGTGGCATGACGCAGAACACAGGTTCAATTCTCTGATCGGGTGACAGGTAAAAAAAAATTTAAGTTCTTCTTTGAAGTTTTAAAAACGTATTACAATAAAATAAGAATGACTGACCATAAGTAACCAACAAATAAGAAAATTAACAATTTTTTTTTTGAAATCAACGAATTTATTTTAAGTAAATTTCTTTCATTTAAGGATACCTTCATCCTTAGAAAAAGTAAAATTTTCCTCAGTTTTATAACCTTGTCCTCACATTGAGTAAACTTTTACTTATTTCAAAGCAGCAACATTTACTTGTACTAAGGAATCCAACTTACTTATTTTGAGGAAACCATGGCTTTAGCTCGTATTGAAGGACATTTTTTCCTTACATTTAGGCATTTTTCCTTAAACGGAGTAAGATTTTTTTCGGTGTATAAAAAAAAACTATGATCATAGAATTCCGAGCTGAAATAAATTTTTCAGAGCATTCAGATACCACTGATCGGTCGTGCGAATTCTTATGCAATTTTTCAGTTGTAAAAAGAAGAGCTCGATTTTTGAGAGATCTCCCTGTCTTTGTTCGAGTTCCGGGCTGAGTTTGTTCTTTTAATGAACATTGAATTTTTTAGACTGCCATAGCTTTGAATTGAAGTTAAGTTCACAAAATTTCACAATTTTTTAGCCATATTGAAATGATACTTTTTACTGAATATAAGTGACACCAACGTTGACACTTGTGATGAAATTTTTGACGTTTTCAACCTTTTAAGAGATTATGACACTCTAAAATAATTTCTCTGTAGCACCCTTTTTCAACATTCCGATAAAATCAGTTTGCTCATTTTATTTATGCAATTTCCGCGTATTCTGATCCTATTTCTTAGAACTCTTACATATTTTTTGTTCGCATTAGCATAAATACTTAACATATTCGTTTTGTTTTAGTTTTTTTTTTCTTGAAGAAGTTTTACATTAGAAACATTCTTTTACAATTCTTGCTCTGTATTGTTTGAAATATGTTGTATTTACCATTTAAATGGAAAATTGTTTAAATACACAATAGAAAAAAATCTTATTTCCTTTTTCTTAATAAATAACGTAAACATTTAGTTCTCTCTGCTGGCTCAAAAAAAAAACTCAATTCAGAAGTTGAAAGCAAAAAAACAAAGCAAAAAAAGCAAAGCAAAGTCTCCTCTACTTTGTTCTATACGCTCTCGACAAATGTAAAAAGATATGTATTTTTAATTTCTAAACAAATTCCTTTGTGTCCTGCAATAAGAAAGTTCGTATTTTTCAGTATGCGTACTTTGGAATGTTAGAGTTTTGTTATTTCATGCATTTGTTTTCATAGCAAACACATTCTTATACCTAAATGTTAGACCCTCTTTAACAATAAGTTTGCATTACGTTAAAGTAAATTGAATGCTTAAGTTTAAAGTTAAAAGAAATAAGAAAAATTTTAAAGGTTTTACATAAATAAAAATTTCCAAAATCATAATGATTTAATACACATGATATAAATTTTTAACCTTTATCTTGTATCACGAAGTCACAAGAAAAGAAAATTAATTAAAACAGAATAAAAATTTTTTGGAAAAAACAATTTATACATAGCACATTTGCAAAAATTTAAAACTTTTAAGGACCCTTTGGTTACTGCTTGCAATATCCTTTAAGTTTAAAATAGATTCAAATATAACTTAAAATTAAATTTTCACTATTAAAAGCATCCTGGCATGACGAGAGTTTTGGTCGCAGCTCGTCTAATATTCGCATTGTCCAAAAGTGGTTGCTTGTGTGTGTATTTTATTATAGTCGGACCGGCAGTGTATTTCCAGTGTGCCACACGGATCCGTTTCGTACTCGTTTAGAATCCGCTTCTTCGTATTATTTATCCGAAACGGATTCCGATTCTGATACGATTCGGATGCGAAATCGTGGGTGATTCGCCTCCAAACAGCGGGAAGGATCGTCCGCGTTGTCGGATCTGTTTCGAACTCAAAACGGACGTCATATAAGGAACCGTTTCGGATTCGTTTTCGTATGAAATTCCTCTCGAAAAAGTGGAATCCGTATTGTCGGATCCGTTCCGAAGTCGTTTTTTATAAATACACCGAATCCGTTACGGACTCTAAAATGATGTCGTAAAACTGCGCATGCAACAACTACTGTCTAATCAGGAAAGCTCCTGGTTCAAACCCCGGCGATGACATAATTTTTTTTTTATTTTTTTAATTTTTTAATTTAAAGGTACTTAAAAAACAAAAAGAAGTAGAGAACTGTATTTGCCTAAATTGAAAATATCTTGAAAACTACATTTGGACTCGTTATCTCCTATCTCCTATTATATTAAACGAGCAATAATTGTATGTATCTATATATATATATATGTATATATATACATATATATATACATATATATATATATATATATATATATATTCAGACTTTATTTCGATAACGGGTGCAGCGATTTTGATGAAACTTGGGAGTTAGGTACATATGTAAACAAAATTAGGATTGGGCTGGCTTTAAGTTTTCAAAGGCTCTTGCAGGGGCGTGGCACAGCCCTAAACTTTAATTTTGAAAACGCCATATCTCGAAAACCATTCTAGATGTTGTAATGAAATTTGATACACAGATGCAGATCATAAATATCTTAAATTTTGGAAAAAGTGGGCGGAATCGAAAAAGTGGGCGTGGTACTTTTAAATAATTGACAATTTTGTTTCAATATTACTCAAAAACGGCACTGACGATTTTCATAAAAATTTTCTAGATAATACCACTAAAAGCAGTCATCATAATATGCTATGTCACTGTACTGCCAAGACTCGTTGAAGGGCGTGGCACAGCCCACAATATTTATAAACGTTATAATAGGAGAACTAACGATGCAGTCGATATGAAATTTAGCATGGTAGGTATACTTGCTATAAGGTATTTTTTAACAAAAATGGGTGCAATAGTACATGTGGGCGTGGCACCTCCCATACAAGCAAAAAACGTTAAATGTTATATTTAGTGTGCTATGAGAGTAATCTTTTTAAAATTTGAACCATATTCAACTTTCTTCGACTTTTTGAACGTCATTCAACTTTTTTAGATTTATTCAACTTCTTTCATTTGTTTCAACTTTTTTCAACATTTTCCGACTTTGTCAACCTTATTCAACTTTTTTCACTTATTCAACCTCATTCAACTTTTTTAGAGTTATTCAACTTTTTTCAACCGGTTCAACTTTTTTCAACCTCTTTCAACTGTTTTCAACATTTTCCATATTTTTCCGACTTTGTCAGACTCGTTCAACTTTTTTCGACCTCATTAAATTTTTTTAGAGATATTCAACTTTTTTCGAGTTTTTCAACCACTTTCAACTTTATTCAACCTCATCAAATTTTTTTTGAGATATTTCAACTTTTTTCGAGTTTTTCAAACTCTTTCAACTTTTTTCAATCTCATTTAATTTTTTCGAATGTTTCAACATTTTTCGGAGTTTGTCAACCTTATTCACCTTTTTTCGACTTTTTTAACCTCATTCAACTTTTTTTGAATTATTCAACTTCTTTTAACTGTTTCAACATTTCCCATATTTTTCCGACTTTTTGAACGTCATTCAGCTTCTTTCAACTGTTTCAACAGTTTACAACCTCTTTAATTTTTGTCAACATTTTCCATATTTTTCCGACTTTGTCAACTTCATTTAACTTAACATCGTTCAACTTTTTTCGAGATTTTCGACCTTTTCAACTTTTTCAACACTTTTCACTTTCACGCTTCAACTTCTCTCAACTTTTTTCTGTTCCATTTTTTTCCGACTTTTCCAACATTTTTCGCCTTTTCAACCCATTTCAACATTGCCCATACTACTTTTTTAACCTTTATTGACGTTTTCAACCTCTTACAACTTTCCTAATTTTTATTTTTGGATTTTCAACTCTTTTTAATGTTTTTAAATATTTCAACTTATTCAATATTAGTCAACTTTTTTCAACAAATTCCATATTTTTTCGATTTTTTCAATCTCAAAACGAAAAACCGAACAGTGGTCGGTCTCCTGGTACTTTATTATTAACAAACATAAAAGGCAGTTTTCAAGATATTTTCAATTTAGTCCGTTCCGGGTCCTTAACGCTGATCCGCATCCGTTTTTGTGCACATTGGGTTAATATATAAATTTTTTCGGCTATTTGTTTACTTTAAAACTCATATCTCGAGCTGGACATGTCTAATTTAGGTACCAAATAAAATGTGACAAAAATGACAAACAAATACAGCTAATTGTATCCTAAGTTGGTTTTAAAAAAGTTAATAGGAGAATAGGTTAAAATGGAAATCGTTAAAAAAGCGTTTGGTTTTCGTATGACTAGAAAATGTTTGAAATATATCCGTACCAGCCTTGTTCTTCAGCAAATTGGTAAAAACTGTCTCATAGGCATGATTTACACTATTCCCTAGAAAATTGTAATTATACAGCTGAAATGAATTCCACGCTTCGTTTTCAACGTGTTTTAAAAATGTTAGAAAATCTGTGCCAAGCTATTCTTTATGTGTGAACCATCGAAAAAGCTCTTTCTTGATTTTTGCTATAGAAATCTGTGGGAAAAGTGTTTTTAAATAGTAGAATGTGCTTCACTTAAAGTCTTCACAAAATTTTTAAAGAGGCCAAGTTTAATGTGAAACGCTACGCTACGCCAACTTTTTAAATTGTCTTTACCCACTGTGATGTTCTTCTTGTGTGTGCTATTAAATGTAATATTTTAAAGAAACTAACGCTTATAGTATGAAAAAAACCCAAAACAGAATATGTATTGCAAGCAATTAAACTCAATAAGTAGTCCTAAAAAATGAGTTTATTCAAAAATGTGGGACTTCATTCCATTGCTCATAGCTTTTTCAGTTTAGAGTCGATATATTTCATTTAAATTTTTTTTTTTTTTTTTTTAAAATCTGACCACTTTGGATTGATTACTTTTGAACCGCTCAACCAATCAAAAATACAATTTAAAAAAAAAAAATATCGTTATTATTATCGAATTACCGACGACCAAGTTGGATATTTCTAGCTCTAAAAATGATTTTTGAAGTGAAAAAAGTCGAAAAAATAGAACAATCTTCAGCAACGTTCTTTTAAAAAATTTGAGGCTTGAATTTCGATTTCAGCGATAAGAAATAAAAGTTACCTCTTATCAAATTTAGATTGATAAAATGTGATTTTCTGAGCAAGTGTTGTTACTAAAAAGCCTTCGTAGAATCTACAAAATCAGCGATGAACTAGTATCGTGAGCATGAGAATTTTTGCTTAAAATGTTGGTAGCATAACGACTTAAGGCCACCCGGTTGTCTAGAATTTTAGATAAATCGATTTTGTTTTTTCTTAATATTTCGAAAGCACAATCTTTTGAGAATATACTGTAAAATTTTTGTAATGATGTTGACAGTATTGTAGGTTATACAGCCTTTATACCAGGTAGCGAACGGTTGGCCCGCGTACGAAAATAATCGTACGTAAGACTTTAAACTCATTTATCTCGAAACTACTTTTTTCTGCTCGGCGGGATAAAAATAAAAAAAAACATTCATCCGATTCATCTCAAATTTGAATATGTTATACAGAATTGCAGTGGCTATGGCCCGTGCCTCGAAAAATTTTTTAAATTAATAACTTCTTATTTTTTACGTAAGAAAACTACTGAAAAATGGTAGGTTTTCGATATTTAAATTTCAAGAACACGCCATTTTGTCAAAAACTTTTTTTTTAGTTCTTGAGGCAGGGACCATAGCTACACTCATATAGATTAATAATTTCTTTACTTTTTATTTTTCTGAGAAGTGACAAAGCTAATATTTTACCCACCGCGCAGGTACCTTTTTTTGAAGTGGTCATCTTCAGCGTCAATTTATATATAGTTAAGATTATTTTTTGATTATTATAAAAATGTTGTTGTATGCTCCGTGAGTGCAAAGTTTAATTATCATTGATCATTATCTTCACCTTCAAAAAATTTTTTCAAAATACCTTAAATTTACGAGTGCTAGGGTGGCCTTTAGTTAATTTTTAGATTCATTTCATTATAATTTCTTAAGAACATAATTCTTTTAGTTAGTCTGATCTTCACTAGAAGCATCGTAAGCACCATTTTCAGAAAAAATTCTGTAAATGGTCTTCATCTTTACGAAATTCCTTGAGAGCCACGTTTCGAAACGCAAATCTACTGTTTCTTAAGGATGATTAAAATATTCAAAATCTTCTTCTTTTGCATTTTACTTTTTAAGAGCAAATATAATGATATAAATTACATATTTTCGTGCTGATTGTGTTTCAAATGATCCAGCATCAATAGAAAACACAAGAATAAAAACATAGTTGATGCAATGAATATCTATTTCATTTGCTGCTTAATTATTTCTAATACATATATACATAAGTACATACATAATAAATCTGAAACACTTGCATTAAGTTTTTCAATATCTGAGATTTTGTTTTTTTCTTAGAAAATATGAGGCGAATGCCATAACTCTGTAACTATTCACACATTTGCAAACCAATTTAATTTATTTAAAAACTTAAATTTAAAAATAGTAATAGCTAGACATTATTTTACTAATTGCATATGAAGAACAACTGAATGATTGCACTTAATTATGTGGAACGTGATATCCAACATAATGAAGTGCTATTAAATTTAATTGACAATAAGTTCTTTTTTTGATTATTAACAATTGTGCAATGAATTTGTCGTATTTACATATGTTAACAATAAATTGAGTTTTTATGCAATTTGAAAATTTATATCGTTTATGTATGAATTTTAAATTGTAAAAAAAAGAATAATTGAAAAAATTTATATGCAGAAATTCGTGGCAGCTTTTATGGCAATTTCTTTACAACCCGCCAAATTTCCACTCTTCATGAATTTTGACTTTTTTTTACATACTTTCCACTAAGTTCCTTAAGAAACAAATTAAATATAATGGCATTAAGTTCATTGAGTACAACATGACGTATGAGTAACTTTAATTTATTTAGAACAAAACAATTCAATAAAGAAGCAATGCGTAATCTATTCAAGAAAATTGCATAAAATTCGGTAAAACTGAGCAAACTTTCTTCTTTTGGAATACAACACATCGAATTTTAAGTAAAATTTTGCTTATGCGTATGATTTTATTATCAACTGCACTTTCAAACATCATAAAACATTTCCACAAAAAAAAATAAATCGTAAGCACAAAACAAAAACCATGCTAATGTGTCTCTACTAAAAATTAATCGCTTTCCATTTGTACCCAAATGATGCTGCACCAATGGACCATAATGATGACGATAATGACTTTTGCCAAGCTAACATAATGGAATCGATAGCATAGAGTAGCTGATGCAGAAGCTTTCTGCGAAAATCAGCAGATTGTTGTGTATCAACATATACGAATAATCTAAAAGCATTGCGATTTTTTTTGTGAGCTTTGGATATACATATATAAATAGGGTAAAGGTACTGATTGAGTCAAAAAAACAAAATATATATTGAATACGAATACGGCCTACGAAACCGTATATAAAATTATTATTCTCATGCAGCAAACTACTGCACCAGATTTATTCTTTGACAAGAAAACCGTGTTGAATTTTCAATCTTTCAGAAGGAATTTTTCCTAAGCCCAATCCTTCTCAATTTTTTTATGTATGATTGTTTTGAACAACATGATACATTTGATACCCTAAAAGAAGTTCTGAAATCAGATATAGTCCAATTTTTAAATAATTTGGCATCATATTTTCATCTAATAAACGTGAAAGTGTAGAGACAACTCAACATCAGACTAAACGACAACCACCTACCATACAACTTCAGTTCAGATTCAATGCTTACATTGGCAAAGAGCATAAAAAGTTAAGGTAATTGCATAAAAATGACACTCTGGGGCCTACTTCAATCGAGAGGCTTTCAAAATTATGCAACGTGGCCACTCCATGCTCTAGAAGAATGCCATCACTTTTCGGAAAGCTTAACAGTCTTGAATAAAGTCTACTAATTCCACTCAGTGTTGAATTAATGAATCTTTCTAGAGCCACACCGAGGCATGAAAACTAAAACCTAGTGAACAAATTTCAAAAACTCTGAAAACAGTGCGAACGTAATATACCGATATTCGAACCTGAAAACCGCACATAAAAGTTTAATCTGCCGAGAGAACAATGATGTAACTTAATACGCATATACACTATTAAATCATAAATAATAGTTATTCTGGCTGTAAATTTTTTTCGATCAAAAATATCGTTATTTTGGATTTTATAATTTTTCGATCATAAATAATTGTTATTAAATAAATATACAAATAATTTTTATTTTTAATTTTCGATAATTTTTATTTTTTCGATCAAAAATAATCGTTATTTTCAATTTCTATTTTTTTCGATCAAGAAACGCACGGCACGCTAGCTATACTGCGGAAAAATGTGCCTTATGTTCAAATCTCTTAATAGCGATTATTTTTGATCGAAAAGAATAGAAATCTAATGTAACGATTATTTTTGATCTAAGAATATATAAATTAAAAATAACGATTAATTCTGATCGAAAAAATAAAAATCTAAAATAACGATAATTTATTATCGAAAAAAATAGATATTAAAAATAACGATTATTTTTAATCGAAAAAATAAAATTCCAAAATAACGATTATTTTTGATCGAAAAAAATAGAAATTAAAAATATCGATAATTTTTGAACGAAAAAATAAAAATCCAAAATAACGATTATGTTTGATCGAAAAGAATAGAAATTCAAAATAACGATTATTTATGATCGAAAAAAATAGAAATTCGATATAACAATTTTTTTTGATTTTTGAAATAAAAATCGCATAATTAAAAATCATGTTATAAGTATATCTTGGCTTCTCGTCAAAAGAAATTCATCTGTATACTTAAACTCACATTTCCTCTTTTCCTTCATTGTAATTTTTTTGAATTTAATTATAGAAAATAACGATTATTTACGGTCCATGTAAACTTCTGTTATTCTATACGAAAAATAAAATTGCTAAGTTCGCACATCACGCCGCGAGCCTTTGCACTCACTTGCCTTCTTATATTTTTGGATCATTTTGCATATTACTACATATTATTGCATATTTACTAACAGAGCTCATCTACTACAGCTAATAACCATCTTAGCTATTTAACTTGAAGTCTTTAATCAAGTTTGGGGACGTCCATTAATTTCGTGAGCTAAAATAGCGGGGGAGGGGGTCCGGCAAAGTCTCACCAAATCTCATAAAGAGGGGAGGGGGTAAAGCAAAACCTCACGTCTACTTTTTAATGCATTGAATTTTCATTAAAAATTATAATTTAAATCTCACGGGAGGGGGGGAGCGGTCCCACCAGATCTCACCAAAGGTAGGGGGGTCTGAATATTTTAAAAAAAAACACCTCACGTAATAAATGGACGTCCCCTTAACAGCTTCATAGAAAAAGTAAATGATGGCTGTGATATGGTTATTTTTATTATAGAAATGAATAAAATTCATTTTGTTCATAATTTAGTTTTGGCAAAGGTTTGAAGATTTTTTCCAAAATTTTTTTAACTTATATTTTGAAGCCAAAAACAAAAAAAATTTCGAAGTGATGACGCATTGCAGGAGCATAAAAATGTTGACAGATTCACTGAAGATCAGGAAATATTACAGCATTTCAACTCTGTCAATAGTGGGATCTCATTTATTAAATTTATATTAAAGTTTATACGTATGAACGTATAATTTTATGAGACAAATTTACCTTATTCATGTGAATATATGCACTCGTACATAGATATGTTTATCACATATTTTTTCTTTATATTGCTTTACTCATATAGCCACCACCGTCACCACCGCTACCACTGCGTGGTTCATCCGCCATTGTTGTCTAAGTAATTAAGATAACAAATGAGGCGTACGTCCAGAATTGTTCTTTGACAGCTGGCACATATGGATGTTTTATAAAATCATCCATGCCAACATGTGACAATGCAAACTGTGCAAAAATTTTTCTTTTCTTAATTTTTTTAATTGAAAACACACAGTCAGCTGGAATACGTATATTGTAATTAAATTTAATTACTTGTCGCACAATTTACGATTGATTTAATTGTTCGTATACACTTTGATGTTGTTGTGGAAATCGATGAGAAAATTAATATATTGATTTTTTTTTTTTTTGGACAACAGCAAAAGAATGAATTCAATTGTCAAAAGAATCATTTATTCGTATGTAAAATGCCAAAAAAATGTTTTTTTGGGTTTTAACTTAAGATAATATAAGAAGAAAATTTTTTTTCAAAATTCGGGCTCTGACGATTTGCTGGTATTTTTGTGGCTTTTTCCAAAATACGATATTTTATTCAAAATTTAAACTTCGAAGATTTGTCTGAATTTCGGTAAGCTTTAATTAAAAGAAAATATTGTTGATTTCTGACAGGATACAAATTTAAAAAGAAACATTTTTTTGGCATTTAACTTAAAATAATATAAAACAAAAACTTTTTTTCGAAATTCAGGTTGCGACGATTTATTGGCATTTTGATGGCTTTTATTCAAAAAGTCAATTGTTCATTTCCGATAAGATTTCCGGAAGCTAGGAATTTTTGTAGCTAAAAATCTTAAAAAAAATTGTTTTTCTCATTTAACTTAAAATTACAAAAAACGTAACTTTTTTTTCAAAATTGGGGTCTGGCGATTTGTTGGTGTTTAAATTAGCCTTCAGTTAAAACAAAAATTATTCGTTTCTGATAAAATTTCCGGTCTCAAGCAATTTTTGAAACAAAAAATATTTAAAAATAATGTTTGTTTGACTTTTTCCAAAAAAAAAAAAATCTTTTTATTTCAAAATTCGGGCTCTGGAGATTTGTTGAAAGTATGATAAGCTTTAATTAAAAGAAAAATTGTTAATTTCTGACAAGATTTGCGCTGTCGAGCCATTTTTGATTAAAAAAAATAATAAAAAAAAAATATTTTTTCGGCACTTAACTTAAAATAATAAAAAAAATTAGCCTTTTTCGAAATTCGGGCTCCTATGATTTATTGGCATTTTGGTTAGCTTTTATTTCAAAAAATAATTTTTCATTTCCGACAAGATTAACGGTCACAAGCAATATTTGAACCAAAACTCGATTCGATACAACAGTGCAGCGCCGCGCAGTATTTTCAGAGGTTCGCGGAAGAATTAATTTATTTGTGATAGTCCGTGTTTGGCTACCACTCTGAAAAAATTAATTTTTAAATGAAATTTGACGAGGAATTCAGTGGCATTTTTTTTAGTTTCATATCGAATGTTATTCGTTCTATAAAATAACTTTAATCAATTGATTTGTTCCGGAGATATAACTATTTGAATATGAGCGTAAAACACCAAAAAACCTAAAATCTTTGACCTTCGCAACTCGATATCTTTCGATATATTCGATAAAAAATCTTTTCCTGATTTTCGTGTCCACTAATGTAATGCCTAGAATATGTAAAAAAAAATTGGAACGATTTCAAGATGTGTCGGTCAGAAAGTATTCGGAATGTAAAAGAACGTCTCCTATGTGGGAAAAAAAAATTTCTATGATTTTTTTCGTTTAGTTATCTTTAAGTTTCGAACATCATATCATATATGAAAAATGTTTTATTTTAATGCAGACTAAATAAAATATTATCTACATACCTAACATTCTTAACATGGCTTACACAACATACATACCTTACAAAATCTTATTTTTTTCGAAATTCCCACACTTTTCGATCTGTTAAATATTTTTGGTTTTTTTTTGTTTTTTGCTACCCTTTTTGATTTCTTTGAAACTATAAGATATATTTCGACCGATTTGACTTTCATCGACTTTTTTTCGACTATTTCGTCATATAAGTACATAGACTTTTTTGAAACGATTTTGACTTTTTCGATATTACTTGACATTATTCAAAATTAGGCGACATTTTTCTATAGACTATTCGACAAAGCTGTATACTTCCTAAGCTAACGTAAGCAAACATCATTAGGATCACACATTAGCCTCGAGTGCTTGCACTCACTCCCTTAAATATACCCAACATATATGGTATATTCACTTTGTCATTCCGTTTAAAATGCATAGAGACGGGCGTGGCAGTTAAAAAAAATTGTATATATTCTTGATTTGTCTGTTTGTCTATCTGCCAGTGGGTCTGTCTGTCTGTGGGTCTGCCTACCTTTCTATGGAAATTGCGCTTACGGGAAATCCAAATATGCTAATTAAATGAAATTTGGCACACAGGCTACTTCTTCAAACAAGCCTTTTGGGATCGTAAATGGGCGGAGTCGGCTTACGAACCGCCTGTGGAAGTAAAATATTTAAAATTTTATTTAATTTTTTTTCTTTTTTGAAGCATAAGCCAACGCTCAGGAGAAGCCTCCTATAAATGTAATGCACCGTGATGGCTTCAAGATAAGGAGAAAGGTTAGAGGAAAGAGGGATAAATGGAGTAGTGTCGGTGAAGATTAATCCTGAATATAGCGATGTCACAGCTGCCGAGGAAGACATTCACAGGCACATCTTAATCGTGCGGCGAAAAAACAAATTATCACTAAAATTTGATGTTCTGTTGAGCACCGGCGTGACGCAGAAGAGATAAGCCTGATAAGATGCCCGAGTGCTACGAAAAAAAATCTGGACTGATGAAACCAGTTCATGAATCTCTCAAGAACACCTTCCATTGTAGTATCTATAGAAAAAGGGTTAAACGTTACGCCACTGGTAAAGGGAATCAATAAAGAAGACGACAGCTTCATCACCAATTAGTTTCATCGCTAAACTCGATCTAGCAGCTCCAAAGTGGTTTTCGGAGCCCCGATCCAAATATGCGAATAGTACTCTAGTTTGGGTCTAATTTAAGTGAAGGTCAATTGAAGGGAAGTATTTCTTACACCGTTTCAGACACACCGAACATATGATCTGTTTACCTCAGGTCCGATTGAACCGATATGCCCAGAACGTCAAAAGTTGTGAACCTCTTAATATCTAAGTGAGCCATATTAAGGGAAGAAGGGGAGTTATTCACTCGTCTGTGAGACAATAGACAGCATTGGGTTTTAATAACATAAAAATTGACTCGGTTAGCACGACCCCACTTGGAGATTGTATTGCGGTCGTAAGCGAGTGTGTCATTCATTTGCCGCTTTTACTCTCAACTTTCACAGAGCTTGGGCGCTTGTTAAAGCAATACGAACGACAAATTTTGCTGTCGTCAGTAAAGGAGTAGATTGTGTTGGTGGTCGATAACAGAAGCTTATCGATAAAAACCAGCAAGAGGGTCAGAGATAGAACAGAATCCTAGAGAGCTCCAGCATTCATGGAGTTTTCGTTAGAGGTGAAACCGTCTATCACTACACGAATAGTGCGATTACTACAGAAGCACGTAATCCAAGGAGTAAAGAAATTGCTAATGCCATAAAAAATTAAATTTGATACGAGAGCGCGATGCCACACTTGATCAAACACTTTAGAAATATCCAGAGTGACAACCATACTTTCACCGAAATGGTGAATACACTGGTTCCTTTCCTCGGTGCGGAATGACATAAGGTCGCAAGTAGAGCGTGACCTGCAAAACTAATGGATCGATTTTTATGGAATTTTGTACTGGAGAGATTGAACTTTGAAAAAATTTATTTGTTTTTCAATGGGCGGTGTCACGCCTCTAACCAGAAAATATGTTTCCACAACTATACTAACGGACCGATTTTTATGAAATCTGGTATGGAGATAGATTGAACCCTGGGGAAGGGATAAGAGATGGTACAGCATGATTTTATGATTTCTATATTTTGGAGCGATGACACCTTCCATAAATAAGCTTTAAAGTGCGACACAGTGAGCTGATTTAAGTTAATGTTGTGAAATTTAATCGAGCACGTTCGGTCAAACCAACCAACATTCAGTGTGGTGGCAAAAAATTATTTCAAATAAAAATTTAAGAACTATGCGCACTTCGACGGCTTGGTGCATTTAATTTTTAGCAGGAGCAAGGACAACACCATTACTACTAACTTCGCCTACACTAAAAATTCAAGCTTGTCTTTACTTAATTTAATTTCAAACTTTGTGTCTATTTATTGCATTTTCTTTCTTACGTAGACAACCTTGTTTCTATATCTCCCACCAACTAAGTCCATTAAATATACAGTAAAGCTAGTCATTTGAACATAATAAAAATAAATAGTAAAAATAGCAATAAATTAGAACGAATTGTCGTTTTTTTTTTTTTGTTTGCTGCATTACCAATAAATTGTTTCCTAATGATCGATGTTCATTTATTTGATTGAATATCATTTGCTACGTATGCTGTGCTTAATGTCTGTAGTTTGTGCCTAATGTTATTCTATATGTTATACATTTGCTTAAAGTTTTTTTGTTTTGGCTTTTGAACAAAAAAGCATTACTTACTTTTAATGTAGAATCTATAAAACATATTTTTACAAATATATGTAAAATCTGTACATAGTTGTGGACTTTAAAGAAACCATGGTCACATATCACAGAGATAATATTTCCTTCGCTATGTTTTTAGGATAGAGTAATGGCACAGTCGCAATAGCTACGAAAAAATAAAACAATTAGTTGCACAAAAAATTCTTATGAAGAAATTTTTTCTATTATTTTTTGTGTAAAATTTCAAGTTTTCAAGAAGCATCATAAATTCAAATTTCAAGAAAATCGGTAAGTCACGCGAAAATGCAATTTGAGTCCATATGAAAGTAATCAATTCTAATTGAAAGCAAATTTTCTTAGCTATATTTGCTAGTGAATTTATCTCTTTCGGACAAGGCACTACGTTTTTAAAAATTTGAATATTTTCACCATTTAAAGAAAGCATTATGCTCACTCAATAAAGCACCACTAAATGAATGGAATAAATTGATTGAAAATATGAAATTTCCAACTGAATAAGCAAATTTCAATGAAGTGCAAAATATTTTACAAGAGTGCATTATATTTTGCTTAAGTGCACACATACTATTTCAATTGAATTGAAAATTTACTCGTAGAATTGCATTCAAAGTTTACCACATGCAGTTTGCTACAATGTCTTATACTTATATATCAGACAGACAAACATTTGCGAATGCCTTGAAAAATATTAAAATGTCATAACTTTTAAGTGTTGGTATTATAAAAATTTCTACTGAACTGATTTGATAATATATTTTCACACACAATAATAAATATGTAGACAAATTCATTTTTAAAAATTAAATAAAATAAAGCAATGTAGAAAACATATATGTATAGGACAAGCCAGGTCTACCGGGACAGAGGTCTGCGAAAAACTGAGCGCTGCGGAAAAACGGTTTTAAGTGCTCAAAATGTTTATATACTCAAGAGCTTTCATAATGTTTTTGAATTTCAATATAGCGGTTATAATACTACGGCTGCAAGCGGGAGAAAAATCAAGCGTTCAGCAAAAAAAATCTTGTAAAAATAAAAATTCGTAGCCTATCGGTTTATATATTTTGCTTAAATTGTAGCTGATGAACGCCTCTAAGAATCTGGTGTGGTAGATTGACAAAAGTCAACCAATCAACAATCCAATATCTATATATTTTTGCGGTCGTAAAAAGCGGTGTTCTAAAAATGGCTTAAAAGAGTTCAATCATATTCACGTTATACATTTTTTGCTAATACTATTTCATCTTAGATTTTCCACTCCCAACTACATATTATGGTCACTTTAACCCTAATTCGTCCGAACAGTCACCCGGGTGACTATTGTTGTTTTCGACCAAAAAAATTTATTCCTTATCAATTCTTTTAACCCATCTTCCTTGACATCTTAAGCTAATGAATTTTAAGTGTTAAAAACACAAAATACTTGAAATTGTTACCTGTTGAAGTTTTTCGGCCGAAGCAGCCATCTGTTACAAACCGAACGAATTTTGACAAAAATTGACCGATCCTTTTTTGATTTGGTTGAAATTTTTTTTAATGAGTTCTGTATCGAAAAGGAAGAGATACGTGTTCGAGGATTTTTTTGGAAAAACTTTTTTTTTTAAAATAGAGCGAATTTAAATTTTGAGAATTTCGTGATTTTTGGCTTGGAGATTCACTTTCAAAAATTCATAACTCCGGTTTTGTTAAAGCTAGAAAATTGAAATAATTTTCATTGTAAAACTAAGAAAATTAACTTTAATAATATTTTAATAATAATAATAATTTCTTAAAAAATTATTAACAAATTAATATTGTTATAAGGAATTTAAAGGTTTAAATCGATTTTTAACAATTTCCCCCACCCTGTATCAAATTTTTAATGTCACCATCGTATTCTACGTTAAATTCCTATCGAAAATGTCATATGGCGTGAACACCCTGGTACCCATGCCTTCAAAAAACAATTTTATATATTCAGTAAATAATCCGTTAAACTAATCAGCTGTTAGTGTTGCCAGATACTTATTTTAAATAGGTCCAATTTTTTTCAAAAAAAGGTCTCTTTGATTCAGAACTTTTGAACTATTCCCAATTTTCCTAAAAAATTTCCTCTATATCCAAAATTTATCATATTTTCAAATATAGACACCCGGGTGACTGCATGAGTTACAAAAATCTTCGCCTGAACTAGGGTTAAAGCCCTCCCGATACTACAACTGAAATCACAAAGCAGAGTGTTGCTTTTAATGTCTTGAAATCCCATTGGAGCCCTTTATAGAATTTCTTTTTCTTTCAAATTTTCGTTTTTGTATGTCGGTCATTCTGATTTGTTTAAACAAATTTATTTAAATTTTTTTAATTTTTTTTTATAAAGTTATAGTATTTCTAAACAAAAATGATTAAATGGTTTTTCATCCTATCTCCTATAGTTTGTGAGGTATTTGGTTTCAAAAATGTTCAAAAACGTCAAAAAATACAAAGTGTTCGTTGAATAAAAGAATGACCGATGTACTATATAGCCTAAGTAAATATAAGGTACTACAGGTTAGAGTGGTGGCTTAGCAAACAAGCTGAAACTTTAAGTAGCACACAACAACAACAACAATAAAGCAAAAAAAAAAGCTACAACTAAAAAAAACAACAAAAAAAGAAAAACATAAGGTGCTACAACTGAAAGGAAAAGTTTTTGACACTGACGTGGCCAAAGTAGAGATTTTCAGTCTTTACAACAAAATCAAATGCGGATTCGACATTATGGACAAAATGGTAGGGAAATATAGAGTGGAATGACGAACACTGCACTGACTCTTGGTATTATTTTTCAATATTATTGATATCACAGCGCTGTCATCTTATATCTTATACAATGTGACAAGCCCCGATGAAGAACAAATACCCTAACAAGAAGTTTTATAATGGAAAATAGCCAATCATCCATGCATACCATTCATAATGATGAATAATTTTATGCGTGCAGCTATAAAATGGTAGTTGGGTGACATAAAATGATAACAGCAATGGATCTTATAGGCATTAAATGTCGAATAATTATGGAAATTAATCAAAAATGTTGATAAATTTCAAAAATAATGAAAAAGTCGATTAGAGTTAATATATATTGTGTCGTCTTGACAAGCCTAACTCGTTTTTTTCGTACAATTCACTTCAGTATGAACTTTCTTTCGTACCCTCCAGTAAAAAAGTTCACATATCAAAAAGTAGGAGTTCTGATCAAGAAATCTATTAAGCGAATGAGAGATATATATTAAAAAAAGATAAAAAAAAAAATAATGATGGAAAAGTCAAGAGTGAAATAAAAGTAAAGATATCGAAAAAGTTCTAGGATACTGTAACTGGGAAAAATATTTCGTACGTTGTACCTATGAGAAAGAGTTAGCGAACTCATAAGCACCAGCAGCTAAGTATAATGAGCCATCCCCCCACACTCATTCCAATGGGATATGTAGCTTCTTATTGTAGATAGACTGAATGTTTTATCATATTGTGTACTCCTTACTTTTTTTTTTCATTGTCATATTGTGAAAAAAATCATCGTTAATACGTTAAATTTATGAATAAACATTTTACGACAGTTGAGATTTCATATTTACGAGTATTTATTGCATACGCATTGAAAATTTTTATATCACTGCTACTTATTACCATAATAATATGGTTTAATAGATATGTGGCAAATTTTTATGTAACCTAGTGATTTGCTTCATAAAAATTTTATTAGAATCTTTTTATGGTTAAATTCTTGCAATAAAATAACTGTCATTGTTGCAAGAAAATTAACACAGAATATCGCACCTACGAGTGTTCTATCATGTGTGATGGGTTTTATTGCGTCAACGTATTATGAGAGATAACTTACACCATTTAAACTGAAAGTAATTCTCTTTATATGATTATATTAAATGTCTACTACTTTATCATTAAATATTTTACGTATTTCAGCATTAAATATAAAATAGACAAAATGGGAGTACATAACACCAAAGGTTTACAGGTCGATTAAATTATTTGATGCTCATTTTTACACATATGGGAAAATGATTTCAGCTAAACACGTCGGTCTAGATGTTCTAGTTTTGTTCTTTGGAGAGTGTTCAATGAAGAATACCTTAGCCTGAAGCTTTTTTCATTACTTTCCTTCCAATGGAAATTTGTTTTAAAGTTCCCACAAATAGAGCTATAAAATTAGGTTTATAAAACAAAAAAAAAATCCGAGTTTTTTAAATGGAATTTGCCTCTAACATAAAAATTCTAGCTCCAGCTCTTGTTCTAGAGAGCTAAGAACTTTGACATTGAAGTGCTGGCAAAAAAATATCAATATTCTCGACTTTACTGCGAAAAAATGGCTGCTTTACTCTTGGGCTATGAAATTATTTCAGTGGTATGCTCGAAATTTATCACACCACTTTTTTTTCGTGTTTTTTTTTTTTGTTACCATTATTATTATTAAACACAAAACCAATTATATAATTTCACTGAATTCATTGATTAGTAAAAATTTCTGAAGAAACTTTAAGCATTATTAAGCGCGTATTTTAATTAATTTTTTTTTGTATAAATATTTCTTGGAAATCAACATTTTCTTAATCTATTTATTATACTCGTTTCACAATTGCAGCAAAAGAATAAACAACGCAAACATTTATTGCAACACGTACGATATTAAAAAAGAAGTTGTGGATTCCCCACAATAAGTTATTTTTATACGCAAAAAATTTAAAGCGTTGAACACCCTCCCTATTCATGAAAGAAAAAATAGCCGTTTACGAAAAACATTTGAATTTTTATTTGTAAAATATTTAAAAATTTAATTTTAACATTCCCAACGTGTTGTTGTTTGTTGTTGGTTCATAATTGATAAAACCACAAAAATTGTATAAAACTTCCACGCACCACACATTATTTTTAACACTTCGCACAGTTACTAGAAACGCTTAAAAATGCAGCAAAAGTCAACTTAAAGATATATTGTCTTTTGGTAAAGAAAAAATGTTTCCGAAAAGTCAGAAAATTTTACTTAATTTTAAAACATGGCCAATTAGCGAAACATTGCAAAAGTGACAATTACACCTAACTAAGTATACTGTTCGGGGCGGCTTATTATCTAAAAAGATCATTAGCTCTTCAAAACTACACCCGGTGTTGCCATTGTCATTAGTGGTTCCATTAATGGTTCCACAGCGCATAGTAAATGGTCTCTTTTATGGGACTTCTGTCTAAAACATTAAATACTTCACGCTGTAGTGACTTCAACTGGTCTCTAATAACTTCTGATTTAGTGTTGGATTGGAAGTGCGAAACTATCAGGATGACTGATAGATCAGCTGCCATTCTACAACTGAAATCCAATACTCACAATAAAATTCATGACATATCATTTGAAATTTAACAAAAGATCAGGAAAAATGTCTTAAAAAGTGCACAAGACTGTGAAGTCACTATAAGCGAGTAGTAATCTAGAGTTCGCAAACTATCGATAGTCGCGACCATCAATAGTAGACGATAGTTTGTTCGCTTACCATCGATAATATCGATAGTATGGTGAAACAAGTTTACTTTAGCGAAAGTCCTCCTCATTTTTTTTAGAGAAAGTAGCGATATAAGATTAAAAAAAAAATTGCAAAAAAAAGTGTCATTTGGATCTAGCTTCGGAGGTACAGTCATCTTCAGTTGCGGATATGGATTTTATAAAAGTTGCAAATGTAGCTTTTATAAAAACAAGTATAAGTTGAGAACACCTGAACAGATTTACAAAATTAGGGTACCAAATAAAAGGTAATTTAATAGGACATAAAATCAACACATAAGTATTAGAAATTTATTGTACAGTATTTGAGATATCACTATTTTTGTAAAATTTTGACATTTTTTTTATGAAACCGTTATTTTTTCCAAAAATGTATGGCAAACGTATAATTTTTAGCATCACAAGAAATCTCTTTTTTTCTTTTGCTTTAAAATGATGTATCGTTTGTACCAATTTTTTTATATTAACCAATTCTTACCGGAATGTAAAAAAATTAATCCATAAAATTTTTTTGAAAACTATATATATATAAAAAAAAAATTATATTTCAAAATAGAGCGAATTCAAATATTGAGAATTTCGTGATTTTTGACTTGGAAGCTCACTTTCAAAAATGCATAACTCCGGTTCTGTTAAAGATAGAAAACTGATTCATTATAAAGCTAAAAATATGCACTTAAATAAAAAAATAATTTTTAAAAATATTATTAACAAATTATAAACAATTTAAATGTTTAAATCCATTTTTGACAATAGTTCTCACCCTGTATCAAATTTTTAATGTCAGAATCGTGTTTAACGTCAAATTTCCTATCGAAAACGGCTTTTTTTTATGGGGAAACTATGGAACAAGAAAATGAGGCGTGCAATAGAATCCGCGTGCTGATAAGATGTGCCTCACTACATAAATTAATTGTTTTCTAATAGTAACAATAGTTTCCCCATTAAAAAAAACGTTTTCGATCGGACGTTAAACACGATTCTGACACTAAAAATTTGATACAGAGTGGGAGCAATTGTTAAAAATTGATTTAAGCATTTAAATTGTTTATAATTTGTTAATAATATTTTTAAAAATTTTTTTATTTAAGTGCATATTTTTAGCTTTATAATGAAATTAATTTCAATTTTATAGCGTTAACACAACCGGAGTTATGAATTTTTGAAAATGAATGTCTTAGCCAAAAATCGCGAAATTCTCAAAATTTAAGAGAAATAATAGTTTGCCCATTAAAAAAAATACGTTTTCTTAAAAATCAATTTAAACAATTTAATTGCTTATAACAATAATAATTTGTTTATAATTTTAAATATTTTTTTATTAAAGATAATTTCCTTAGCTTTAAAATGAAAATAAAATCAATTTTCTACCTTTAACAGAACCGGAGTTATGAATTTTCGAAAGTGAGCTTCCAAGCCAAAATCATGAAATTCTCAAAATTTGAATTCGCTCTATTTTGAAAAAAAAATTTTTTTTTAAAAATCTTCGAATACGTATCTCTTCTTTTTCGATACAGAACCCATAAAAAAAATTTCAGCCAAATCGAAAATGCGTACTTTTTACTTAAAAAAAAATAAGAAAAAATAAGAAAAGTTTTTTGTTTTAAATAATATAAAAATGTTAGCCCTAAAATGTAGAAATCATTTGCAGCCACTGTGCATCGCCGCACTTTTCTTCGCTGTCAGAGCTTTCATTTACATACTTAGTGAAGTTAAATTCCTTGAATTATTTTTGTGGCACGTTTATGGGTGGTACAAATTTAATTGAATTTTAAGTGGGGTAAAATTTGAGTTTTTAATTTTACATGTAGGTGCTGATATAATGATCACAAGGGCATAAGTATTCAATCAGTGGGGTAAGTAACTTGTATACATGAAAATAAAAATTTGTAAGTTTGTGGGTTGAATTTTAATAACATACACATATTACACTTGCAGGGAAAACAGAACACTTTCTTTCAAACAAAATATATCTATACATTAATTATTTTGCTTGAATTAACTTTTCTAACACTTCACCTTAAATGAAAAAAACAAAAATAAATAGTTTTATAGGAATAATTTTATATCAAGCAATTGACTTTAATAACTTAATTAAGTAGTTATACGAGTAAAGAGAAATCAGCTTTAATGCGGAATAATTTAATTGATATAATTAATATCTTGTTATTGAATCCTTTAATTAAGAGTAATCAATATAAATAAGCCGCAATTAGTGGTAACTAAATATAAAAAAAATTTTCACTTTGTTATAAAATCACATAAAATCGGCACTAGCTACGTATGCAAGCATTTAGTTTGATGTGTTACATTCCAATGTCAAATGGCTGCATCGTGTTTTGCAAATGACAAACCGCATAGATTATAACAGAAATAAATTTCTAAGCATAAAATTCACACGACTTAAGCTTTAGTCTTATTTGGTTAGGGTTGAAATTAATTTTAGATTAACCTTAGAACCGTGTTTGGGGTACTGGAGGCCCCAAACGATTTTCAAAAGAGTATTAAAAGCCATTCTTCGTCAGTAACATTATGTTTTCTATTCGTTTTTTAATGTATTGCACCTTTAGCTATGTAAGTAACGTGAAATTCAACTATAGTTTTTGATTGGCTGAGTGAAAGAGAACTTGAGGCGACACAACCTCTATACGTGTTTGGGGCCCTGTAGGCCCCATCATCTATTTCAGTACATTTTGTATGAAACCGTTATTGATGTTATTCTTTTTCGTCGTTATTTTTATTTTTATCTCTTTATTTTATGCATTTTTTGAAAGTGTTAAGTCTGCTTATACAGATTCAAGCATATAAATTTAGTATATTAGATCGTGAAAAAGGAAATATTTGAATTTTGGACCATTTGATACCGTATTTTTTGACATCGGCTGTCACACTCAATTCTATTGGTGGTGTGAAATGAAGTGAAAATACAACGATAATTTCGAAAGGTAGGTTTCCTTTAGGTAAGTGGTTCATCATCGTGATGCGAGCAATGTACAGTAGCAAGGAGTTAGAAGAAAGGCACTAGTACTTCTCGATACGATAAGATACGTATCGTGCTCGTAGTGACGTAAAGCTTATCGTGACGTTCTTGGTCTCATACGAGAAACTTTAGATCTGTATTGTACTTACTTATCGTAATACTAGCTGGACCAGCGGCTTTATCCGCCCACTGCCCGTTGTACAAACCCGCCTATATTTTACGCAGTCTTTACTGCAAAACAATTGGGTCCATGCAACAAAATTCACAACTTGGTATAAAAACCAAGAATAGCAATATAAAGATTTTGTCTTTATGGGAAGAGCCAAGACCCATTATCCAACACTTTCCACCTTTAGTAAGTTGCTATGGACAAATAGTTTACATTTATACTGATCACCAACTCAGTCGTCAGACCTATGATTTAATTTTTTTACTATTTTTAGAAACGCGTACATATAAATGCAAATGTGGTCGTTTGAATACGTGCATGAATAATATTTATAAATATGTATAAACAAAATTGTCTCAACTGTTTCCAAAGAAATGTAATTATTCTGTCGATAATTGAAAAAAAAAACTAAAAATGTATACAATTTCCATATGGGGTATAAAGTGCCCCAAACACGGGATTAAGAAAATTTAGCCATACACGGTTCTAAGGTTAAGTCGAAAAACGTCAGTGGAAAATGGCAGATTTGCTATAAAAATTTGGTTTCTGTTAAAGATATCGACTACCACGCTACGGACATCTTTTTTTGTGAAGAAATCGGGGCGGAAGAAATTTCTTGGTATTTTCATGTTAGAGGCATGCCACGTTGCGGACATTTAATGTCGATATATTATTTGGGAACTTTATAGTTCTGAGAAAGTTATTGTTTTTTCAGCTGAATGTCCACATAATCGTTTATATATTTATTGGAACTTTCTCTGATTATCCTCGTGATTTTTGGTTCATTTCGAAAGACATTTTTCGTTCATTTGTCGAAATTGTGCATCGTAATGAATTTTTTTGTTATCAAATTATTATTTTCATTTCCAATGACTTGTTCAGGTGAGTTTTACTCTTTTGGCTTACTTTTTTTATTAATCCATGAACTTGTTTTTCTAAGAAGTTTTTCATTAGCGCAGAATACTTTTCTGTTGGTTTAGAAAATTTTTTAATTGGAATTTTTTTGTTGGTGATTAATTATTTAAAATCATTTGTTGAAAATATTTTCCATTTTTAATTGTTATATGATTTTTTGTTTTTTATTTTTATTGTTTTTTTTTGAAACTTTTTGCTAATTGTTGTTGTCTTGATTGAAATTTTGTATTTAAAAATGTTATGCAAATAATTTTCTAAATGCTCTTTGATTGCCTTGGAGCCTTGCAGCTGTTAGTAATAACGGAAGTAATTGATATATTACAATCTGTCAAAAATTAAAAAAGAAATATAAATATTGTAACAGCTTAAGACAACTACTTACTGTGACATCATTGTTGTAAATATTTATTGTTATGTATTGAAGTATTTTGATAAGGGTGTCCAAACATTTTATCATTAAGTCAGATGAAACGCTTAAATGTGCTTGTGTGTACTTACATGGGGATTAAAAGGTTAAGGTTGGACTTTGATCATATTCAATGCAACTTACTTACTTTCACTAATTGGAGGTTAGCATGAGTAAAGAAATTTAATGGAGATTTGTTTAGTTTTAACTTTTTTTTTATCCTTTCACCGTAATTGAGTTTACTGAAACAATTTGCGGTGCTAAAAATAGTAGAAAAACAATTATAAATACTATTATACAGCACTGGACAAAAAGTTGCTTATATTTTTGGTATCAAATGCATTGCGCCCATATGTTGTCTTAATTAGTTATTATTATTACAAGTAGATCGATATGTTAGCTCCCGCACGCCTTGGTATGCAAGTAGTGACATGTTTCGATGCAAGTCGGCACGGGTTGCCGCACTCCGAAGTACATGAAACTTTATTTACGATTGTTTTTTTTCATCATTCAAACAAAATTATAGGGTATGCGTTAATAAAAAATTAGCTTTTTTGGGACATCCCAATGTGGGTGCATGAATTTTCATCTTCTCAAAGTGAAAATTCATCGAAATAAAAACGAATCTATGTATTCTGACCGAAATAATAATATGATGAACTCTGTCGGCCAAGAAAGGCTAAAGACCACTGAGCTAGAATATCATGAAAAGAGTTGTCAACAGAATACTTGACCGCTAGGTAGCGCTACTCAAAATATTTCCACCACTCCACAAAAAATGTTTATGTGTTTATCTGCTCTGAAGCGAGCTACAGCAAAATAAGCAAAAATAGCAACAACGACTGTCAACTACATACATACAAATGTGGTTCAATTTGTTTGTATTTTAAGCTGCAGTTACACTGCTGTTGTATAGGTTGCTACTGCAACATGTTGCTTTATGTAGTATGTGTGACAGCATTGCATGTTTCGGCATAAATCTTCTTTTAAATACCTTGGTTATTTTTTTAATGACCCAATTGGGATCTACTTGACACACAACCTAACCAAATCGACATGGTTGAATGAGTGGTTACCACATGAAGCTTTTAAATTGATTTCACATTAAAATTAAGTTAATTGTTTTGTTTTTGTAATACATTATTGAGAAAACTTAAAATTATTTAAGTAACGTCGTTAAAGAATTAAAACCTATATATAAATAAATTAGTAATGCCAAGAATCGAGCTGCATTAGATCATACATGAAGCAAACAAAAAAAGCTATGACATGAAGGATTTTCACGAAGATTTTATAATAGTTTTTTAAATGCTTTTTATGGTCTATGAAATCTTTTTCCAAAGTTTGGCTTCGAATAATGGATACACGTCCTCCAAAAACAAATTCATTATATCTCATCAACTACTGGATGCAGATGAATGAGACTTGGTTACATAAGCAGGTATTTGCCTTTGCATAAGTTTCAAATAAAAAAAGTGGGTAGTAACACGCCTCCCATATGCGAATAAAACAACAATTTGTATACTTTTTGTATTTTGTTTTTTCGAACAGCAAATAGTTTTTATATGCTATTTTATTGAGCTAGTCAGTTCAATAACTTTTTTATGTGAAAAACCAAAAAAATTACAATTTTTAAAGATAAATAAAAAGAAAAAATGGGCAAAAGCTAGTTATACTAGTTTCTTTTTCTGCTAAGAAAAGTCATCAGTAACTTTTAAGCCTATTAGTAAGAGCAATGATTTGCGGCAGATGAATGAAATTTGGTACGTTTAAGAAACAAAGACTATAACCAATTAAACTCATCGCCCCACCTACCAGTAAGGGCTTAATAACGTCTGCCAGACCTACTATATGTATGTAAAGATTGGAGACAAAATTTAGTTTCGCTGTAAAATTAGCTGTTTCGCTTTAATATTCCATCACATGAGTTCATACGACATCGTGCCATCTACCGGAAAAGGGCAGAACAACGTCTGCTGGGACAGCTAGTATAAAAATTCATAACTGGCTTTAACTTATTGTTAGAAATAAGATGTCTCCCTTTCTTTTAATTAAATCAAGCTTGCAGCAAATTACTTAATTTCAAGGTTGTTGCGAGAGTCAAAGATATAATAAAATTACAAAATACTTAACAGATATGTACTTGAATAAAACTATTTGGCAACCCGAACACACTGTAATATAGCTGGAGATCCATTTCAATTTTCCCAGGCCAATAACGATATCAAAACAAAGTAAGAAAGTGATAACTACTTTAAGAAAAAGCTACTACTTCTGTGGATTTTGAATGTTTTGTTTGCTTTACTTTGTCGGCGAAAAAGTTATAAGTGCGTACAATGTTTTTATATATTTCCTATGATAAAATGTTATTACGAAAATAACGGTAAAACATAAGTATGTAAAATGCAAGCACGTCTTTCAGAAAGTAACTTATTATGTTGCTTTTGTTAATTGCTTTGAAAATAGTACCGTAGAGTGGCTTGGCCAGTGATGGCATTTGTACTTTTTTCGGTACATTTGTGTCTTGAAAAATCGTTGTCAGTACATTCGACAAGTTTTCAGTACATTCAGTACATTTGGGGCATTTCAGTACATTTTCGGTACATTTGGACAATTTATAATATATACCTTTTTTTTTTGTTTTTAGCAAATGAGAATAACCGCCATGAATAGATTTATAGTAATTACCTGTTATATTAATTACGTTTATATTTGTTAGTAAACGAAAATAGTCGCGCAATGTATAGATTTTGAAATTAATTTAATGAAATAGGAAAAGTGAAGACTTTTTTTTTTTTTTGATTAGTAAATTTTAGAATAATTTCGTACATTTAAGGAAAATTGGTTGTTCAAGACCAAAAAGTACATTCGGGCTCTAAAAAGTACATTTGAATTCTCGATTCAGTACATTTTCACAAAACCCAAATGCCATCGCTGGGCTTGGCAATGATAAAAAAAAAAAATTACATTTCGACTTTGGAAAAAAAATCGTCTGACCTCAAATTACCATTACATTTCTCTCTCATATTAATACATATCCTCAATAAATTTTTGAGCTTAAAAAGATTTGGGGTTTTTGAGAAAATCAGCCTTGTTTTTTTTCAAGAATTTTCAAAATGTCTTAAAGATTCTGACATAGAAGTTCTATTAGAATCAAAAGACAAAAATTAGTTATTTTGATTTGAATGAAAATGCGATTATTTTGAAAAAAATTTCAGGGGTTTTTCAAGTTTTGACACTAAAACTTAAAATGGGCATAGCTTCGTTAAAAATGTTTTTTAATCAAATCGGTGGAATATGTGTCCCCTTATATCTTCTGAAAAACAACATATATAATCGGCAGCCAATTCCGAGAACTGAAGTTAGTCCAACTGCATGGTTTGAAATGGATCTGATATATAGTAGAAAATTAATTTTCGACATTTTTCAAGCCATTCTATATAGGTGCTATACAAAATTATATTTATTAGCAAAATAAAATCCACTTCTACATTGCAGTGCCAGTTTTTTAGCACTGAACACCTATTTAATCTATCTGCTGGCATTTCCATGTCTAATTCGCCGAATATACAGCAGTTTCTCAGTTTAGTTATTTAATTGTTTTTCAAAAGTATGCGATGCCTCTGTTTCATGTGTGCCTTCGGGTATCCTTGATCTACACATGCAATCTTTTATTAATTGTATATCTGCCTCACTAAGGAGCTACAGTTCTCACTGCACTGCTTTTGTTCTTTCTATGAAACCCGCTCTATAAACAGCACAAAATCTTGATTTTGAATTACTCAACGAAACTTTAAAATGCATAAGCTGCTTTTCGCTACTTGAATCCTTTTCTGTTCATTCATTTGTTATGAAAATGCTTTAGATTAAAATTTTTGACTTATCAGACTTTCCCTGTGTTCGCATTCACGCGATGATAAGCTTCTGTCGGATTGCATTAATTCCATAACTGAAACCACTGAAATGTTTATTGAACGTACCGATGAATAAAGTGTGCAGGAAGAAGCGAAACTAAATAACTTTGTGTGTATTTACGCAAACATATGTACATAATAAATTTCATATATCCTTTTTCTGTTTCTTTTTTTTTTCAATTGGCAATAACGTGTTCAAGTTGATGTGGTAACCACACTTGGTTATACCACTTTTTTGCGTTTTCACTCGAACTTTATTTAATTGAAATCATGCAATACTTGCATAAAAATTTTGCATACATGCGTACGTGTACTATATACATACATAGTTACTAAGTTGTACGGTTTTTTTATTGTACTTTTTTTAAACCCATTAATCTTTTGCATGTGCTTGCAGAAATGTTCAATAGTAAGGTAAATCTGCAAAAATTGTGCCATTCAATGTGATTGATTTGGATAATAAAAATTAAATGAAAATATTGATAAAATTTTTATATTTCATACAATATACATTATATGAAAAACCAACAAACGGAATTCATCTTAACTTACAATGAGTGCAATTTTCGCCAATAAATAAATAATTTACCCTATAATCTTACGACAGCAGTATGCAAAACTGTTCGCAGCAGTTTTATATTTTGCTTGCAACTTCAACAGTCAGACATACGTGTTTGCATAGTTAAGAGTACTACGTAAAGATGCCATACGCTAAATACTAAAAAGGAATCACACATGAATTTACGAAATGGCAATGGAGTACTGCCATAATAAAAAAAAAGTAGTAGAAATAGCAGTAGCAGCAGTTATAAATAGACCAAGAAAACAGAGCATCGAAACAGCATAAGAATATAAATAAAGTCGTGTACTTTAGTGGCAAGAGCACGTTTTGCATGTTGTTGCAACACATCATGATAGCTTGGCCAAATAAAAACTTTTGCTAAGCAATAAAAAAAAAGAAAAAAAACTGCAAGAAAACTGAACTCTGAAAGCAAAAAATTTAACATTATCATACAGCAAAAATTACACTTAAAAAACTAGATGTTTTGAAAAGTGCTGGTGTCAAATATTTGTTGCAACTTCTTGTTGCTTTCAAGAAACACTTAAGGTCTGCAGCAAATAATGAACTTTTTGAGTGAATGAACAAAAAATAAAAAAAACATTTTCCTTAAGCCTATTACTTTATCCAACACATAACTTTTACCTTTTGCTTTATTTTCTGGGTGTAGTTAAATAAACATAAGTATGCTGTTTCAACCAACAAACTATGATGTATAGATCATGTATGTTCACTAGAGTTGCCAGGGAAAAGCTAAATTGGGATTAATTGAGTTAAGAAATAGAAGAACATGCGAATGCAAGGAATGCTTTTCTTATTGCACCTTCTGCATCCATGTATATTAGTGATGCTCTGAGAAACACACCGACTAACGCCTTGGAGGTCCTTTTTGATCTCGTTCCTTTTGACTTAATAGGTAAACGGATTGCAGCTTGTGCCGCCGTTAGGCTCAGGGAAACTGTTTGCTGGTCTGCGGGTAGAACAGGACACTTAACTATCCTTAATAGCTTGAGTTCTGTACCCTCCAAATTGGACTATATTGTTCCAGTAATCTCATACAAGAGGGATTACGTAACTTACATTACATCTGGGGATGACTGGAAGGGAGAACTCTCGGGGAGAAGGGGCCATAATAATTATGGATTGCTCCTAGCTAAATAACCATGTGGATTATGGTATTTACTCAAAGGAACTGAAGATAAGAATTGCTGCGAGGTTACCAGACTATTGTAACGTTTTTCAGGCAGAGTGTATAGCGTTTAAAGAGGTAGCATTCTAGCTGAGGATGAATATCGTATCCAAAAAGGATATAAACATTTATTTAGATAGTCAGACTGCTATCAAATCTCTAGAATCAGTTTTCCTAAACTCACTTGTGCCCCAACAATGTCGGTAGTCTCTAAATGAGATGTGGCTCAGCAATTTAACATTCACCTCATCTGGGTGCCAGGGCATAGGAAAATTAACGGCAATTGCAAAGCTAATGAACTTGCTCGACAGGGGAATACTGCACAAATTCCTCAGGACAAGGCAGGTGTTGGCATGCCATTTGCAACCTGCAAGTTACTGCTTAGAGAAGAAATGGTAAAAAAAGGAGGAGGAGGAAACATTAAACATTTTCTCTGCTCCACAAAACACTTGGTTCGTTTTTATTTGATAACCTGAATGAACTTAGACATGTTAGTATAAGTCAGCTATTTAGTTTTATTACGAAATCTGGTTGGTTCAACGAGAGGGTATAGACAGACACACTGTGGTATCACAATAAATCACATTTGGTCTAAGTGAGTCGGTTTGTAACAGACTGCCACTCCTACCTAACCTTACCTATTTAATCTTAACAGCTTTCTTGTCCAATTTCGCAATAAAATTACGCTTACTTTGGTTGAAATTTTAAACATCAAGCTTCTTCTTTACCTATCTCTTACTTATGCCACAACGTTTTACATGCAGAAATGGTATTAGGTTGATGACCAGCACCATCGAAATCTTTTTCTGCAGCCACTTAAATGCAAGACCATCTGAACAACTCATAAGACTATTTGCCGCATTCCCTTATATGTGGTCGCTAAAAGAAATGACCAATGGAAGATTGAACTACAGTTCATCTAAACAGATCTAACAGTTGTAGGTCTTCCTGCTATCAAGGGCACATAACAAAACAATATTTAATCGAATTGTAAGACTTAAGACACTAATCTGAAAAACGGTTCTAACGGGCCTAGTTGGTTCTAGCTCCTATTTTTGTTCAGAATGAAGGTTCTCTTTTGCCAATATTTCGGCGAGAGTAACTTCACTAAGAAGTAAAGTTTAGAATGCGAGGTATCTTATGCCGAATGGAAAAAGATTGTCAACGGACAGGAGTAGTACTTGAGATAAATGAACCATGGTGGGGACCACTTTGGCAAACATTTTTCCCAGATTATGAAGTTTTCTGGTCCCTTGCAGTCATATCAAAAAACTGATTGTCTAGTTCAGCAAGCATATTAGAATTAATAGTAACCAGCAGCATTTGCTGGCTGCTTCTTCTTCCTACATCCTACAGGCATCACCACTGCACCAACAGAAGAGGAATTAAAAATTGAAGAGGAGGTAGGAATTGTAGGGTATGGTAAATACCTCAAATCTAAGGTATCTCTTGCGAAGTTACAGCTCATCAGCCTATGAAAAAATATCGAGGGTAACTCCAAAAAATCTGTAGAATACTACTTAAAATAGCATCTGGCGGTATACTGATTCAATTAGATTGTATTAGATAGGCGTGGCAATCAGTTCAATAACAGACAAACTTAGACCAAATGATAATAAATTGCGCTATCCTGGGATATTTTACTAAATTCATTAGTTGAACCAACCAGATTGCATAATAACCTCTTAAGGTCATCCAGGTCACCAAATAAAAATGAACCAAATGGAATTCGTGAAAATTATTAGTATATTTTCTTCCTTGACATCGCCTCATCTTCTAAAAAAGTCAAAGGAAAAAACTCTTTATCTCAACGTATGTACGCCGATGAGGCAGTGGCTAGTAACGACAGACTCGGGACACTATGTGCAGTGCGGGACGATAATTCCTGTGAGCGCTTAGCAACAGTAAGCATAGTAACAGTTACTGGTTCAATTAAATAAGAGAAGATATATTACTCAAACAATAACTTTCTATTCATTTTGGAAGAGTTTAAGGTTTGAATTCAATTTTCGTTCTATTTGGTCCAATATTTCAGAAACTGTTTTGTATTTCTGACTCTTCCAAATCAAGCGGTAACTCTTGTATAATGCATTGTCATGATGAAAAGTAACGTAAGAAAACAATTTTTTTATTTCTTTTTTTCGAAAAACTTTCTCTGACATATTGTTGCATCAAGTAAGCATGTGTGAATGTGTTATTGAAAAGGGCGTTACTTAGAAAAACCTAAATGCAAAATGTCCTTTTACATTGAAGCAATACCAGTACGACTCATAGTATTGCAATTCAGTTCTTGCATATGAATCTTGTTTTGTTAGTCTTTATGTAGAGTTGGATTTATCAGCGCACAATGTTTATCTTATCTCATATATTGCATCGTACATATGTACGTACGTCTTCTGAGCAAAAAAATGCATACAAACATATGTATATCACGAGTATATAGCAAATGGTATGCAGCAGGATTCTGGAAAAAAATTGCTAACAAATCCATTTAAAGTTTTTTTCTCCATCTTTAGTAGTTTTTTTTTTGTTCGTTTTTTGTAAATTCTGTTGCTTTCATTAGCATTGACATGGGCTGGAAGTAGCTGCTTGGAATAATTAATTCGTTGTTATAGAAATAAATACTTTTTATATGTTGATCTTACTTCAAAGAGTTTTTTATAAAGAAAGAGCTGTTTTTTATTGAATATAAAATTTTTATAAAGGGTGTTTCAACTTGAATTTTCAAAACTTCGGATTCGTTTTATTATTTGAGTATTTGTTGCATTTCACTATTTGTCTCTTACAGCAGTCGGAAAGCCTTTAAAGGTAATTCCCAAACGAGCTATAGCTTGACAACTGTTTGTTTGTATATGATCCAAAGATTCGGCTTTGTTAACGAAGACGCGCCTCTCAGTGTAAGCCTTCAAAAAAGTTCCAAAGTCTTGGCGGCTATATATTGAGTCTGCGTGACTATATATTGCGTCCTTGAAGCTTTTCACGCAAACAAGCTAACGTTGCGTCATATTGCTAAAACTACGTATGGGACATTTCACGTCATGCGGATCACCTACCTGGCTAAAAATTTACTTGACCGATCAAGCCGTATGAGTTCTTAAAATGTTCGTCTAGTTAAGGGCTTCTAAAACCAAAGTGGCACGTTGAGAAGTTCAAAATGGCGGATCCAATGGCTTAAAACGTAGCTCATAAAAACTTGGCGTTGTAAGTTGACTGAATTCAAATTGGTAAATCCAATATAGTGGCCAAAAATTCAATATGGTGGTCGAATTTTTGAAAGTCAACCGATTTGCACCAAATTTGGTATACGGGAGTCTTAGGGATCACTGATCGAGAATCCAAGGTCAGATTTTACAAAATAAAGATGGCGGATCCAATATGGCGAACGTGTTTTTTAAAAATCAATTGATATGTACCAAATTTGTTATACAGGAGTTTTTAGGGTCGCCCTGGTCGTCATCCATGGCGAGGAAAATATTAGCGAATAGCTTTAAGATTTGAAAATATTATTATATTAATATTTTTGAAACTAAAGCGCATTGGACAAAGCTGCAACACTTATTTTAAGCTCTACCCTGAACAAAATCCATACAAAATTTGAGCCCAGTCGGCGATGGTTGTGTCTCGGGTGTTTTCAAAAATTGTTAAAATGTCTCAAACAGTAATATTGCTTCCCCTAAATATAATACCTTAAGCTTTCAGTGTAAACAGTCACCTAGAAAGTTCTTTAAAATTAATTATTATCTTATATTATATGATTATTTTATTGCAAAGTTTTTGTGCGCGAACACATTTGATATATTTGTTAATGAAGCGTATGTGAATTTACACATTTAACATATGGTATGTAATTAATTTTTATTTCTTAATGCTCATTATTTTCAATTGTATTTCGAAATTTTTCTCCACTCAACAGCACAATTTGATAATACGAGGGGACATTTGTAACGACATAAGTGCAATTCAATTGCTTTGCAGTTGATTTAATTGTTTGATTTTAATTGGAAATTACTATATAAACAAATATACATACATGTATGTGTTTCGTAATAAATGTTAAATAGTAAGTGTGGACAATTTTTTTATTAAATGAAGATTTGTGTTTATTGATTTACCAATGGCCCGTCGTAGCTACACTTATATCTTTATGGAGTTTTTTAAATATTTTCATCAATATATAATGAGGCATTCCAATTTTTATTTTTTTGAAAATATCCAAAAATTCTCTCCGATTTGGCTCAAATTTTGCATGACTATACCTTTTGAATTAGACTTAGAAAAATATATTACAATATCTTCTAATGAGCCTTACTTCGCGAGATATAGAGGCTCGAAAACAGAAATTTCGCCGAATGAACTATTTTTCGAAAATTCACTACAATTCACACAAATATCGCAGTTTAACGTCGTTGAATTTGAACAACTAAAAAATTTTAAGGATGGTCGCTGAATTTGAATCTGATATCAGACGATATCTTAACCTAAAAGTGCTAAAAACACTGTTTTTTTATATATTTGAGATTGTTTAGCATCGTGAATATTTTTTTTTTTTTCACAAAACTATGTGTGGTATTTTAAAATACAAGTTTTTTCTTTCAAATGGCATTGAGTTTGCTTAAATACCTTTTCCTTTCGACGAAATTTAAAATTGAAATTTTGTGATTTTCCCTATACCTGAAAACGCATTAGAAACACGTGTATATCAAATGATATCAAAATTTCAAAATGCGATAACCCGGTGAATACAAAAGATATTTTAGACAACAGCATTTGAAAGAAGAAGACTTTAAGATCCTATACATAGTTTTTTGAAAAGGAAGGAAATTCACGATGCTAGATAACCTCAAATATGTCAAAAAAAGTGCATTTAACACTTTTAGGTTAGGAGCAATTCTGAGTTCAAATTCAAATTCAGCGTACCGAAAATCTTCGGAAACATATAGTCTAGTCTCTGGGTAAGAATTTTAATCTAATTTTATTAGCCTGAGTTATTGATATATGAGCTACCTTGTGTTAAAACTCCAGCCAGTTACCACGACGCCTATTTTAAAACCATTTATCAAAAAAAAAACCTTAGCGGATTTTTCAATAAAGTTTTATTCCTTATCATCCACATTTTTGTAAACTTTATGGACCCCTGTGTTCTATGTGAGTCCATGGCCGCCTCCAAAACCGATCCATATTTCTTCAGTATGTACGTACACGTTTCAACGTAAACGTTGGAAATTTTTTTTTTTTTGTGTGATCAATTAATTCTTTACAATTAGGGAACTAACATTTTTTGCCGTAAAGCTGATATTTACAGTTGAATGAAATATGATAAGGTAAAATAATTTTATTTCGTATAAATTCTGACAAATAATATTGTCAAATATATGCGCGCATAAAAAACAGAAAAATTAGAGACCTCAATGTTCCACTCTTTTTATTCTGATAACGAATGCTTTGTGTAGTCTTTTCAAAGGAATTTTATGAAATTATTCATCACAAAACTTCAAGGCTAAAATTTAATGACAGAAACCATAAATAAATGAAAGCACAGTGCATAAATAATTATCTTATACAAATTATGTCTTTTTTGGACAGTTTTTGCACCATTCACCTCCATCTTGCTGCTGCACCAGTACACTGAAAAAAAAACTTACTCCGTTTAAGGAAAAATGCCTAAATGTAAGGAAAAAATATCCTTCAATACGAGCTAAAGACATGGGTTCCTCAAAATAAGTAAGTTGGATTCCTTAGTACAAGTAAATGTTGCTGCTTTGAAATAAGGAAAAGTTTACTCAATGTGAGGACAAGGTTATAAAACTGAGGAAAATTTTACTTTTTCTAAGGATGAAGGTATCCTTAAATGAAAGAAATTTACTTAAAATAAATTCGTTGATTTCAAAAAAAATTTGTTAATTTTCTATTTCCTCTATTTTCTTATTTGATGGTGTTGGTTACTTATTGTCAGTCATTCTTATTTTAATTGTAATACGTTTTTAAAACTTCAAAGAAGAACTTAAATTTGTTTTTACCTGTCACCCGATCAGAGAATTGAACCTGTGTTCTGCGCCATGCCACTGTTCAAAGATGCTCATCTTACCCAACTCAGCCACCGACAGCATTTTTAAGACATACTAAAATGATGTTCTTAAACTGCGCTTGTAACAACCATTGTGTGATCAGGAAAGCTTCGGTTCAAATCCCGGCGACGACATAATTTTTTTTTTTTTAATTTTTTTATTTAAAAAATAAATAGAGAACTATAAATGTATAGGCAAAAACAGAATACTTACGAGAAGAATAGATATTAATTTCAGCGAGTGTTGCCACTCATTTATTAAGGAAAATTTTCCTACGTTATAGTAAATTTTTTGAAGAAACTAACTAAAACTGAGTACGATTTTCCTTAAACAAAACATTCCATTAGATTGAGGAAGTTTTTACTCAAATGAGGAACAAGTTGTCCTCAAAATTCTTCCCAAAGAAAAATTTACTATTTCAAAGAAAAGTTTTACTAAAACCACAAACTCTATATTTGAGGAAGAGCGTTGACTTGCTTTAATAAAATATGAACTCATTTCAAGGACTCAATTACTAAATGAGACGATATTTTCATCAATATGAGGAAAAATAACTTAGATTAAGGAAAATTTTTACACTAAATCGGAGGAAGGCAGTTCTTCAAATTTAGTACGGTCTTTTTTTTTCGGTGTATCCTGTACACATAGTATACGAAGTTATTAGAAAAAACTCGATGCCTGTCATAGTCAGTCGCCTGCACAACTGACATTCACTACTGTCGTCGGTGCAGCGGGACAAATTCAACTTGAACGCAAAGTCTCTATCGGTTGTTCTCAACTTAACAGCGAAGTTTTAATTTAGTTTATTTTCTTTCAACCGAAAATGTTTTTGTTCATATTAATTTACCTTCAGTCGTTAGCAAAACTTTACAAATGAAGTTGCAGGCTGCCACTCTTTGAAGTTTTTTTTTTTCTATCTAAAATCTGCACTTTGCGGTTGAATAAATTATGACGTTATTTAGAGCGTCTTCACTCGTTAGGAGTTAGTTCTATGAATTTTGATAGAATCTAATTCATTTTAAACTCAAATTTTTTCAAAGGCTATTTCTAAAAAAAAAAAAAATAATTTAACAAACTAAATAATTCACAATTTTACTTAAGACACGTTGTTAGCATATATGTACGCTAAAGCTTTAACAGCAACTGACTTCTTGATTATGCAGGCTTGCTCTTCCTTCGGTAAATTTGATCTTATTCTATACATAGTTAGAAATGTCCTTATTTCCTTAGCCACCTAATTTTTCAGAATTCAACGATGAAAATTGTTGGAAATGATTAGTGAAACTGCCATTAGGTGAGATGACGCTGCTTAAATTAATGCTATCCGCTTCTTACACTCGCCCATCATGAAACTATTGTTGGAAGGATATGCTTTTTATTTTATTTATGTTGATTTTTAGACCTACTTACATCTTCCAATAAAAACTGACGCCAGTGAATTTTTATTTCATGTTGAACCAGTTGGGGACAAGGAGACATATCTCATTAGCACAAGCGAAGTCTTCCAGATGCTGAATGTTCATTGAAATCCACGATTTGATAAGTCTTGAACGTTACTGAGGACATCCAGTACCATCAGAATCAAGATTGGTGATAATAAACATCTGGAATGGACTCAAAGGGATCAGAAAGTTTTCCGATATATGTAACATGCTGTCCGTTTGAAACCCTCATATTGAGCTTTGATGAGAATGAGCTCGAAGTGACCTGAATATTTTTTGTTATTGTTGTAAGAGCTGGAAGATAAAGATATTTATTTGATTAATAAACGGACTGTTCGAACGCTCTTAAATTTATTTTGATTTGTAGAACTACCTTATAAATTTCAACAAATTTTTTTTTACTTTTTTTTTATTTACAATAATATTGGCCTTTGCTGAATGACTGTAAGTTCGATATAATAATGTTTTATTATAACTTTTAACCTTAAAAGTTTTTACTAAGAATTTTGAAAATCATAATCTTACTGAATTTTCGATTTGATTGAAATATAGGAAAAATAACACTGCACAACAGCATTTGATTGGGTTATGTCCAATTTTTAATGACAATTTGAAATCTGTGACTGAAATTTCTGTATCAGCTCTAGTTGAAGAAATATGACTCTTTGGTCTTTTTATAATAAAACACTATATTTTCAAAGATAATCCTATTTTATTTAGTTCTTAAGTTAAAAAAAACTTTCTTTTATTTGACTTCCTTGCTGAAACTGAAGGTACAGAGCTGTTATAAATGCTCCAACAATAGCCAGCCATCAGGTGTGCGTTCCAGTAGCCTTGATAGCGTTCCACCATCGCACGAAAGTCTTGGTGGAATCGCTCGCCCTGTTCTTCACTCAGATCCGCGGAATTGGCGGGAAAATAGTCCAGGTGCTTGTGAAGAAAGTGTAATTTCATGCTCATGTTACATCCAACCCTTTGAAAGTAACTCATTAATTGTTCAACGTTTTGAGAATAGTCAGAAATTTTCTTATTTTGCAAAAAAATTTGAACAAGCCATACAAACTCATTCCATGCCTTTTTCCCAATCTCTGTCATAACGTCCGTAAAATATGAGTCTTTTTTAACGATCTTATCTGTGGTCCGTCAAAAAATCCCGCTTCTATTTTTTTCGTACTCAGTTTCGGAAACTTTTTTGATAGAAAAATTAAAGTATTTCAGTTTTCGTCTCAAAATCCATAGGCTCCTCCTGTGAGGCTTAGGTGATTTCTTAGGGCTGAAAACACGTCTATATGCCGACCGTATGCAAGGATGTTCCCATTTGGCGCGATTTTTTCGATTAATGCCATTAATGTTTACCAAACAAAAAAAACAGCTAAACAGTTATCGTCGTGGTTCACGAGTTCCTCCCAGATCATAGTGGGTTCTTACCTGAATCTGTTCCTTTTCTTATTTTTTCGGAATCCAAGGCTTATTTTTCATTTCCACCGGTTGACCAAAGTAATTCTTGAAAGCCTCTTTTACGAACGCTGTCATATTTAAACGGCTTTCTTTAAACATATACTCTCTGCAAATGATACAATAATGATTTGAATCTTTCACACAAACTCTTCTTGACGATTCCGTATCAAATTACAATGCACAACTTAATATTTTTTTAATTATCAGAAAATTAACACGGTAACACAGCGAATTTTTAGTAAAAGCTATAACTAGTTAACAAGAGCTGTTACTAACAAAAGGAGGGTAAATTCAGAATCAGCGACGTTAAATTAGTAAATTAGTTGCAACTTTGTTGTGCAGTGTAATATATCAATGAAAATTGGATAAAAAATATGAAAGATTTTTTTATATATAAAAAGGTTATTTAGTTAATATAAAATATAAGCTAATAACAAGCTACAGTATCAAATATTTAACCAAAATAAGTCTGACTCTTTTATTCTCTCAAATTTTAAGAGCAATAACCGCATTATGGATATGTATTCATATTGTGGTGCCAAATAAAACACCGTCAAAATTTATAACAAAATATTTATTAACATAAAAAATGTGATTTCATTAATACTCAACAAGTCCTTAAAATAACAAAGTTGAAAGGTTAAGAATTTAAGGTTAAGAGTTTTCTTTCTTTTACAAGCAATTATTTTATGAAGGTTACTTTACGTTTTCTTTGGGGCATCATAAACAAAACACTTGGCAAAATTATAATAAAATTTAATGCGTAGCTTTTGTTGTGGGATTTTCATTATAATCGACGCCTCTGGGGAGCGAGCATATTTTGCATATAATTTTTGGGGTTTTTAAATTTTCGCACAATGTAAGCGTAAGTATTTTAAAGCTTTGTGAAAAAAAATTTTAAATTTCAACTTTTATTGCTGCTACTTGTGCTGCTGCTGCTGCCGTTAATGTTAAATTAGCTGCAGCGGAGTTTTTGCGTTAACATGACGGCGACGACAAGTAGGTATTTGGCGTCAGCTTATTAAATTTAATGCTCGTTAAACTTGATGCGAGTCAAATGGAGTAATTTAATGATGGTTTTTAAGGACTTTCAAAAGAAAGCACCCATAATAACACAGCTCCATCAAAGTTCAGAGAAAATAATATTAGCTTTTGCATATTTATTAATAATTGAAGACAAAAAATATGCATATTAATGGCAATAGCATATGTAGAAAAATTGATCTTTCGTTCAATGGTGTCATATATTTAGGGTACTTGAGGCTATAGCAGATGGTAGGCAAACAAATGATCAAATGCAATGTCTACAAGCACTTATTATTTTAGCATGTCGGGAAAGTCATGATATTTGCAACAATTCAAACTATTTTGTTATGAATTGATATGAATGTCACTTTATTGCTGATAAAATTATCTCATTTAGTATTGATGATTTTTCAAAAAAATAGTTTTGAATGAAGCAGAAAAGGTTAGAGAAAAAAAATGGAGCATAAGAGTCTGATTTGAGACATTTGGTTTAATGATTTGTTAACTTGCTAAAGGTGAGAATACCCAACCCGCCTCTAGGCAGCTACGTATAGAAGGCGGCAGTACGTATAGAAGGCGGCAGTACGTATAGAAGGCGGCAGTACGTATAGAAGGCGGGTGGACGTTAATTTTCTTGTACTAAAAAATGTGTTTTACATTGGAAATATATAATAATGTATACTTTATTAAATTTTTTGTTGTTGTTTTTTTTTGGTTCAACAAAATTTTTTCATAATAAAAAAGATCTAAGAACTCTTTTTTGGTAAGTAGGGGGCGGCGTTGGAACTGTTTGCTAAGGGCGCCAAGTCTTCACGCTACGCCTCTGCGCAGAATAAGATAATAGTCGACCTCGACGACGTGATTAGACAAATAAAAACAAAACATAACAATTTAGCCATTTCAGAACGAAAATTAGGCAATTGGCAACTTGTGTCTCCTTCAAGTAACCGGTGGTAATAAAGAATATAAGCATTTGACATAGTGTTTGCATTTGGATCTTATAGAAATGTACTGAATAAGGGCTTCGAATATACTTTTTAGAAGGCGTATGTACTTTGCTTAAGATTTATGAAAAATAAAAAGAAAATAACATTTTATAATGAGAAATAATCCCAATGTACCGAAAATGCGCCAAATAAACTTAAAATCCATTCATTTTTTCTAAAAATTTGTCGAAAGTATTGACGCATCTTTTTTCACAATGCAAATGTACCGAAAAAGGAAATGATTGGTACTGATTTTCGATGGCCAGATTCAAGAGATTAAAAAAAAATTTTTATTCGTCCACTTTCTGATCTTCATGGGAAAACCATATCGACCAAAAAGCCAATACATCAAGTTCACTCCGCCCGTATTTCGATTATACTCTTTCGTAATCCTTGAGCCATCAATCTAGATACTATATTTTCCATTCGATCTCATGCGATAACGATATCGACCAAAAAGCCAATCCATCAAGTCCACCCCGCCCGTATTTCGATCATATTCTTTCGTAATCTTTGGGCTATCAATCTGGATATGTACTATATTTTTCATTCGATCTCAACGATTCGCTTTCTGTGGCTGATACTCTATTTTTCGTGACAAGAACTGTTGGGTCTTATCGTAAGTGGACAGACAGTAAGTGAACCGTTATTTGTGTCATGCCATAAAATATCAGATAAACATATCTACTAGGCTGATTGAAAAGTCCTGGGCCTAACAAAGAAAAACACATTTTTTTCGAAAAATTTGATTTTATTCTTCAATATACAACGAGTATAGCGTGCCTCGTGTAGGAGTCGCCAACAAGTTCCTCAAAATAGGCGTCCGTCTCTTCACTCGAGTGAAAGCGCTTACCAGCGAGCCATCTTTTCAAGTTTAGAGAAAGATAATAGTCGTTGGCTTTGAATAACCGACACGATGTTGCTTTTGACCAATTGTCAGCAAACGCGGCACCCATCGCGCGCAAATCTTTTTCATTTCGAAATGCTCATGCAAAATATTAAAAATACTACCGATCGACAACTTCATTATGTCTGCTAGCGCTCTCTCTTTCACTTTGTGGTCTTTCAAAAGGATCAGATGGATTTTCTTGATCTTTTCTGAAGTGGTAGCTTCATTTGGCCGGCCCAAACGTGGTGCATCACTGGTGCTCGTAAGACCCATTTTAAATTCAGCAAACTATCTGTAAACAGTTGTTTTTGACGGAGCAGATGTGCTGTGATGTTTTTAGAGCAATTTAAATATTCGTTTCTCGTTTTTTTTTGATCATAAAGCAATGTTTTATTAAAATGCGAAATTCACTTTGTTTCATAGTTAAAAAAAAAACGGCGGGTTTCATTCTGGGAGTGCCGACAGAAGTGAGAACTTAAAATAATATAATTGAAATTTGTTTTCATGATGTTTTGTAATGTTTATGGAATAATTTTCACCATACCAAGCACCTCATGGCTGTCTCTTTCACACCAGTAATGAAAAAATAAATGGAGGAAAGCTAATGTCAAGTTTTCAGCTTTTAAAATCCAGTGTCATCCTGTGTCGTAACTCAATTTATGCATATGCCCAAAAGCACGCAGCAAATTTCTAAAATTACCATATACCAACAACCAAGACAACAACCATGACGTCATCACATGGTTGTTGTCTTGGCCACTGATCTATCAACATAGACCTAAAAGCATGCTACATAATTTTAAAAATATTGTCATTGTGACGTCATGAATGTCGGTGGCCTGTCGCCAGTTTATACATTTTTCCTCACCCGCACAACGTGCCTAAAGAAGTTCTCACTTCGAAAATACAGAGATGATGCACTTTGGACAGCTGTGAAAACCAAACTACTTGACAGATGTTAATGAAATTTACATGTAGCCTTTTGAAGTAAAGGTGCTACCAAAAATAATAAGGATTCAATATTTGTGGCGCCGTCTCTGTGTCAGGCCCGGGACTTTTCAATCAGCCTAGTATTCCAAATGCTGAGCTCCTCGGCATAGCAACGATCAACTTTTTTTGCCGCCAGATCAGACTTAGACGACCATTTGATATTTGGAACATAATTCGCTCGCACAGTACCCAAATTACATATATTTATATACCTCAACGCCGAATATAGGCGACTTACCAAAACAAGGTGTAAAATTTATCAAAATAGATGAAGTGATTGACGTTGTCTGAAATATGTTGAAAAAGTCTAACGTCGACTTTTGATGCAGCGCCAAGATCTGGTGCATTCTCGGGAGTGGCATTGTTGCCAGCATCTGCATAGATTTCGTAAGCGTATGAGAAGTCGGTCGAATTGCAAAACGCGAAAGTTTTCATTACTCACTTGTAAAGCTTATCTCTCATGTATTGACGAGTTGGATAGGCTTGCATTTTTATCGTACACATTTACAACGCAGAGTCATTGGGGCTTGGGAATAGTCAGAAAACTTTTGCTGAAGTATTTGATGAATAGTCTCAATTTGAACAATCGGTCATTATCAGAAAGACAGCCTTTGGCGAAGTTTCTCAAAAAGACGGCGAGTCATTACACTTTTAACTGCTTCAAACGAAGATCATTCTTCGATCAATATGGTCCAGCTGTAGAAATTTTATACTTAAATTCATATTTAATCTTTGAATATTATTTCCTCTTAAGCTCTTACAGCCCAACTTTTAAACTTTACTGCTCTGCTAGTTTATAGTTCTTACAGAGTAACAACTCTCAAAATCCATATGGTAGTTATTAAACTCTTTTATTGTATTAGTAAAATTTTGACCTACAGTAGTTTTAAATTTTTACATCAAATATGCAGTATTGCTACAAGAGTTATTCAACCGAACGGAATGTAAATTTATAATATACTGCGATCAATATCAACTGCATGCTAGTCCAAATTTTTAACTAAAAACGTCAAACAGCACTACCTAGATAAGTTCATTTAGAGTTACGCTATTTGTCAGCCTACCAGTTTAGTGTTCGCACAGGTGAGCACCGATATATCAGATGATATAGATTTAAAGTTTAAAGAAGTTTTCTGAAAAGTTTTGTTGAATTCCTCCAATATCACTGTAGGTAAATTTCCAACTTTTGAAAAGACACACAAAAACGCCGAAACACGTCAACTCATTTTTCGGTCATAGAATGTAGTGGCATACTCAGTTTCTCCCAATCAGATCAAAATCTCGAGATATTTGCGATTCAAGTTTAGTCAATTTTCGGCCATTTTTTTGCAATATTTTTCTTAGTTTCGGAGAAAACGACATTGTAATATCTTTCGAAATTAAGTTATTTATTATTTGTTAATCGAAACATAAGTCTTACAATTACAACCATAAATTTTCAGATGTATACAATTTGGCTTATATAAATTTTTATACATTTTGCTTTCTACAAAGAAAAATTTATTTATTAGTTTTAATAATAATTTTAGGTTACGTATTTAATGTTTGATCATTAAACTATGGGCTTTTGATAGGAAATTGCAAAAAATAGTTACAAATAATAATGTGCCAAATTTCATTCGATTTTGATGTCTTTTTCTACATATGTATATAAGAAAATATAGCTAAAATAGGGGTTTAAAAGTGACAAAACTTCAATCGGGAATATATCGAGAATTTGATCTAATTGAAAAAAACTGAGTATGCCACCGTATTCTACGACCAAAAAATAAGTTGGGGTGTCTCGGCGTTTTTGTGTGTCTTTTTTAGGTCCCTACAGTGTATTTTTTATTTTTTTTAAAAACAAATATACCAAAAGTAATCGTTCAAAATAGCTTTGACAAAAAAAAAAAACGCCGATTACAATATAAAAACACAAACAACAAGTAACAAAACTAAGTCCATAAAATCCATGTTTCTTGTTTTTTTTAGTATTTAAATGAAAATTTATTGCATAGTTGCCAAAAAATATTGTAATAAATTTATTAACTGTTTTAAAAAAAAAAACAAAGCTAAAATTAATTTATGGCTTTTCGTGTTGCACCGACAAAAAAAAACAAAAATCATATCAAAATCAACAACAAAACGAAACAGAAAACAAAATTGTGTTGATTGTCGACGATGATTAATTTGAAAAATAATTCATTTTAACATATAAATTGTTATTACAAACAATTGTTTTTTGTTGTTTCTAATACTACATATCGCTATTATTATGTTGACTGAATGTAACATTTGTACTCGCACTTGTACATTGCAGTTGTTAGTGTAAATATTGTGTGGCAACCAAAAGTATAATACATTTGAATGGAAAGAGCTGCGAGTCTCGGTGCCATAACTCAAATTTTCTGAAGTGGCCTGTTAGTGCACACAGGACCTCAAACAACGTTAAATTCATCCTTCCGCTTGTGTCTGTTGCTGTTGTTTGCATGTGGCATTCGGCGCTTAGGTTGTTTGTTTTGTGCTAATGCAAGAGTTATTTTAAACACGCGACTGCAACAACTTTGATTCTTTAAAGTGTTGGTACTTTAAAGAAATTTTGTTTCGAGATTACTTAAATATTTGTATATGTGATTGTAAAAATGCTAGTGCTGAATATGCGCGCTGTAAAACTCGAACTTGGGCGGTGAACCACTCTACCCTCCATACATAAAAAAAATCAAATTCATCATATCTTGTTTGTAAAAATGAAGTACCTAAATAATTTAAATTATAAAATCAAAGCAATATTAACTAATGACTTTATATGTATGTAACTAAAAATTGGTGATTTTGAAAAACCAATTTATTTTTCATTAGAGCACATTACATACAATTGAATAGTCTTTAATATATTTATTCCTAGCATCGAAATATTTCAGTAATCGAAATGCATATACATATAATATATATTTGCGTACATACATACAAGTGTATTTGAATCGTATATATAATATATGGTATGTTTTAATAGCCTTCGTTGATGATTTGTTTGAGTGGATACAATGACTTTTGCATTGATGTTGTAAGTTATGCAATAAATTGCTTTTCATGGTGATATCAACAAAATGCAGAAACTCATTTGAATTCAATTTTATTCCAATGATAATCATTCTAAATTCACATTTCAATGTATGTATGTATGTCGAATAAATGCTAGATTTAATGTATCTATGATTTTGATGATGATTACGCCCTTAAAAGTGTTTTATACAAAATTGATGTTTTTTGTTATAAATTTTTGTTGAAGAGTTTTTTAATTCATTGTTAAAAAAACTTTTATATCATTAGCGTCGATTTTAATGATTATTTTAAAAAGTTTCAATGACTCAATAGTGACTTTTTTTTTTTTTATTACACGATACCATAACACACACTCAGAGAAAGTGTCTGCTGAAAATCTGCGAATTTTTCTTTTTTTTTAAATCGTCCTCGTAAGGTAAAAATTAATTTTGATGCAGGAGATAGATATGTATAATGTTGCTGCTTTGGGTAGCACTTGTGTGTTGTTCGAAATTATTGACGTTTCATTGCGTTAGCATAGAAAAATATGTAGAAGTGTCAAAAATCGAAACGAATTGAGTTCAGAAGTATTGCCAAAGTTGAGGAGTACGATAAGGCTTCGAAATATATCGAAAAATTTATGAAATTCTTTAAGTGCCGACTAGTATTGAAAACAGAGATTATAGATAGATAATTTTTCTAACGTGATAGTGGCCACACCTACTTTATCAATCAGCCCATTTAATATTTGGTTATGTTAATTTGTGTCTTTCAACTTAGTTTTATTATATTCCTATTACAAAATCTGCAATGATAGCATATTTTGTTTTTCACTTGTATGGGAAATGATATGCCTACCCTGTAGCGTAGCTGGGAAGGGAGGAGACAAGTGGTGCCTCCACCCCGGGCGCAAAGACGTGGGGGCGCCACAATGCTCCTCGTACTATAAAACTTCAGTTTAATCAGAGCTTGAAATAAACTTTTAAAAAAAATTTTTTTTAGGTAAAAGTTTACTTTTAACTTTAATTTTCTTGAAATAAAAATAAAAGTTTCCTTTAAACTTTTTCATTAGAAAATAAAATTTTTTTTAACTTATATTTCAAAAAGTCAAAAAAACTTTTATTAATAGAAGTTTTTAAAAATTTTTAAGAAAAACTATTATTGATAAAAGTTTTAATGATAAAAGTTTTTTTAAAAGTTTTTTACTTTTATTTTTAAAAGTAGAAAATAAAATTTTTTTTTCGCTAAGCAAAAAATTTCAAAGGAGAAAACTTAAGATTACACTGTGGAACAAAATTCTTTTTGTAAAAGTCTACTCGGATCTGACAGTGCGGGGTGAATATATAGGCCAAAACAAGAAACCGTTTGGCTCAGTTTGTTCAAGTTGGCTCAAATTTTCAAGAAATTAACATTTAAATTTTGAACCTAGATTCAAGTGTTTTTTTCGATATATCTCGAAAGCAATCTGAGTTTTATTGCATCTGATACTATAACTTTTACAGTAGGTAACGGATATAAGCACAATTCTTATAAGAAAGGAACGCTTATAAGAAACATTTTCGAAAGCACCGCGTTTTTTCCCAAAAGTTTTGAAGTAAAAAACAATCTATATAAGAAACTTCTTATAAGAAAAAAACGCACAAAAGATAGCTTTTTCCAAGCACCAATATGAAAAATCTTAAGAAAAAAATACCGCTTATAAAAAATTTTTTCAAATCGTAATTTTCGTTCTTTGGTCAAATTTGAACATACTACATAAGTGACAGATGTAAACGCGCTTTCTTTATGTCATCATTCTTCGATCAAAATTGAACGAACAAGTGTCACGATTGCAATTGCTGAGGGCACTTATTACTCACAGCTGATTTTTATGCGACACAGATATAAGAAATAAAGTTACTTATATCAGTAGTACGTATATAAGAAATTTTTTTTTTATAAACGTGGCACTTCTATAAGAAAAAACTGATATAAGAAAGAAATTTCCGGGATTTTTTGACTTTCTTATATCCATTACCTACTGTACCAACAAATCAGATATTCTTGATGCATTTTCGGCGGGTTAGAGCACAAAATTCTCAAACAAAGCAACATTTTTTCGGTTAGAAAGGGTTAATGTCAAAAATTTTTGTTAAAATGTTATATCGTTTTAAAGAGAATAAATTGAGCTCTATAAATATGTTAATAAAACTGTAGACTAATAACGAATTTTTTTGAAAAAATAATGGTTTTTTGAAAAAAAAATCGGTCCAAATTCCGTAAAAGTCGTAATATCTCGATAAATACGTGGCGGATTTGAAAAGTTTTGAGATCAATATTGTAGCATATTAATTAACTTTCATAATACACCCCTATTTCGCTTACTGATTTGTCGAAAGAACCACATGAATCTAGGTGCAAAATTGAAATGTTCATTTCTCGAAAATTTGAGCCAACTTGAACAAACTGAGCCAAACGGTTTCTTGTTTTGGCCAATATTTTCACCCCGCACCGTCAGATCCGAGTAGACTTTTACAAAAGAAACTTTGTTCCACAGTGTTATTCATAATAAAATCCAAAGGAAAATACTTAAGAAACTTCTAAATAGGAAAAAATTATGATTTTTAAAAAAAATCGATTGCACGCATCGATGGGAAAAGGCTGAAAATGGATTTTGGAAGCCACTAAAAAAGGCCACGACCCTCCTAAAAAGGTGTTTTGGACCGGTTTTTCGAAAAAAATTTTGTAGCATGAATCGATGGGAAAAGGCCGAAATTGGAATTTGGAAGCCACAAAGAAAATCTCCGACCCTCCTAAAAAGGTGTTTTGAACCGATATTTCGAAAAAAATTTGAAAGCACGAATCGATGGGAAAAGGCCAAAATTGGATTTTGGAAGCCACAAAAAAAGGTCCCAACCCTCCTAAAAGGGTGTTTTGGACCGGTTTTTTAAAAAAAATTTTACTGCACGAATCGATTGGAAAATGCCGAGAATGGATTTTTAAAGTGGCAGGAGTGGTTCCCGACTCTCAAAAAAGGTATTTCGGACCCATTTTTCGAAAAAAAAATATTCTACGATTCGATGAGAAAAGGCCGAAAATGAAATTTAAAATTGACAAGTGAGCTCTCCGACCCTCATAAGGGGGTGTTTTGGACCAAGATATTATTTTCCTCGTTTTTTTCAAGCAAAAAAAAATTTTATTTTCGACTTTGTGAAAATAAAAGTCAAAAAAAACTTTTAACAAGTGACTTTTAAAAATAAAAGTTTTTTAAAACTTTTTCATGTTTCAATAACAAGTTTTATTACTCCAAACTGTTTAAATCTCAAGCTGAAGGTACTATTTTGAACATTTTAGCTGCTATACTTTAAAAACTTATACTGATGAAAACAGTGTAACTTGAATTAATTTCAAAAAATTGATTTTGCATAATTTTTAACAACTTTTTATTACAATGTGGTCCAAAGTGCTTGGTAAGAACTTTTCTACTTCAGTTCTGCCATGCACTGCGCGAAATTTGTCATGCAATTTCATCAGTAATTTCTTCAGTAATATTTTCATAACACTTTGCTATCAACTAACAAAGGCTCTTGTTTAACCCCTCAACAATTTGTTACTTAACTGAATACAGCAACTAGTTTTGTTTATGTTTGTGTTGTTTGTTTGTTGCTAAACATGTTGCTATACATACATACAGTAAGCACATAAATGGCAGTCTAAGTTCTTGACAATGCATATACTGACATTGGGTGTCAAGATATCACGTCCAACCAACTGCTATGCCGCCATCATAGGCCATATTCTATTAAAAGACTGTTTTATTCGGAGTGTATACGTACACATCATAGAACCACACACTCAAAACACTACTCGCATACTACTCATTCCCAAACTATAGTGCAGAGAACATCGGAACTTTTGACAAATGTCAACTTCCTAAAAAAGCTTTTAGAAAAGACAAACTTTTTTTGTTTTATTTTTATTTTGATATTGATAACGATGCTGTGAGTAGATAATGGTTTGTTAAATAAACATTTTGTGTTGACATTTTTTGTAAAAGTTCTCGTACATTTCGCATCAGATGTTGATTTACAACATTTATACTGTATGTACTCATATTCAAGTTGTTTAACTTTATATTTTATCATTAAGTGTTTAATAAATGGAACTAGTTATTCATTTAGGTAAAAATATTATAAATGGGCAGAAAAATTTGTTTAATTGAAAAAAACTGTGCTCTAGTTTTGGTAGTGAGTGGGTAAAATTTTTGTTGGACTTAGACAACTCTTAACCCATCGCTAATGAGTTTCGGAAATGAAAAATTGCCAACCTGAGTATAAGTCAAACTTAATATAAGTATTATATTATTATTTTTATATTTTTTTTTTTAAATCTGAAATCAGCTGGGCTTTATCTTTCCATATTTAAAATTATTCAGTCAACTACGACCAGTAGCTTCACTTTTTTTACTATCACTGCAAGTCCTTTGCCATTTTTATTATTAAAGCAAATTTCCTTTTTCCTACGCACTCCTAGTTCCTTTAGGATTTATTGCACAAAATACTTAAACGTTTTATTTGCAATTTTGGTTAAGCCCGAACTCATTTAACAGCAAATAATTCATTTTGAATTATGGAGCGCGCATAAAATACCAGCGTGCAGGGTTGCAAGCCACCAAATGTATACCACATAATAGGCAGCATCAACAGGCAGTGTCCATTTTAATAAACAGTTAAAATCTGTTGACGCACGTCCTGTCAGCTAAGAAATGATAATGAAACATATTTCATCGTAGTAGATATTCCATAAAAATGTCAGGTTGTTAAGCACTACAATTAAGCAAAATTTAATAAAAACAAAATGAAAAAATCTTTGAAATTTATCCAAGTTTTAGCATTAGCATTTCTATGTGAAATGAGATATAATAATAATATAGTAATTAATTGCTTATAAAATATACCAATTAAAACAAAAAAAAAAATCATTCGAAAAATTACATAACGCGCAGATTTCATATGAACAAATTTTTTATTGGTAATACTGGACATATTAGGAATTTCAATTTGGGCCCTATGACTTCCAGTTTGGTCGTTATGAGGTCGGCGACTTAATCAATTGTTTGAGGAATGCTGTGGCCAGCAAAGTCGGTGTTAGATATAATATAGACTGATTCTCGACCAAAGGCCGCCACGATTTTAGATCTATACTGAGCAAGTGTATGTGTATATATAGAGCACACACGGACCTCCTTCATACTTTTTTTTAGCTTGGAAATTGCGTTAACATTCTATCGTACATCCAATATCGGCTTCGCTAGCTACAGTAAATCTACATAAAAGTTAAGTTAAGAGGGTGTTATATGTTCACTTTTGCTGTGAAAATACGCCTCAAATTATTTGGCGTTATGTCCTCTTGTTTTTCTGGATTATATCCGTTCTTAGAAATGGTCATAGCAACAAAAAAACACTATGGCCGAAAAAAAAACGAACATGAGGCTAAAAATTGTTTTGGGAACTTTGACCACAGGGGTTATGACCTGGTACCATGGTGAACGTCTCCAATATCCTTGATCTTGAAATATGTAATTTTTTGGATTGTTCTGAGCGTATACACATATGAAGTCAGCTTGATATATCCAACACTAGCTTCGCTAGCCACAGTTTTTTAGACATTAAATAATATTTTTCGGGTTTTCATGAAAAAAATTAAAATTTAATTCCACAAGTTTTTGTTTTTTTTTTTTCAATGTATCAAAGAGACATTTAATACAACAAAAGTAATTCTCTTTTATGCTCGAATTATCAACATAAGAATTAATTATCATTTTATTTACATTTATTTCGAATAATCTTTCGATGGTATACAAAACCCTTATATATAGACCGATAGCATAAACTGTAGTTTAGTTTAAGTTCTACAAAGCATGATTATAAAACTATTCCATTTTGTACTCGGCACTTTTCTGCTAGTGCAAGTAAGTGAAATTTAAAATAAAAAAACCAACAACATTTTCATCAAACTGCTTTCTATAGTATGTTCACTGCAATGCGATTGGAATCAAATGTAATACAAACTCTTCCGCTGAGATACAGAACAAAAATTCCACTGAGGACCAAGTAGAAACAGCCAGATGGGAATATTTAATGACAATAATATCAGAAGTTTTTAATTTGTACGAAAATACTTATAATTCTAGCCTGAATATTTTTCAACCTTTGGTCACTAACTATGTTGCTACCGAAAATGTTAATAAAACTGTTTGGGAAGAAAAATTGCAGAATATGAAAAATCTTCTTGACAAAGTGAGCAAGCCTGGTGATGAAAATAAATCTGAAAAAAACACTTTTCTTCGCCAATTGCAAAGAATCTTTAGTGATTTTAAACAAATTAAAGATTCAAATATTAATCTGTCGGAGCTAGATAAACATGTTGCAAGAGCTCAAGAAAATCTAAGCAAAGAAATTGAAAATATTTTTGCGGTATTTTCGAACAATTTGATTGCAGCAGCTGAAAAATATGAAAATACGGTACCTCCTAGAGAGCAACATGAAGAGAAAACGATTCTTGAAACTGTGCTGAAAATCAAAAATGCGGCAGATCTGAAGCAAAAGTTTGCATTTTTACATAGTCTGCTTGAATTCGATGATGCAATGGAAAAACACTGATATTTCCATGTGATATATTTTATTTTTAACAAATAAATTGTAATTACAAAAATATATGACATTATTTTTTTGAGCAAAAGTGTTCAATTGTTTTAATTTGTGGCTGGCTCATTGGTTATCTTTCTACTCCATAGAATCTTTTTCATAAACAAATTCTTACAGTGCAAAATTTTGACATTTCAACTTTGTACTCAAAATCTCCACTATTTGCGATTATGTTTTAGAGGTCTGCGTAATTGCACTTGAAACGGCGATCAGGTCACTTGCTACGATTGCAAGTCTATCAAGCTTTTGTGTACGTAAATCATAAATCACATCAAAACAAAACAAAAGACAAAGCAAGCGAGGTGAGCGCTGCAACCGGAAATGAAATGTTCTACAAGCTCAAGTCGAAAGTAGCGGATATAGCTTTTGTAAAAAGTAATATAAGTTGGAAACCCTAGACCTACATATATCGAAATTCAGGGTATCGTAAAGAGAACTGCACTGAGATACTCAGCATTTTTGCCATTTACAGTCTCTCTGTATCCTGAAAATAGCAATTTCCAAACTTTCCCCATCGATTGGTGAAAAAAAAAAAAATTGATTTGGATCCACCCTTAAATTTTTTTTTACTCCAATCGATAGGGAATGGTCGAAAATGGCTTTTGAACACCACTTTAGGCGGTTCCGGACCTTGGAAAGGACCAAAAGGGTCGAAAACGGTACTCTCCAGGGTCAGGAGCCACCATGAGTGATGTCCAAAAGCCACTTTAAGTGATGTCCAAAATCCTCTTTCGACCTTTTCCTATCGATTGGAGCAATAAAAAAAAATTTTCCGAAAATAGATCAAAAACGATAATTTTCAGGATATGAAGACAGTCAAAAATGCTGAGATATAAATATATGGATATAAATCTAGGGGTTTCCAACTTATATTACTTTTTACAAAAGCGCTATATCCGCAACTTTCGACTTGAGCGTGTCCACGTTTTGGTTTGCTTTAATTTTTTTTCTGATTTGCGTACACAAAAGCTTGGTAGACCGCTAGACTACAACTCACAAGCAAACCAAGCTATGTTAATTCATTTTCTTTTGTTTTGCTGGTACTGATGAGTAGCAGAATATAACGCTTGATCTATACTTGAGAGTAACTTCAATAGTCTGACGTAACAGCAAGTTGTTTTGCGCAGACCTCTATTATATACGCATGCCAGGATAAGTTAGAGTGGTGGCTTATCAAACAGACTAGAAGCCCTATCTGACATATTGTTGGAAATTAAAACAGCTTTATCCAGTTAGCCTTGAAAGCTTTTCTGTCCATACGAACGAAGTTTCAAGTGCTATATGTAAACATCGGCGAGCTCACCGAGAGTAAAAGAAAGAGTTGCAAAAACATAAAATTATGACAAAAAATGTTGGCAAATTCTCAATAATTTGTCTTTTTTTTTTTGGTTTCCTAAAAGTTTTTACAAAGAAAACAAAAAAATTTAAATTGGCTTTTTAAATATCTCCAAGTCGAAATTTTTTGAAATAAAAATACATAATTTTTTTTTTTTAAGAAATGGTTTAATAACTGAAATAACACCCTTATTGTTGAATTAGTTTCTAAGATTATCATTTATTTTGATATTTATGTAAACCCAAAGCCCCAAATGTAGTATCAAGCGATTTGTGTGTGCTTAAAAAAACGCTAATATTTTGTTTTTTTAATCGCTCAAAAATATTCCAAAGTTACCTAGTCCGAAAAGCTGCTTTTCATGAGTATGAATTCTTAAAAAAAAAACCTTAACTTATTTGAACCACTAAATCTAATTTTGATTTATACATATTATTTAAGTGCTGAGCATAATTAACTAATTAATTATGAGCATTAGAAAAAAATTTAATTAGCTGATAAGGTTTTAAATGTAAATACACAATATATATGCATGTGGTTTTTTCATATGAGATTTTCTAGAAATTGTGATCATAAGTTCAATAAAAAAAGATTATATACCAGACAGACGTTCAAGTGTGCTAATACTGTCGGCATAGGCATTGTTGTAGTACGCTATAAAAAACTGACTTATCTCTGCTTAGAAAACTCTTTTAACTTTGTGAAAAAAGGCCTGAAATGTGCAAAGTGAATAGTCACCATCCAAACAAAAATTTGTTTAATTTGGAGTATAGGTAAGGATATGGCACGTGCCTCAAGCTTAAGTGGCTCCCAATATGAAAAAAGCTTATGTATTTTGATATTAAAATGTTTTATATTTAGGTAGGCATAGCAGCCTTCAGAATATCACAATCCGGCACGGCGTTTTATTCAAACAAAAAGTGTATGTCATCTTTTCTAGAGAGTTTTCAAAACTCTGTTTTGTACAAAAGTACATTCATAATATCACCATTGAAACGAAAGGAGAGCGGAGTCAGACAATTGATTGTAGCATCCAGCAATACCTCGAAGTTATCATCTTTATTTAGGTTTCAATTGAACGTTATGTAAGTTTGTATAAAGTGACAAATACAGCTTAGATCCTTATAGATGGATAATAGGGTTGAATGTTTTGTCAATATTTCTGGAATCAACCATTGCATTTCAGTTCGATTTTGTTCGAGGGTTATCCTTTCGAAATTTTTTTTTACTCTTTCTTACTTATATCATCTTTATGTATTGATATTTCTTTTAAATATTCGATACTGTTGGAGTTTAATGGACTTCGTTGAATGTTTCTCGATACTTTTCCACTTCTAACAAATTTTCTGATGATTATCAAAACTTTTTGAATTTCTCCATGTACTATTTGTTTCTTTAAAAATTTTATGTAAGCATTTTCAAAATTGTTTAGGTAGTAGTGGCAGTCAGTTTAAGAACCGACTCAGTTAGACCAAACGTTGATATATCCAAAAGGTTATTTAATATATCCTCTCATTGAACCAAACAGATTTCATAACAGAGCTAAGTAGCAGAGCTATAGCAACATTTCTAAAGTCATCGAGGTCTAAAGTCATCGATGGTGTACATTAAGAATTTGAATATAGGAAAATAGAAAGGTAGAAAGTTAAAAAGATAGCACGATAAAATTGTGATTCATAAATTAAGATATAGAATACGCGTACAAAATCACGGCCTGAAACTACTGATTTTAAGAATGCGAACTTCTAAGTTTTTAATAGAAAATAAAGTTTTTGCTATTTTTTCAGTGTATAGTAAAAAAAAAATTCACTACGTAAGAAGAAAAAAAGTATCAAACAAATCGATAAATAAAATACTCGAAGGTTTTCGTATATGCTATATGTAGTAACTAATCTAATTTTGTATACATTCATCGCTTGCTTAATGTAGAGTAGATGTAAAAAAAAGTGTTTTAATTTAATTTAAAGAGACAGCAAATTTTTTTTGTTAGTAGCAGTTGAGTTCATTAAGTGCAAGCCAATAATCTGAATATAAAATTAAAAAATAAATAAACAGACTAAATCCTTTTTATTTGCAAATTTCCAAAAGTACGTGCACAAATATGCAAAAACTCTATCTAATTTTACTACTCTCACTTCTATGGAGTCCACCAGCCAACTGTTTGGGGGGAAAGCTTATGGAGCTATTTAACACCCTAAGTGGCAGAGACTCATCGGAAGAACTATTGGAGAGTGCAATAGATTTTGCGCGACAGCACACAACTGCTGAAGACATTTTTGATACATCAAAGCAATTGCTGTCGGGTCATAAATTGGAAGCCGTCTTTAGTGCCGTAAATAAAATGTGTATGTTAAGTATAAGTCAAAGTTTGATCATACAACTGCTCTCCTTTTAATATAGGTAACTATGCGTTAACAACTAAAAATTCAAGACCAAGAATAACGCCGAATATAAATGAACTTCAATTGGTGCTTAAGACATCGTGCAATAGCTACGCTTTTCCTCTGCTACAAATGAATGCATTACTGAATAGTCCGTCTTTTGATCGAAGAAAACAAACCGTCATACTTATTGCTGGCTGGTTATCTCATGTTAATAGCTCAGAAATTGTAGATGCTATGGCTAAAGCATACAACTGCCGTGGTGGTGTAAATTTTCTTGTAAGTTGTTGCATTCGTGGGAACTTTAAGGACTTAGGGGAAGTTTTCTGAAAATCTATTGCTTAAATACAATAAAAAATGAGATGAATCTAGCGAAAGTGATCAAAAATTTTTAAGAACAATGTAATCCGAACTCGATTTCAGTTTGCTGGTTTACGATCTGGGATGCCTTTAGATTAAGTTTAATTTTCCGAACAGAATTATCATAGTTAGGACAACCGTTTGAAATTTGTGCGACAATTTTTCAGATGCAAGCAAAATTATCCAGATAAACCAAAAACAATTTTATAAAGATTTGTTCTCGCTGTAATATAATGGACATCTGGCGCCATTCTTTTTTCATTAAATAGAGATTTCATCTATTGAAACTGCTTAATTCTTTTATGTACCATTCCATTCAAAACTTTGTAGTAAGAAGTTTTAAGGGAAATATTTCTTTCAGCTGATGTCATAAGCAAAAATCAGCTTAAAAGTTTCTTATAAGATTAGAAAAACTTCAGCTGTGTACCATTTAAAGGGGGATTTTTGCCATTCATTGCAAGTCAGGGAATTTATGAGTTATTTTTTCCAAACTAAAGGCAGCTAAGTTTTTAGGACAACCTAATTTTTCATTCAAGTGGGAAATCCCCATTAACTGATGATATCGCAAAAGATATTATATATGCAAAGAGCATATTGCGCAGAAATTAAACAGTGATGACGGGATAATCGAAAAGACGGTTAATAGAAAACACAAAAGTTTCAGATCTTATATCCTAAATTCTGAGAATTTTTTCGTCACAACAAGTGATTTTCGAAATGTTCTCAAATCCAATTTCAAATTTTTATCCAAACTAAATATGAGCTAAGGGGAACGAAATGCAAACTCTCCGTCTCATAAACACCAGAAAATGAATCGCATTTTATTTATTTTGATAAGACGACAACGAAATTAAAACATGAAATGAAATGGACCGTAACAGTTAGCGGAGATGACGAATAATAGGCAGACGGATAATTGAGGGTCTACTGTATGTGAAACATGGGCGCAATAATTAAAAGAATTTACTTTTTTTTTCTTTTTTTTATATAATACAGGTCATGGACACATCTAGATATGTAAATACATTGTACTCTTGGTCCGCTTTCAATACCGAAACTGTTGGAGATTTTCTTGGAAATGCTCTGGTGTACCTAAGCCAATACGTAGCAATAGAAAATATACATCTTATTGGCAAGTAAACATGTATTAACAGCTGTGAGCCAATAAATTTGAAGTCAGAAATGAATAATTTTTGGAAAATTTAAGGTTTGCGAGCGTAACCGCAGATCTATCTATATACACAGCTGAATAAGTCAAAAAATTGCAAGTCATTCAAAAAATGTTTTAAATAAAAATAAATGGGTGTCAAAAGGCTGATCCAGCTATGACCTTATCCATGATCTTGACCTACATTTTCAATGTTATTCAAAGGACAACTTTAGTTTTTCAAATGGAAACCCTTATTTTTGACCTCGTATTCCGGAAGAGCACAAAGTTCTACGCTCAGATAGGTAGGTATTCATGTTAGAAGTCAAAGTGACCCCTGAAGGTCATTTCAAGGTCGAATTCCCGCTTGGTGCAGAAAAGCAAGTAATCATTGTCTGGACCGCTGCACAATCTTGCCTTATCTGGCTGCTGCTGCAGCCAATCGCACCAATCGGGAATTCGACCTTCAAATGACCTTCAGGGGACACTTTAACCTCTAACATGATTACCTATCTGAACGTAGAATTTTGTGCTCTTCCGGCTGAATCAGCGCTTTGCTACCCACTAACTTTTATTTGAAACATTTTTTGAATGACTTGCAATTTTTTGACTTATTCAGCTGTGTAAGTTAAAATGGGACACCCAGTACTATATGTGGCATTCTTTGCAAAAATAATAAGGAGCTATTTTGTTAATTTTTTTGTGGTCTAAAAAATTGTAAGCCGCAAGTTATGACTTCTTTTGTTTTGGCAAATAATGTTCCATAGGCTTTATATAAATTATTAATTTAATCTTTGTTTACGTAAACTTATTATTTTCTAGGTCACAGTTTGGGCGCTCATATTGCCGGCTCAGCAGGACGTAACTTTTTCAATTATTCACACCGATTTCTACCTCGCATTACTGGCCTTGATCCAGCGAAACCATGTTTCAATGAAGGTGAAGTTTTGACAGGTCTGTCGCGTGGTGATGCTGACTTTGTCGATGTCATACACAGCAATCCGGGTATTTTAGGCAAACGCGAGAGTATCGGTGATGTTGATTTCTATCCAGATGGCTTGGGTTCACTACCAAACGGTTGCAGTGACATTATTTGTGCACATGAACGTGCCTGGCGTTATTATGTTGAAACTGTTTATCCAGGAAACGAGCGAAATTTTCTGGCAATGCGCTGTAACTCATTGGAAAATTTACGCAGCAACAAATGTCAAGCACAACAGCAAATTATGGGATATGCAGCATGGTATCGATTGAAAGGAAATTTTTTCTTAGAATGCAATGCTTCTGAGCCATTTGGTATGCAAGCTAATTTGGATGTTTGGAGAAGCAGCTCAAGGCTTTGCGGGTTGTGTAAGGGTTGGTAAAATTGCAAATTTTATAAAAAATAATATCGAGATGAGAAAAAATGAACAATGACACCATCAAATAATAAAAGTTAAGACAATAATGGCTTTTATGGAAATGAGTATTTTTCTTTTTCACTATGTTCGAATGTTACAAGTATATTCAATAAGACTTTTGATCAAGTAAAAAATATTTTGTATAAAACAAAATAGTATTGTTGAAAATTTTCAAGTAGTTTTTGGTACTATTTCAGCTTTTATCGTTAAAAAATTAAAAACTATAACACATTTTAAGAAATATTCTATTTTGAAACATTTCAGTGACCTCTCTTAAAATCTTATTAGTAGAGTTGCTTCAACTCAAACGGTTTCAAAGAAACAGTCTTTTAAATAAATTTTTGATGAAGAATAAGTTCAACCATTTCCAAGATCAATTATTTTCACTATGTTCAATTAAACCAATTGCAAAAGTTATTGCCCGTCATCCTTGATGACGAAGCGACCGAGATTCCGGTATAGCAACTTCCTTCGGCTAGAAAGTGTAAAACGGATATGCAAGCTATATGAAGAGTAGAGTCATGATCCAGAGTTGGATTGTATTTAATTACTTGAATGCTGGTCATCTTTAAGAGTTTTATCATAGTGCAACAATATTCTCAATATGCATTTATATATTTAAATCAGATGTTCATTTATATAACTAGATCACCTACAATTAGAAAACGTTATATGATATATATATGCATATATGCGTATGTAGATCACATGAAATTTAATTGAAAGCAAATACCAGCTTTATACAATTCTCACAAGCATATACTTGCAGCATAAGACTACATTTGTGAAGATATAAGCCAAACTAGCACATCTTTATACGATGCGTGACGAAAAAGAGTTTGAAAAATTTGAATCCGAAGCAATCGATAGGTGCTAACACAACTTTTTGTTTTTTTTGGCCTGACTCACACCACTTGCATTTAAAATGAGTTATGTCCTTGATGTCCCTTTTGTTGCCTTTAGTTGCCTCTTCACTAGAACCCAATATCTCTCGATTGGCAGGAGTTCAAGGCAATTGGGTGGATTCGCTTCTTTAGAAACAAAAGTAATGTTATTTTACTGGTACCACTCAAGAGCCGCTTTATAGTAGTGACATGAAGTAAGATAAGGCTAATAAAAGGTATATACCTAATGATATCTTACAAATTGTCGGAGCCTCTTTTGAAGCATTCCATGATGAAGATTTCGATGTTTATTGTGCCTCTGGTCACGAAATTTTGACTTCTTTTACCACAACTATAAATTGCCCACCAAACGAGAAATTTTCTATGAAATTCTTTATTTATTTTGTGTTTTAAATTTTTTGGAACATGTCAACTAGCGTTGGCAAAATAAAATTTTTGTTCAGGAAACTGAAAAATGTCGGAAAGGACGAACGTTTCGTCATCCATAATGAAACATTCGAATTTGGACACAAAATCTTTACTCAGTTTTTGAGCTTGTATTTTTGCTTCGAAATTCTTTTCAGCATTCCGATCCAGCACTTTCTGAACTTTGTAGGTCTTCAGCCTAGTCTCCCTTTTCACTTTTTGCACAAATTATACGGAGAAATCTGCTAGCTGAGCGATTTTTCTTCGTGAAATGTTGGGAGATTTCTTCAGCGTGGTTACGACCTTCTTTGCGTTATTACAGTCACCACAGCCTATTTTCCAGAGCGTTCCCTGCTTTTTGTTCATGCTAACGTCTGTTTTGAAAATTTTCATTACCCAAAATACCGAATTTATGTTAACTTTAGGAACCCTTGCAATTCTCTTGAAGGTATATTGCAGATTATTTAAAAAAAATTTTTGAATATTTTTTACGCATTTCTATTTTACTGCTCATATTTTCGCAAAATAATAGATGAGAACTGAAAGTGATATGAAATAGTATTTGACATGATTTTCTAAGTTAACGTGATCAAAATAATTTAAATGTTTCTTTTCTAAAAGAAGTTATAAGACAAAAACGTGTGCACTAATTTCTTATGACGCACTACTTATATTGAGCAAATCTAATAAGTACTACATACATATGTATATATATATATATATATATATATATAAATTTCAAAATAAAAAAAATCAACTCTGAAAGTTCAACAAGGTTCTATTTCACCAATACCGTTAGAATATAAAACAGTTTACTAAAGTACTTAACTATTTTAAAAGCTTTTCATGATTCTTAAAAATGTAACGCTAAGGTTTGTAAATTGAAACAATAATAATCGCAGCGTGCTAGGAATTTTTCGAATGGTTCGTTACCATACAATATACTACTTTTCAGCAATATCCAAATACAATTTAATCAGAGCTCGTGCTTTGTTATAAGCGTAAACTTTCACATCTATACGATACCTGCCATCTGGAAATACTGACGGCAATAATAAATTCGTTGTGGGTACATTATCGATAATGACATCGTTCTAAAATATTGATAAATAGCTTTATTTAATAATTATAAAGGGTGTTTTTTTTAGAGGTTTGTTTTTCGAATAGAGATAAGTCTGGAATTTTGTGGTCAAATCTGGCAACTCTAATGTCATTTATATTCAGTTTGGTTTGCCATTTCATCATGAACAGGTTGACGCATGAACAACGCGTCCAAATTGTGCAAATTTATTATAGTCACTAAAATTTCAACTTTATTTTCACTCAAAATTCACATGATTTTTGCAATTATGAAGTCAAGAAGGCCGCCTAGATCTTGTGATATCACACCTACGATTCAATACTTCGAAGCCAACATTACTCGCGTAATTCGCGATATACCTTGAAAATTGGACCTCCATTTTAGACTACGTCCGAGCTAGCCGTGGCGTTCATATGCCAGAAGTCATATTTAAATTATAATGCCAGAAGATTATCTTTCGAATAAAGTAATTTTCATGTCTATTTAAAAAATTCATCTTTGTTTTATTCCATTTTAAAGTTCTATACCTCTAAAAAAAACACCCATGTATAAGTAAAGACTTACTTACCGAATATGGACAGGAATGATTGATATTGCTATAGGGCATCCATATATCATAGAACCAATCAAAAACCGGATTTTTCTTACCATTAAAATATTTGCAAAAATCCAAGTTTACACCAATTCCAAACGGTTTATAATCATTGTATTTTTTCAACATTTTAAAACCGATCTTAAAAAAAAATTCTCAATTACTGTTAAATGCTGTTTTTTTTTGTTACTTCTTCAGCTTAATAGCTAAGAGTATTGGTTTATATAAAAAAATTTTAAAATATCAATATCATACTTCCTTTTGTACTTATTAGAAAGTTGTTTTAACTTTTTCTTTAAAATAAATTACTGCGTAACTAACCGTTATATTCGTGATTGGAGTCTTATATAAAGTGGTTCGAAAACTGGCTAGCTTTAGCGTGCGATTTATTGGCTTTAATGAGCATAGAAAAAATGAGGAGAATGTTCTATCCAAATCGATGCATTCGACTGCTGTCATTTGGAGAGTGTTCGTTGTTTTTATCAGCTGCTAAAATTAAAGAAGAGATTTAAGATCAAAGTAAAATATTCATGCAGCTAAATATATAAAACGTTCCTTCCTTCCAGCAAATACAGTAAAATATGTTAAAGTAAATGACAATGCTATGAGTGTCATAGCAAATAAAGATTTTTCAAACTGCAACTTCGAACCCATCGCTAACTTCTGTGAATTTCAATTGCGAACATCAAGTAAAATGATATGGAAAATTACATTTTAATAATGTCTTAATATGTTTTTAACTGCCGCACAAATGCAGAATAATTAAAAAATAATCTGTTGGTATCAGTGACGTAATAATTATAATTGCTTTGTGATTATTATGTATTAATGAGAAATATTATATTGTTCACTGTTCATAATTATTACTTTTCAATACATATTTTTAACGTTGATTCATAACTACATATGTTATTATGCATAAGAAATAGTTTTTTCTTTGCCAATAACAATTAATTTGGAAAAATATTTGTTTACGTTGTTTTGAAAAAGTTCATAGTCTCACATTTTTTTTTAATTTTTGCATCAATCTACTGGGAGAAGTGGTTTCTCTGACATCACCAGAGGTGCTCACCGATTTTGGCGCAATTTCGAATTTTTTTTTTTGCACGAATCAATGAAAACAAGCCAAAAATGAAATTTGGCCATTACCAAAGGTGGTTCAGAGTCGAAAATGTGCCTGATTTTGGTTCATTATCGATTTTTTATTTTGCACCAATCAATGAAAAGAGGTCAAAAATGGATTTTGGCTATCAACAGAGTTGATCCCGAACGTCAAAATATGTATTGAAAGATAATAATTATTAACAATTAATATAATGTTTCTTATTAATAATAATTACAAAGCAATTTTTAAAAATATTCCTTAAAATTGGGCAAGTTTTCCAAGCACAAAAAAGTAAATAATAGTTATTTTGGGCCTCTGAATTATATAAAAAAAATTGCTTTCATTGCGCGAGTAGGCCATGTCTCTGTTGTTTAAAGCTAAGGACGTTTAATGTAGAGTGCATTTCTTTTAAGCGCACCATGTTAAAACTATCCGAAAATTTTGGAACAGAATATACACGGTTCGCTTCAAGCAAGATCAAAATCGAAAAAATTGTCAACCAAATCTGAAAATGCACAATTATTATTAAGTGTCCGGTGAATCCAAATACAAGATCCGTAAAATCATAGCTGCTCATTTACTCGTTTTATTGTCATTTTAAGATAAACACTTTTACCGACATGGTTCATTTCAAGCAAGATCAAGATCGGAAAAAATTGTCAGCCAAATCTGACAATGCACAATTATTATTTAATTAATGCCTGGAGAAATATGAAAATGAAAAAATTCACACTTTCTCAACATATTCACTCAGACCCAGTGATGGTATTTGGGTTTTGTGAAAATGTACAGAATCGAAAGTTGAAATGTACTTTTTAGAGGTCGAATGTACTTTTTTGACTAGAATACCCAATTTTTCAAATTTTCCAAGAATACCTAAACCTAAAAAAGGTCCTCACTTTTGTTATCTCAAAAACTCTAGCAAAATGAGTTATTTTTCACATTGCGATTATTTTCATATCCTAAAAAAAGATAATTATTTTTCAAAAGGTAACTATTTTAAATCTACACAATGCGATTATTTTCAATATACTAACAAAATAATATGTTTGTTCACACTTAGAGTATGCTAGCCAAGTATGGTCTTCATATTACTATATATATATATATATATGTATACATACAGATAAAGTAGAACGAGTTCAAAAAAATTATGTTCGTTTTGCTCTCAAGGGCTTAAATTGGAATGGCCTCCTAAACCTCCTTTTAATTGCATGACTACTCTCATTAATAATTGCGATATATATAATATTAGCTTGTCAAAAGGTCAACTCAAGCTTAGATTGAAAAATAACTATATTTAATTCTGTAGCTTAATGGTTGTTGGTCTTTATGTTTGTGATGTCCTAGCCCCACCGCATGATGAGTAAATTTTTTCTAACGTTTATGCCTTAGATCCTATAAATAAATCCAAACAATTACATTCATGCAATTGTATAATTATATATGTACATATCGTTACCTTAATATAGAAAGGCCCTAACTAACATTTTTGTTTCTTTACAGGAGAACGAAAAAACTTAATGAAATCTTATGTTTTGTAGTATTGAAGTGAGATTGTTTTTTTTTATTTGGTAGTTAATACTTTATTTTCAATCGTAGCACACAAATTTTTATCAATATTGTATTAGTGGGTGGCCTACCGACATCTACAAAAAAAAAACTTGATTTTGAAAAAAAAGGTTAGTTAGGGCCTTTCTATATTAAGGTAACGATATATATGATCTGAGTCGGTATGTTGCGAAAGTCCGACAAAGCTAAGAAAATATTATAAAAATTTAACAAATTAATTAGTTAGCTAAACTCTATTATTATTATAGTCGCGACCATCGATAGTGGACGATATTTTGATCGCTAACCATCGATAATATCGATAGTATGGTGGAACAAGTTTACTTTAGCAAAAATCTTTGAAATTTTTTAGTTCGAACAACTATCGATAAACTCTGACGCTACATGTTTTCATTAATAACATATCTACTGATCAAGTAACGGAAACACTGACCCACATAGCTGATAGTTTTCGAGATATTTGAATTGGAAAAAAAATTTGATCGAAAAGATCGGTCTACGGTTAATGTGTTTCGATTTGGCAGCTGAATGTTAAAAAATCTTACGGACATAATTTAATGGGATATATCATAATTGAAGTATAGATTAATTTTGATAATTTATGAAACATTACTTTTATAGACTACCAGCTTTAATTTTCAAGAAGAGACACACCTGAAGACTGAGAATTTTACATTTTGAATTATATTTTTTGTAAGAAATATATCTCGAAGAGGGGTTTTTTTTTGAGGGTAATGCTAGACGCAATTAAGGTTTATAGTTTCATTTGGACAAAATACATTTTTTTCTATATTAATATAAAAAATAACACATACCTTCTAAAACTCTACTATTTGTCGAACTATTCATATACTACGGCTTTTCTGAATCAGCTGTTTTTTTTTTGACCTATTTCTGGTAAATTTCAGGCATTTCTGCTTGTACTGAGTAGACATTCATCATTTTAACAATGAATTGTAAGCTTTGAAAAAAATTATTAATTAAATTTTTTATTCCTTCATCTTTTTGATTTAGTTTATAAAATCTTGCTGACCATATGTCTACTGCAGTTGGCTGCTGCATTGCCGAACAAGAACAATCAAATAGATTTTTCTGCAAAACTTTTTAATACAATTTCTGAAAAAAGAACCAGTGAAAATATCATCATCTCATCGGCCTCTATACGAACAATTTTAGCACTGGCATGGCTGGGCGCTGATGGCACAACTGCTGACGAGCTGAGACGTGGTCTAGATCTGTGAAACAGTAGCATCACTAAAGATCAAGTGGCGAAACAGTTTTTGCATCAAATAAGTGAAATGCAAAGTATCGAAAATGCTACATTAAAAATGGCAAATCGCATATATGTGCGTGAAGACTTAAGAACTTCTCCCATATTCTGGGTGGAACAGAATACGGAAAATAAGATTCAAAAACTAATTTCCCCCAACGACCTTGATAGGAGTGTACTTCTGTCGTATTGGTAAATGCTATTTATTTCAAAGCTCTGTGGAGAAATGGCTTTGATGCTTCGCAAACTTTAAAAATTGATTTCCACGTGAGTAAAAAAATCACAAAGAAAGTAGATATTATGCATCAAGAAAATAAATTTGCATACGCCTATTTGTCAGAATTGGATACCGCAGCTTTGACGATGAAGTACAATGATACAGATATACAAATGTTAGTACTGCTACCAAACAAGTTTAATGGTCTTGGTGAGTTGAAAAAGAAGCTGAGTAATATTGATTTGACCAAATTGCTACCAAAATTTTATATGAGAAAATTAAACGTATATATTCCCAAATTTAAAATTGAATTTGAAACATCGTTGGAGCACACTTTGGAAACTCTTGGCATTGGCGAATTATTCACTTCAAAAGCTAATTTTAAAAATCTTTTCACAAACAATGTTACGGTCAGTATATCAGATGTCGTTCATAAAGCTTTTCTTGAAGTTGATAAAAATGGCAGCGAAGCCGCAGCAGCGGGTAAATGCAAAAAAAAGAAAATGAATTTAAAATGTGATTCATTTTAATTTTTATTTTTATTTTAGGGAGTATTGGATGGCGTCTTCCACGACCTTCTTCGGAAAGACCAACTCGTAACTTCATCGTGGATCATCCATTCTTTTTTGCGATCCTTGACGATAAAATAATATACTTTTCTGAGCATATAGCAAATATATGAAATATTCTTATGAAATAGATATATATAAATGTATTGCTTACCTAATAATATTAATTGAACAGCATTTTCAAAAAGAACTCTAGCACTATTGCATAAAACTGTTTTTATACAAAAATTCTAAAAAGCACTTAACTTAATTGGAAATAATAGATGCAAAAAATGCAATAATTAAATTATTTTTTCATGAAACATAACTACATATTTGGTAAAGTATTGCATCAATAAATTACATTTTTTTTTTATTCAAATAATAATCTACATCATTTATAATTATTTTAATTTAATTAATAAATAATATCCCTCGACGTTCTAAAATTACTATGTTTATTTTAATTAATAAAGGAATAATATTAATTGACTACGAATATGTTGAAAATTTCATTCAATTTAATTAATTGCACAAAATATTTAAGTCAAAAATTTTGTTTCAATGCCAGAAATATTATGTTTAAAGGGTTCAACATTTTTGTCTGTATTGTATGGATACAAATAATAAACGTTCAGCTGGCAGGCAGGTCAAGAAACTCTTAGCTGAAGTCAATTTGTATTCAAATTTCACACTGCACGTTCAGTGGTGATAGTCATGCGTTCATTCATTGTCTATTTGTCTGTCTATCGCATACTCAATTTTATTTAATATGAGTCACAATGTACCATTGTAAATGAATTATTGTCAGTGTTGCAAAATGCATCAATGTATTACTGTAATATTGTATAAAGTTACGTATATAATTATGAAATTGATATCAGTTTAAGTCAAAAAATATTAAAACAATAAAAGAGAGAAACTCCAACTCCACCAACTGCAAGTACTTAAGTCAAATGTTCAATCAACGTTGCTTTCTGTTTGTGAATCATGGTCCCCAAAAAGCGTACTGACGCGCCAGATCCAATCTTCTGTAAATTTCTGCTTGCGACGGATATTCAGGTGGCCCTGCATGATTCCGATTTATGATCTACTTTTGACTACAAACCATACTTCTATCTCAACTGAGATTATGAAAAGACGCTTTCTATGAATAACTGTTTGTTGTCGTCTGCGGCACCGAAAGATAGAAAGTGATATATCGAAGCGTACTGGAATAGCAAAAAAAAACGAGTCCGGTATCTAAAGAAGTTTCGTGCAGTCCCTACGTTTCCGCAGAGAAGATTCACTTTGAATGAGATAGCTAGGAAAAAGAAAAAATTTGATGTAACGCTTTATGTACCTTTTCACCAACTCTAAAGCTTTGTCTAGAGCAAAAATATTATGTACATCTATAAAAGATAACAATTAAAGCTTACAAATATTTGTACATTACATTTCAGCACAACACTGCTTGTAATGCAACTTATTTCAAACTGTCAATGATATTTTACGGTGATATCAAATTTGAGTTTTACATTCACAATTACATGTACACATGCAACTATTAAATTCTATTTAACGACTAATCTAACACTTTGTATGACACGTCTCTATATTAATTATTGTTTTGTTTGTTAATTAGTACAAGAGCTTGATAAATATATATGTAACTGACCAAAGATAAGCGATACAATAATAAAGGAGGCGTAACTTTATTAATGTGGTGTAATGTTTTTGGTTACTTGAGTTGATTTATTGAAGAATCATTTTCCCGCCTCTCGAAATCATTATCTACATATTGGTTTTTAACTCCTTACTAAATTAAATATATCACACTTAAAAGAAATCGGTTGATATATATTGAAGCTACATATTAAGAATTAATGAGCAAATTAGCCGCGTATTCTAGTTTTGACCCATCATACCATTAAAGCATTTCTAAACTAATTGAACGCTGAGGAGTGATATTTATTTTTTAACTCATATCTAACCGCGCTGCAAAAATTGTTGAATTTTTTGATATAAAGTATATTTCTACAGTAATGAGGGCTCCTTGATTGCAAATCCGTCGTCAAAAAAATTCTACCCCCTTCCGTTTTCCCGTTATGTTCAAAAATTAAATTTTCGATTAATCGAACGTTGGCGCTTATCCCATACCATAAAATCCCATACAAATACCACATTTCAAATGTTCCCCCAAGTGACAGCGCTTCTCCAATTTCTATTGTGTTTTCACAGGATTAGAGGTGACTTGTGTCTGCTTATCATATTTTGAATTTTTTTTGGTTTTGAGCAGAGCCTCCATTTATTAACCGAAAATGTATTCTTGTTCATCCTTTACTGTGGACAATCTGATGAATACAACACCGAGGATGGCCTTAGAGCTGCTTTCGTACTCCGTTTACTAAGGAATGTCGTGGCTTCCATGCATCACGCGGTTTTTGCGACAACTTCTTCATATCCTTTTATCTACTGTGCTTGCTATCACTATTCTGGCTTAATTTGCTGTAATCGTGTAGCTGCGGTACTACTTATATGTAGACCGAAAAGGACTTACCTCGCGGCACACATGACTAAATGTACTACTCGAAGAAGCAGATCACTCGTTGTCGCTGGCAAGATAATAAGTGGGTCACAATAGCGATGAAAAATGCGATCAGATTCTGCCACTCCACCCTGTTATAAAGTTTTTAAGGAAGGCCCACTAAAGAAGTCAAAGTTTTCAAAGTGGATCAGTCTGCTGTGCTTCGCAACTATAACAAAGAGATGGGCAGCGTTGATCTCCACGACAATGCCATTCAAAATTATCGAGTCAACATCTGTAGAAAGAAATAATACTGGACACTTTGCACAAACAGCCTGAATTCTTCTGCTTTATTGAAAACGCTTGCTAGAAGCAATTCAAGTTGTCCGTTACTGGGTCTCTCCTGTTAACCCATGATGATCTGGCGTTTCAAAGAACGCGCAATTTACCAAACATCTTTGGTGCACACCTCATCATCCGTTAGTCAGAAAGGAAATATCGTCGATGCCAGTTAAAAGACTTTGACATGCGCGAAATGTGACAAGCATATGCGCTCGCATTATTTCGAACTTTTCTATGAAAATTTATTTTTTTTATTTTCCTACTAGCGACAACGTTCGATTAATCGAACACTAACTTTAACACAATTCTGTGCAGTTCAGTTCAGCTAGGTGTTGATTTTTTGATTGCAAAAGATAATTTGGTCTTTTGGATATAAGACCTCATCATTACTTTTTTTTTAATAATAAGGGAAGTGTGTGTACCTTGGAACAATATTGAGAAAATCGTTTGCTGACTCCAAACTACGGCAGTTTTTTTTTTCTGACGCCTCTATATTTTAAACTGATATTTTAGCTATAATGGCATGAAAGCAAAAAGCCGTAGTCTTCTTTCCAAACCAACGTAAAATACGTTTTTCTTTAGAATGCCAAAGTGTTCCAAGGTACAATCACGTATTGTACCTTGGATCACGAGACCAAATTCACCAAAATTTTTCTTTCCTCTGTACTAAATAGTTTATTATGTTCAATTTTTGACTGATATATCAATATAATGTTTCCTCAGAATCAAAGTTTAGCTAAATGGCGAATTAAATTTGCTTTTCCGATCTTGTCCTCTTTAGCAGCAGATCTACCCTTTAAACCATTTTAAATTGCTTTCTTTGCCTTTACCGTAATTTTTGTTCCGAGGAATATTTCTGAATTACATTTGTAATACATTTCACTATGTAATTAGGACAGGTTCAAGGTACATTCCATGCATTGGTCCAAGGTACACGCCAACCACAACATTCGAAAAATATTCAAAAACTATTTTACCCTACACCGAAAAAAAAGACCGTACTAAATTTGAAGAACTGCCTTCCTCCGGTTTAGTGTAAAAATTTTTCTTAATCTAAGTTATTTTTCCTCAAATTGATGAAAATATCGTCTCATTTAGTAATTGAGTCCTTTGAAATGAGTTCATGTTTCATTAAAGCAAGTCAAAGCTCTTCCTCAAATATAGAGTTTGTGGTTTTAGTAAAATTTTCCTTTGAAATAGTAAAATTTTCTTTGGGAAGAATTTTTGAGGACAACTTGTTCCTAAATTGTAAAAATTTCCTCAATATAATGGAATGTTTTGTTTAAGGAAAATCGTACTCAGTTTTAGTTAGTTTCTTCAAAAAATTTACTATAACGTAGGAATAAATGAGTGGCAACACTCGCTGCTTTACTCGCTGAAATTAATATCTATTCTTCTGTTTTTGTCTATACATTTATAGTTCTTTACTTGTTTTTTAAATAAAAAAATAAAAAAATTAAAAAAAAAAAAAATTATGTCGTCGCCGGAATTTGAACCGAAGTTTCCCTGATCAGACAATGGTTGTTAAATGCGCAGTTTAACATCATTTTAGTATGTCTTAAAAATGCTGTAGGTGGCTGAGTTGGGTAAGATGAGCATCTTTGAACAGTGGCATGGCGCAGAGAGAATACAGGTTCAATTCTCTGATCGGGTGACAGCTAATAAAAAATGTAAGTTCTTCTTTGAAATTTTAAAAACGTATTACAATTAAAATAAGAATGACTGGCAATAAGTAACCAATCAAATAAGAAAATTAACAAATTTTTTTTCAAATCAACGAATTTATTTTAAGTAAATTTCTTTCATTTAAGGATACCTTCATCCTTAGAAAAAGTAAAATTTTCCGCAGTTTTATAACCTTGTCCTCACATTGAGTAAACTTTTCCTTATTTCAAAGCAGCAATATTTACTTGTACTAAGGAATCCAACTTACTTATTTTGAGGAACCCATGGCTTTAGCTCGTATTGAAGGACATTTTTTCCTTACATTTAGGCATTTTTCATTAAACGGAGTAAGTTTTTTTTTCGGTGTACTGAACTATTTTGTATTTGCACTATAATATTTGAAAGCAGTGGAGCTATAAGATGTGAAAAAACGAAATGCGTGTTGAAAAAATGAATACACTTTGTGAATTTCCTAGAATTTTAATAAGTTAAAAAATTTTTATTATATCGAGATACTTCAAGAGAGCCGTAGAGTCAAGTGGTGAAAGAAATCAAAGCGAACGTTTCGATCACTACAAATGAAATTAAGTTATGGATTCACAATGGTTCTTTTTGTCAATATCCTTATTTTGTTTTTAACTAATTTGCACTCGCTATAAAGTTTTAGGGTAAAAAAACTGATTAACATTTTTTAATTTGATTTGATATTGACGTTTTTGTTTTAAAAAAATTTTATCAATGAATTTAAAAAAAGAAGAAACACTTTTTTCTTTCGCTGTTTTATTTATTTTTTTTTTTTTGCAAAATCTGTTACAGATTAAATTTACATTTTTTCATTAATTTACTATGTTTGTAGATTAAATATTGAAATAATATTTTTATTTTATACATATACTGTGATATGAGCATTTGCATATCAATAAATTCACTACGAAACTCATGACATCATATGAAAACGACCATAGTAGCTAGCAGTAGCTGTGAAAAGCATAAAACTAATTAAAATACATACAATAAGTAATTTATGCAATTGCGTCCTTTTAGCTGATATTAATCTGTCACAAAGTTGCAGCACTTTTTATGTCCAACAGACGTTTGTAGCAATTTATTGAATCAATGCAACACGGGGAAAAATCGAACTTGGATTTTGAACAGCAAATTATAGCAAATATTGGGTCATTTTACTGCAAAATAATCCTTGAAACTGTATGTTGCTAAAAGGGCCCGAAACTCGTTTAAGCTAAAACAATAGAAGAAAAGTATACGCCATCTGTCCAATACCGGCAAAAAATCAGTGATAAAATTGTATTATGTGCAGATATTTAATTAAATTTTCCGATCATTAGGATGTCAAAGTTTTCGAAAAGAATTCCTAGAACAAAATTTTAATAATCAATTTTTATTTTTTGGAGTGTATAACATAGGTCATACAAACAAAAGATGGAAATTTGACACCAGTCAACTTTATGCAATTTGTAATGAAACCAATTTGCACCCACACGCATAGTTCATCTCAACGCTAGACGGTTGGATGGCTGGCTGGATGGTTGGCTAACTGAGATGAAACGCATAACAACGGATGAAACCATTGGAGCAAATTCGATGATTAAATTATTACCTGCAGGTAGTAGGTGTACAACCTGCTGTGGTTACTGTCAGACACCAAATGCAGTGACAACATGACAGCATAGGCAACAAATACCGCATTGCAGCAGTAAAAGCAAAAACAGACATGACTGCAACAACAGTTGGCAGTAACTATATTTTGTGTTGCAATTTTTATATTTTTATTTTTGATAATAATTGAAATTTTTTTAAATCAAAACTCGAAGCTTACAGCTTAATAAGTTTATCTATCCAGTCTCTAATAGTAGGAGAGTTGGCAGCCACTTTGAGCAACGTACTAGGTACAAAGCTAAAATTTTGTTTATGATTGATTTAGTACTAGTTACTAAAAGAGTTACCGCAGCATTGACGCGGTCGCGAAGGTACACCCTAAAATTTTCAAACATTAAACTATTCATAAAAAAAATACACGCACAACTAAAATTTTGTGTATATGTAATTTAGTACTAGTAAGATAAGAAAATCAACATCTGGCAGAATTGGCACGGTCGCGAAGGTACACCCTAAATGTTTCGAAATGCAAAATATTTTTGAAAAAATCATTATAACTGGAGAACGGCTGAAGGGATTTCCAAAATATAGATGTCATATGAAAGATAATTTAATAAAAAATATTTAATTTTTTTTTTGAAAATTTTATTTTATATATATACATATTATTTTTGATTTTCTTATTTAACTAGTACTAAATCAAGCATAGACGAAATTTTAGCTTTTTACCTAGTACTTTGCTCAAAGTGGCTGCCAGCTCTTAGACTATAACATCTTAGCGACGTTAAATATCATATGTATATGTGAGCAAAGATAGAAATATTTCATACATTTCTAAAATAATGATGACGTGCTCCATTCAAAACTCACAACATCATTATGAGGACCCCAGTTCGCTTTTTGACCTTGTAAGCGAAAAACAAATAGTACTATTGCTGTCATCATTGGCCCATTTAGCTTGAGTTCTGGGCGTGGAACTACCAAAACTTTAAGCAAATACCCTAATTCTACACTGGTTGGTTATAGCCCTTGATGAGGTGCTGGAAATGAATGCATAAGGTCATGATTTTTACACAGAATTATTCTAAGTGATGAGATTCATTTTCAATTGATTGGGGCTCCGGAAACTCGAAGATCATTAGTGGAAGAACCACTTCATCCTCAATAAGAGAATTTTTTTTTTGAGCCATATTTTTTCAAAAATTATGAAGTTAATCAATTCCGAATTCGATTTGACGTTTATTTTGAGCAGCACAGTGCCATATGATACACAGCTGGTGAAACAATTGCTCTATTGCGTGACGAATTGCTTGGACGTCTCGTCTCGAAAAAGAGACTTTAATTGGCCGCTGATATCATGCAATTTTAAATTTTTTCCTTGGGACTATGTTAGAGCTGAAGTTTACGCCAATGCTGCGACAGCAATTCAAGCACTAAAAGAAATTGCAGAGCTGTTATTCGCCAAATTTCATCAATAGAATGACCAATTATAGGTAGTGGCGAGGCACAAATTTAGCGGATATTGCATCTTATTACTAACCTCAGAGCTTGTTTTTCAGATTGAAATAAAAATGCCATCACTTTTCACAAATATATTGAATTTTTCTATTGAAAAATGAAATGAAAATATCACTGCTTCTTAAATGAATCTGTACTAACGTATAAAATTTTTATAATATAATGTAGTCTAGTGTTTAAAATAGTCGATATAATAAATTTTTTTTTTTTCAATTAACTATATCTACAAATATCATCATGCTCAACTTAGTCCTTTTGCTGATGCATGTAAAAAGTCAAGTTTTCAAATTAAAATAAATTCTCCTCTATAACAAAATGAATGGAAAAAGCTTTGAAAATAGCCTTAAGGCTGAGAAAGTTTTGCAACTTGTTAACAATAATGAATTTACATATATATTTTAATATATATTTTGTAATGAAAATATTTCTCTAATATTGCTCCTATGAGTCAATTTCTACTGATATGAAAATATTTTTATTATTTTTGCTGCTCTATGTACTTTATAAAGTTTATTTCCCAAGCGTGTGCTACTTTTATGTAATCACATAATTTGACGACACGAAAATATTTCAAATGGATATTAAAATTGCTAATTATGATCCGGTTTCCGTTTTCCAGACAAACTTTTGGTATTCATCAATTTGGTGTTAATTTCGTGTCAAATTTGTGCTAAAAAAGTGAGTAGTTTTTACTCAGTCAACTTTATTTTTATGTTTGGTTTATTTTTATATATATTTAGCACAGAGCAGCACCCAATCCCATATCATTCCTTTTGTTATTTTGGTTTTATACTAAGTATGTATTCAATAATTAAATTTATATTGCCATTGTCTTAAATTTACAATAATTATGCGCTGATTGACTTTTTGCCGTTTGCACTATGTGATTTAAGTTTGAAAAACCAAATAATATTCCATATTTGTATACTCTTTTTAAATTTTTAAGTTATTTATAATACCAACATATTTAGTCTTAAACTACAACTAAGCAGGCTGTCTAAGTTAAGATTTTCTTTTTTCGAAAAGTTCTGATATGAATATTTGCTAATGTTGCAATCTTGCAAGTTAACTAATCGGCAGAGCATAACCCTAACCAGCCAACAGTATATAGACAGTATAAGCTAGGCGTTTGCCCCCCCCCCCCCTCCTTCAATTTCTGATAGGGAAATAGCAAACACAAATGTTCAGGGGAAGAACAGAAAAAACCCAAAACTTTCAATAACAATTATTTGAAGTGTTTAACTTTTGAGCGAACATTTTTCGTTGATGAAGTCAACTTGATTATGACACAAAGTCATACAACCATGCAACCTTTGTTTTTTGTGTTTTGTATTTTGGTGGTTTTTTGTCGTAAAATGAAAACAATGCAGCAGCAAGTGAGTCAGTGAGCTTTACGCTCAACATAGGGAAGTAAAGGATAATGGTGCCCGTTAGATAATTTTTCAATATTAGCATTCTATGCTCAGTGGCTAGGCTTTGATACATGAGCGTAAGTGAAAGTTTTGAAAGTGATTTACGTAGCTTATCGAAAAATTTTGAATAATATGGAAAGAAAATTTATATATGCAAAAATAGACTTACAGTCGATATATGCCAAAATATATTTTATAATATGGGAAATTATTATCACAATGATTGTTGATTGTTACTATCCATCAGTCGATAAGATTTGAAAAGTATCGTCATTAAAAATGTCAGAAGTTATCGAACAATATTCAATGTTGATTTAACTTTGAGGGTATTAATATATTGAAGTTATCGAATAATCGAAATATCTATATGGCATAAGAAATTCTTATCAATAAATATTTATTTGGACCGATACATAAATTCCTTCCATTTACTTTTTAAAGATAATTTCATGTAAATGTCGCTCGCGGCTACGCCTGAAATGGTTTATTCGTAAGCTTTAATTTTGGCATACTTTTTCCAGCATCATCCAGCCGGTATCTTACTAATGGCAGCTGTAATGTTATCTTCCAAGGCCGCAATGGTGGCTGGCTTGTCCTTGTACACGAGAAACTTCACATAGCCCCACAAAAAAAAAATAATCTAGTGGAGTCAAATCGCATGATCTTAACGGTCAATGAACTACTCCAAAACGTGAGATTAATTGCTCACCAAACTCGCCTCTCAATAGATGCATGGAATCGCGTGATCAAAAAACAAATTGAAAAAAATCACCCGTGAAATCAACAGTGAAATCCGGACAAACAAAAAAATTATAAAAAAATGATTTTACGATCCCGTCACCCTCTTTGTTTTGTAGGTATGGTTTTTTTTTTTACTGGTATGGCGTAGGTAGGGCTTTGTTTTAGAGGTAGGACGATATTTTAGTATAAATAGAAGATATACTTTTAGTTTTTAATCACTCTTGTGTTGTTGTGTTGGAAAAGATGCCAATTCATAAAAAAAGGAACGAAGCGGATATGCGCCAGATTTTGGCGTTTCGAAGAGATAGATTAACGATACGAGAAATTTCTGCTAGAGTAGACTTTAGGAAGTTCTCAATAGCCGACTTTTTGAAAAAGGTATTCTAAAATTGTGTCGACGAGTGCACCCAAAGAACATTTAGGCAACCGATTAGTAGAATGGTCTTGGGATGCTTTTCTTATTACCAAGTTGGACAACTGGCCTTGATAGAAGGAACTGTCAAAGCAGCCGACTATGAAAACATCCTGATAAGAAACTTGCAACCTTCTATTGAAGAGCATTTTTCGCGTGTGGACAACGTGCCTTGTCATCGAGCGCATTAGAAAGCGTTAGTATTTTGTAAATCCCTATTTTGTACTTAATATTAACCCACAACTTTCATCCTATTTTTCTTCTTCTTCTTTTACAGGTAAAGAATTACTTGAATGAACTTGGCATTTCAACTATATCGTGGCCAGGCAATAGTCCCGATCTGATCCCCATTGATAAACTCTGGCATATAATTAAGATGCAGGTAGCAAGCCACATTGCCCACTAATTTAAGCGAGTTAGACAGAATAATTCAAAATGTTTGGTACGAAGGCATTTCGCAAGTCTTTTGAAAAATTTGATCTCTTCCATGCCGCAGCGAGTTATGGCGGTCACAAGGAAGGAACAACAAAATATTGTTACCTGTTTTTTTTCAATCCTTATGATTAGTTCTTAAAATAACTGCTGTAAATATTTTAGAATTAGTTCCTTAAAATAAAATTTTACAACATTTTATCAAAAACTTTTTTTTTATAAATATAGGACATATTTCCCTTTTTTTTGCTAAAAATAGATGTTTATGGTGTGGTTTTTCGACCTACAGCAAAATATTTTCAATAAAAATTATTTGCTTCTCTAATCCTGTCATCAGTTTTTTGAATCGATAATCGATTTAGATCCTAAAAGATTTTATTCAATTTTTTTTGTTTGTCCGGATTTCACTGTTCGCCACTGTATCTTAAAAATTATATCTTTGAATTATTTGCACTTTCCTTATAACCCCCTGATACCCCAAACATACGTGTGTATTGTTTTTGTAAATACCTTGCAAATATTAACGAAATTCCAACGGTGTGCTTAGAGAAATATGAGTTCGTTCACTAACTAACAAATAAAGTTCTTGTTGCTGTTCATGCAAAGTTGGTCATATAGCGCGCTTGTTTGTACGTACACTTTGTATATTCATTGTTAGGCGAAATTATTCACCTAAATGCGTTGCAGTTTTAGTCCTGTTATTGCTACCGCTGCATTGTTGTTTTTGTAGTAAAGTTGTCCTGTGATGAAAACATGTTTCCTGTTTTTATTGTTGCATGTCAAGCGTATATGACTATGGGACCACAAAAATTTACAAATATTTTATTTTGGAATTACAAAGAATAAAAGTGAAAAATTTAGAAAATTAAAAAAATTGTACTAAAACATACACAGAATATAGTTATGTGTTTTAACAATGTACACATAAATTGTGTTAACAACAAAATTTCAGAAAAAAACACCATCATTTATCATTAAAACATTTTTATTTTGGTATTAAATACATAAAACTAACAAGAAAACTCTACAGCGAACTTCGAAAACATCACGCGTGCAATTTCATGATTAATCGTCAGTGTGCGCTTAAAATACGCTTGCTTCAGTTGCAAGCTTATACATACATAAGTATGTATTTTTGTGTAAGTGCATAGCCTTATAGTATTTTTTTTTTGCGTAAAAATTGCATCTTTTTAAATTTCATATCGTTTGGCAGATTGTAGTTAACACATGTCAATCCAATAGAAAATCTGACATTAAACCTACAACTAGATATGTGAGATTAAAACTCGAGAAAGGATATGCCAAAAAATAAGTGTGATAATGTCACTTAACGCACGCACACGCGAGAATATACATACATACATATTACATATGTACATATGTAGTCGTTAGACGAGTTGGAATTTTTTTTATCTAATACTTTTACAAGTTACAGACAGCGACGTTTGAATGACATTTTCCTTGAGTTTTGCAACATTGGAATTTTTGGTGTGCATATGTGTGTGTGTGCCTACGATTTGTAGCAATAAATGTAATAATGCTGACTACGTAATCAAAATAATAAAGTACGAGTACGTAGTTCTTCAATTGCTTCCTTTTTTAAGGGTTTGAAAAAATGTTCTTAAATAGCAATACAGTGAAATAGGCAAAATAGCTACCGGAATCATTTTAGCAAATAGCGCATTCTCAAATATCTTTAACACTCATGCCTGTAACCACACCCAGTCGCATCTGAGAAAGAATTAAGATCAGAAATTTTGTTTTATTTGAGTATTCCAATAAATAACAAGGGGGGAAATTCTATCCCCTACCATCCCCCTCCCTATATACATACCTGGCCCTGGCTTGGTTCTATAATTAACTGACTTGGCTTTGTACATTTGTACTTAAAGTTTCTTGTTTTATTTAAAGTAAACTTTATTTTTATAATCACTGCGCATTTAAATTGCAAAATTAGTAAGGGCTAGATGTTACTAAAGGAAGAGCAACACGCTACAGAAGGGGATTTAAATTTATTCAGACTTAAGCGCGGTCACGGCACATTCTTTTAAGATAATTAACTGCTAATATATAGAATGTATTGTATATGAATATGAATTTCCATGCCATTGAAATGTGACTGCACTATCTTTATTGTTAGCCACTCTTGCTGGAAATCGAAATCACGGTATAAATAAAGTAGAATATTTTTAGCAAAATTCATAACGAGGCATTACTTTAAAAGAAAAAAATCAATCAAAAGCTCCAACGTTTTATCAAATAAAATGAAGCACGCAATATTTCTTTACAATGCCATTTTGATCTTCGCTTTTCTAATGGAAACAGAAGCCATATGGTGCGATGATAGCCCGGGATGCACTGAAAAATGCCAATCATGGTGCGATTTTAAAGGACATGTCGGTGGCAATTGTACTGCAAACATATGTAAGTGTTACGGATTCGGTTAAGTGTCAGCATAGATATGCAATTACATCACAATAAAATGATTTAACTAAAACAATTCGAGAGTTTGTTTTAAAAAAGAAATAAATTCTACATTTTTTCCTGCAGCACCGGTTCATTTGTTAAAAAGAAAACTCATATTTAATCGGTAAAAACGCCTATTATCCTCAGAAAAATCCTGAGTTGACACAAAAATGTTATGGTTCATGAAACCCAAACTTCAGTTCATAGTAAAGCAATAGCCGCTCCAGTTTTTTTTTTTTTTCTTTTTTGAATTTCAAAGCTTGCAAGAAAACAGGAAGCACAGAGCCATCACAGATCTTTTGACTTGATGGACGTTCAATTCAATTCAATTTTATTCATCCATAACTGCGAATAATTAGTTAGTTAGTGTCTTCTGTTGATCATTTTAAAACATTAAATTTGCATGGTTTGCATATTTTTTAGATGGCACTTGGCTGCTTTGTACTACATCGGACGGGTCTTATGACACTTTGAAGAGTAAATTCTCATTATAATGACTATGTGAGGATCACCCATTTCAGAGTAGCCAAAGAGTAAGCCGTTTTAAGGAGAGGCGAGGTAAGGCGGTTTGAAGTCCAATGTGTAAATTGAGTAAAGTATCGGTGATAATACAGAACCTTAAGTAAGGCCTGCCTTAAGGTATATATGACATGAGGTTTGATTGTTAACAGAAACACCAAATATTCTTTGGGTGTATTCTTAAGTTTAGTACTTCCTAAATTTTTAAGAAAATGAGAAAGTATTTTAGTTCGAAAGTATCAAACATTACTGAGCTTTCTTGTTGTGTATTTTCGAAATCAAAGTAGTGGTTATATTTCCATAACTATTGAAATTCACTGAACTCGTAAGTGATGACCTGAAACGCACCAAACAACGATGCTGAATGCAATTTTTGCTGTGAAATAAATTGTCATACGATGTGTTATATTGAAAAAAAATTATTTTATGTTTCAATTTCTATAAAAAAATAAAACTTTTAGCATGAGGTTATTTCAAAGTTTTTTTTTTGTTTTACAAAAAGCAGCTATTCTGCTACGATTTACTCCAGATATGCTGTCATATTTACTGTACTTTTGACCACAATGAGGTCTATTTTTTTTTTGTTATGAATTTAATGCAGTTTCTTAAAGTTTATGAGCAAGTGAAGCTTATGAAGAAAAAACCGCAAAAATCTTGAAAAATCAAAAAATATTGTTAAAATTGAAAAATGGTTGCCTGCCGAAGTAACTATATGGAAGAAATTGAAAAAGTTGATTTGCAGTGGTCTATATCCGAACATCCATTCAGAAAATTTGACTTTCTAGTTCATCGTGATTAAAAACGTTTATGGGAGGGGAGGGGGTTCTATCTTAAACACCCAATGAGATACAGACGCCACTTTATGTGAAGCTGTGTAACGTATTGCAAACATTTTTATCATTGACGTAACTACATACGTGATAAGGTCGTTGCGGGCGAGAAACAAATCAAAAACATTAACCACCACATCGAAATCAAACGTAGTACATATACATTGTTTTCTGTTTTCTTTTTTCAAGAAAAACTTCTCTTTCAAATTAACTAACTTAAATAAACTAATTTTGGACGTGTCGAAAAAAGTTTTACAACATTAAACACTTTTTCAAGAAATTATTATTTTTCAAATTATCTGACATCTCGAAATTTTACAACTTTTTCGACCTTCTTCGACTTTTTAAAATTTTCTGAACTTTTTAACATATTTAGGATTTCAATGATATCCGTGATTTCTCAATATATTATTATTTTTCAAAATTCTTTCCACTTTTTCTATAAATTTCTTCAAGTTTTCTATCATCAAAATATTTATCCGACTTCGACTTCTTTAAATTATTCCATTTAAATCAATACCACGCATTAAAATTGGCAAATTATTAATTCTATATAAAAGATGTCTATAAAGGGGGCAACACAGTTCAAGAGAAGATTCCTATTTATTCGGAAATTAGTGCAGCTACAATGCTTTGTTTTCAGATATTTCATGTATAGTACTTGTAGGTATTGTATATAAAAATTAATTTGTTTTTCTTTTAATTATAATTAATTATAACTTCAGTAATAGCCACCATTGTTGAACAATGAAATTTAGTCAGACTTAAGCGCAGTCTCGGCACATTATTTTAAGACATTGAACGGCCAATATAAATGGTAATTATGTATTGTATATGAAAATAAATTTGCATTCCTTTGAAAGGTGACTGCAGTATCTTCATTGTTAGCATCCTCTGGTACACTGAGCTTTGATCAATAAAATAAATGCATATTTCATATAAAGCAATCCAATATAAATTTGAGTCAAACACATTGTATTGAAATCAAATAGTGGTAAATGTTTGACTCAAACAAATATTTAATTGCTCTATATGAAATATGCAAAATATTAATATTAAAATATATGTAGTTAAAAAACTCTGGTGCAGCAAGAGACCCAGTTACAAGTTCACGTAAATATAGTGATTCCGAAATATTTCTGTGTGAGCTTAAAGACGGCATAAGTAATAACTTCTAACGACTTTCAAAAAGTCAATCCAATTTAGGGCTATGAGAGTAAAACGAATAACTTTTTAGTTCTCTTAATTCTATTTACATGAATATTATAAAATGAAAACCATATTTGGCAGGTAAACTGCAAGTGAGAACGCACATGGTGCTATTAAATTGTTTTGCCTACCACTTTATAAGGCCATGCCGAGTTGAAGAATTTTTACAAATTCGATTGATATGCTCACTAAATGTCAGTTTAGCATTTTATTTTTAAGTAGAGTTCCAACACGAGATAATTCGTTGAAAGCAATAATTGTGCCAATTCAAGGCTGGTAAAGTTATTTCTAAAGGTATTATTCGGTTTGTTATTTGTTATGGCTCGCATAGCTGTTCGCCGACTCCCATTGACAAGTTACTTCTTCTTTCGGTTTCCTCTTTTTCCAAATAGAGTACTCCTTATTTTCTAGTTGTTTCCAAGGCTTTCAATTGCATGTGTGTCTTAAACAATCAGATGCAGCACGTCGTCATCGAAAATACGGCAAACGCATCTCCAAGATCTTCAACCATTTTGCGAGCATCAAGTTGACTTTATTTACTCTATATCCCTCTCCGTCTTTGCCAATAAATGATTCCTCTTGCGTCTCCACCAATTCTCCATTATCGAATGGAAGAATGCGGAAGAGGCCTTGTAGATATTCATTTCACTATCAGAAGAGATAATTTCGTTGGTGGCCTCAACATTTCAATTTCAACATCGCAAATCAGTCTGAAAATCTGGTGGTTAAAAAACATAGTAATTTAAGAAGAAGAAGAAACAAGAAAATTTTTTTATATATTATAATACCGACATTTTAAAAGAAAATTTAATGTTCGAGCGCTTTTTTTTCGCATTTCAATTGTCGGACAAATATTTTGACGACGACGAAACGAGACATTGCAATAATTCAATTTTATCGAACTTTTTTTTCTCATATTGCAAGCTTCTTTTCGAAGACAGCTACTTAATCGATCGAGGCCTTTGCCTCCACAACCAATTACAACTCACTGAGGTGCCTGGATCTATGCAGCTGTTTATTTCGTTGGTCATTTCGAAGATATTAAGTGTTTTCTGGGTACTCTCGATGAAAAATAAGCATAATGCATTGACAAAGCCCGAAAATTTCCTTTCCTAATCTAAAAAATCAACTCGCGCTCTGAAAATGTCATTTCGCGATCAATTCTCCAAAAATCACAAAGTAAAACAAAGACAAAGGGCGAACCTGTCTCTGATGTTTTGAATTATTCCGCCCTAGACTTGAAGCAATTACGAGAAAAGCACAATTACTCAGGAAATTCAATTATGTTGCCGATCACAATACTAGGCTTGCCAAATTCAAAGTAATTGTAGGCATTCCAAAAACGCGCGAATCTAACGCATACATTTTTGACCATTTTTCATCAATATGTGCAATAGCGAGACCAAAAGGATTTAAAGAAAAATTCACTATTTAATATTTGTGCATTAGGAAACGCTCCATGGCATATTGAAATTTTTATGTTCTTAGAACAAACATAATTACCTGGAATTTGATGTACTTACACTATCTCACACAATTATCCGTACGGCAATTTTTTTGTATGTTTTCCATCATAAAATTTAAAATACTCAAAATGTTCAGATATTTATTATTTATCGTTGATTCAGAAAACAATATGATAAAGAAAAACAATAAATTTAAAACTGTTCAAAAAATGACACAAAATGTCGAAAGTTAAATAAATTGCAGTAGAAGTCCGTAAAATTGTAGTCGAATTGAAAAAAAATTGAAAATGTCTTAGAAAAATCGTTGAAACACTGGGCTTACAAAATCTACAGTCCAAATAATAATTCAGAATTTTAAAAGTACCACATCATGCCAAAATAGACCTCGAGCGGGCCGTCGTCGCAAGCTTGACGAAAGGGCCCAGAGGCACATAGTTCGATCAGTGACTGAGAATCCAAAGTAGAGTGCTGTGAGACTGGCGACAGACATCGAAACTGATCTTGGAATAAGTCTAAACGCAGAAACAGTTCGTCGCTGCTTAAAAAAGAATGAATTCTTTTCCAGAGTAGCAAGGAAAAAACCATTCATAAGTATCATTAATAAGGCGAAAAGGCTTGCGTACGCACAAAAATATATTAACACCAATGTAGAAGATCCAAACTTTTGGGAGCGTGTTATTTTTACTGATGAATGTAAATTTAACGTTTTTGGAATTGACGGTTGAGTCAGGGTATGACGAATACGCAACACGTCTTTGAACACGAAAAATCTTGTCCCCACTGTCAAACACGGAGGTCAATCTGTTATGTTATGGGGCTGCATGGCGGCATGCGCTGTCGGTAGACTATCGTTTATCAACAGAACTATGGATCGCTATATGTATTTGGACATATTGAAGGATAGTTACCTTCCTAGCATCGGGGAACTAAACTTAACTGGCAGGTCAATGTTCCTACAAGACAACGACCCAAAACATAACTCGGGTTTGATCAGAGAATGGTTGCTCTACGTCAGTAATAAAATAAAACACTCTCCGCAGTCTCCTGATCTAAACGTCATTGAATATTTATGGACCCATCTCAAGTGGCAGGTAAAAAAAAGAAATGTGACGTCATTAAGCATCCTTAACACAGTTTTGGTTGAAGAATGGGCGAATATTCCCACTGATATTACACAAAAATTGTTTTCATCGATGCCTGACAGATTGGCCGAAGTAATAGAGGCAAATTGAGGTCACACTTCGTATAAACTATTTATTTTTTGTAGCTTATAAGAAAAGAACATATACTTTTGTGAGTTTGACAATAGAGAACATATTGAATATTTTGTTTATTTTTTTTAAGTGCATAACTAAAATGAAGTATTTTTTGATTTTTTTATTCTTTTCTGAACTATTCATATACATACTCGTATGTAAATTTAAAAAAAAAATTTAATATTTTTAATTTTTTGATGAAAAACACACAAAAACATGGCCGTACGGATAATTGTAAGAGCTAGTGTATTATGTAAATAAACATTACCGCTAGTTTCCCAAACTAAAAATTGAAAACATAGTTGAATTTTTATCTTCGAAAATGTCATTAACTTATTTTATTTTAAGAGTCATCGTTTTCATCACATTTTATATTTCTACTTACTACTATCATTATCAACATTATCACCACTATCAAATTACACTGTGGCTCATAAGAGTCTTCTTCTACGATTTTTTAAAGTTTTAAATACTCTACGCAGTTCAATAACCATATCTTTTTTGCTTCGACCATCCTTGTATGTTGCTTCTAAATACATAAAAAACATGATATATATTTATATACATACATAATAAAATCTGAATATTTTATAAAGAATAGCTTACCAAACAAAGCATCAATTAATGCTTCATAATTACTCAGCGCACCTTTACCTTTGGAACCATCATAATTATAGCGCATAATCAAATTTGGATCCATAATTTTGTCAAAGTTACCCTGCAATCCACCTACGGCCAAGATATTCGTCATTAGTGTTATCTGCAGGATAAACAAAAAATTTAGGTTAAAAATATGTTTTTTTTTTCCCCGAGGGTTAAATTATATTCATTAGTAGTTTATGTACCGTATTATCTCTTTCCTCGCTTTTTAAAATTTCATTAATTTCCTTTAAGTCATCATCTGTTTTTAAGGGAAACCTTACAACGTATGGTTTCTTAAAAAGCACTTTATAGTTTTTTTGTAACATATCATTGTTACCAGTTACTATTGTCACCAGTGATTCTTGATGCGTGATAATTTGCGTCAATCGAGCAAGTATTACCTTTTGATTCTGAAGAAGCTGTTGAACTTCAAGTTTCAGTTGACTGATTTCTAAAAAAATCTAAGTTTATTAATTTATTTAAAAAAAAAATTAATAAATAAAGTACCATTGCTTTGTTTATTAGTTGGGTCCTCTTCTATAGGTTCATTTACAACTCTTATTTGATTTTCTGTAGAATTATTATCCTGATTTTGAATTTCTGAAAAATTAAATAAAACTGTATTGGTTTTATCTGCTGCGCATAAAAGTCGTGTTATTTAAATTCTATGTTACCAATATCTGCAATTGTTGGTTTTATGTCCTCTACTTTGCTTACTTCATCGGGAGAATTGCATATAAACTCTTGGATATCTAAAGGAATAAGTATAAAATAAACAAACATTTCACAATTTCTTTTCAATTATTACTTAAATGGTGCAAAATTACCTAGCTCATCTATTTCTGCCTTAAATTCCATTAAGTCACTCATTTTTTTATTGAAGATAGTTCTGGTTTTTTCCTAGAAGAATATAAATTAAATTGTTTTGGTTTGCTAAAGTTAAAGTTTTTAGAATAAATTAAAATTTAATTTGCTATCCAATCAGGTCTGAGACAGGCTTTTTCTGAAAGCAAACTTAACTAAGCTCTGTATTAAGGGTGCCGTCACTCATTTTAATAGAATAAAATTTTTATATCGAACGACCTAGGGCAAAATCCCATGCGCGCCATACAAATAAGTTTTCAAAAATAAAATACAAAGGAAGTGCGAATGTTTTGTGTTTGCAATTTTGCAAACGCAATTGCGTATTTTATGTTCAAATACATGACATTTGATCGCAGGTCGGTCGATATAAAATTTTATTTTTTTTTACATATATTCAATTTTCAATACTCAAGGCTTATACCAAAAATACAAATTTTAATTTTTCGTATTGTTCTCGAAATGATCACCGATTGTTTATTTAAAAGTTATAAACAATTGAGAAAATAACATTATTAATTCATGAAAAACATGAATAGAAATTGCAATCAATTATTAACATGTGTACCAAATTTCATAATTGTATGTTATAATAACTTTAAGAGGAATTAATTTTTCAGTTAAACACGTCGGTGGAGGAGGAGATGGGGTGTTCCCCTCGAAATTTGGGGTGTCAAATTGAACATTTTGTTTAGAAACGTCCAAACTATAGATTAAAAATGGTTTCGGATGTGTGCACTTAGTTTGAAATTTCCGGTATCTGAGCAAGTCTAAAACCAGAAAACTTAAAGGATTCGTCATATATGTATAGCAGAGTCATATCATTTTCAGAATCTATTCGAGAGGTGAGATTATTTCTTCTGGCTCCTTTCTACAAAGGAATTTAGTGAGCTACGAAATTATATCATCTTTAAGGAGGCAGGTGCAGTCAGAATTTTAAAGAAATCGCATTTGCAAATTGCATTTTCTTAAAGTATATCCTGAATATATAAATATATCCTGAAAATTTGAAGTCAATTCAAAAATTACTTTTGGAGTTATTCGTCAATAACCAAAAGGCTCTTAGTAGTAAGAGTACGAAAGTTCATGTGTTTCTCGTCGTTTTTCTCAAAACTATGTTTTCGGAACTGGTGACCACTGTAACTCGAAAACCGCTCGATAGATTTCAATGAAATTTACACAGTTTTTGAAAAACATAAAAAACTAATCCCTTATTAATTGTCCATTTTTGTCCCGAAAATCTTGAAGTAAATTTCCTTAGGGCGCCATTTTGTTGATTTAAAAATAAAAACCATCGATCAGGCACTAGGTAATTTATTTAAATAACTCATTTTTCATATCCGATTGATTTCCTATAATTTTCCAAGGATTTGTGATGGTCACCGAAAGGCACCCTGTATGGGAGAGGGTCCAACACAACCAGCTATAACTTTTTTTATTTTAAACTTTTTTTTTAAACTTTCGTCAAGTCAAGTTGAAACATAATGTAATGATGCCATGTTATCACTTTTATTAAATACATTAAATTAATACCAAAAAAAAAAATATTGAAAATGCTCTATTTTAATGCCTCAGAATGTCCCTGTCTTAAACGATTTTACAATTTGATCACTTATATATTCCCTACAATAAAATTTAAATATGTTTAAGCTATATTTAAATCTACACATAATGTAATAACTTAAAGCTACTTATTGGCATATGCTTTTAAATATTTCTATTTGAATTCATCTGGAGAAAATTCAAAACCTGTTTATATGACTATCGGCAGATCTTATGGCTTCTTGAAATTACTAAAAAAAGTTACCGCTTTATCTGCTAAAGGCATTACAGTTACCATCTTTTTGCATTTTGGTTTATGCTTCTGCAACAAGCAATCGTTTGTAAAATGTTTATGACACATATTGCAAAGTTTTATGCTCTTTTTTGTTATGTTATTTGTGCCCTGATTAATCTAAAAATTAAAAGGAAAACTAATGTCAATTTAAATTTAAGAATTGATGGAAATCTTGAAAAATTGATGATCGTCTTCTTATAAAAAACTCTTCTGGATTCAAATTTGTTTCATCTTTATTTTTGTCCACAATTTTCTACTAGACACACTTTTTATTTCTGTCTTCACCCAGTATTTTCTTTATGCTCGTAAGTTTCGACTTTAACACTTGATTACAGTCTGAGCCTTGAGACATTTCATTGATCATTTTAAGTTGATGTTCCGATAGTGCTCATTAATGTCTTGAAACTTTGGCTAAAATTGCTCTCAGGTGGACAAATTTAGGAGTTTGGTGCGTTAATAAAAATCTGAAATACAAATATGAACTACATACAAAAATAACTATCTAATGGTATATATTTTTAAACGAAATGAGGTTCAAGAATAATAAACACGGTAGCATAAAATTTCACATTAACCCTTTTTATGATTTTATTATTTTACATAATAATTCAAGTTTGTAGGGCCTCTAATTTTTGGGCTTTCGTGGTCAGGATTGGGCCCGCAAGAAACTTAATTTTGAGGCCCGTAGCCATGGCTGGAAACGAAAGGCCCGCGGGCCACGAAAAAAAGTGCAACCGGCACCTACCTCTACTACCAACTCATAATATGTACGAAAATCTTTTTTCTTTAAAGCCAAAATACTATACTTTAAAACAATATTCGTCAATATTGAACTTACATTCATATATAAGTAGCTTTAATTACACATTAGTACGTATATATGTACACACATATTTATACTCTTCAAAACCTGCAACCGCACAACACACAAACTAAAATATCAGCCTCACTTCGATGCGATGTCAACAAATACTAAATTTAAAACTCACACAAAATTAACTGAGTCAACTGTACTGTACGAACAAAACCAAAGGCAAAACTGAGTGGTGGTTACCTATACATAGCTGACTCATGTACACGATGACTTGTCTTCAATCGTTCTAAAAAATACCTACAACATGAAGCAGACTTGCTTTGCTTCAGAATTCTACTCGGCAGATACACAATTTAATTTCCTCACACTGAGTGTGTACACATATTGAGTGTGTTTGTATAATTTCCATGTAAATTAAGTTCCACACATAAAACCCGTTGCGAAATGAGTTATTGTTAACACTCTCTGCGTATGTTATTTGAAAATTTTATATAAAAGAGAACATTTGTTATTTTGCATTAATTTATTTTGATCGTTTATATTGCCCTCAGAAAAAATGGGTTTCGAGATAATTGATGAGTTGTTTATATCAATTCGTTGAAATATATGTAAAATTGAGATAAAGTAAATTTTCTTAGGAGACTTTTTATAAGTTTGAGCTCAGATACCGGCATTTGGCGTAGTTCATTAGATGCGTAATATATTAAGCTATCCGATACCATAAGAATCACGAATACGATTTTTTTTTTTGAGATACGCTCATTTCGCTTCTGAGGGCAGTATAGCTCGAATAAAATTTTATCTGTAGTTTTTGGTGATTTTGAAGTCAACTACTCGCTCCACCGCTATTCTTAAGAGTCTAAATATTAAACCTATATATAAAATCTCTACCCGATGTTTCTCGCTGGGAAAAAGTACGATCCACACTTATAAGCAGCTGAACGCAGCCAAGAATAAAGCAAACAAAACAAATAGAATATAATTTTACATGAGTTGCTTTTGCTTTTGTTTTCTTTTTTTTTGCTTTGAAATATTTTTTAGATTTAATGTTCTCAATAAAAATACGAGTACATACATATGTACATACTTTGAAGAACAAGTTTTATTCAAGAACCAAGCACGATGGAGAAGATCTAAAAATAATTTGAAACATGTCGGGACTAGGGATGTCAATCCTGTACTTTTTTAGTCCTACATATCCCGGAATTACTAAAACCTTTTTTTTTGCTATTTTTCAATTACAAAAAATTTTCAAGTATTTATGGAAATATTATTATGTATTATAAACGACGCTTGTACCTAATGTAATTTTCTTACGACAAACATACTCACGGTTTGCTTCAAGCAAGATCAAGATTGTTAAAAATGTCAACCAAATCTGACAGTGCACTATTATTATTAAGGGTTTGGAAATTCCAAAGACATGGTTCGTAAAATCGTACCTGGTCATTAACTCATTTTATTGCCATTTTAAGGTAAACGCATTTACCGATCATTTCAATAAAAATATGAAGCGAACCGTATAGTTTTTGATGCTTTTAAGATCAAGTTAAATTTTAAAATATGCTATGATAATGGTTTTTTAATATAAAAAATTTAGTTTCCGGAGAAGGGAAATTAAGAGGGCCTCCTGCGCCCCCACTCACTAGACGTACACTTTGGGAACCCCTGCAGTATACTATTAAAAATAATTTAAGAAAAAAAAAGGATTAAAATGAGTTGTATATTAGGGCTCTTACTTTAGCTAAAAGAAATATGAAGGAACAAGGAAATTTTTTTATATATTATATTACCGATTTTTCAAAAGAAAATTTAATCTTAGAGCGCGTTTCACTGCAAACAAGTCTATTGTGTTGAACAGAGCTGGGACGGGGTCAGAAAAACGGCAATAGAAATTCGGAAATCAAAAAAAATAAGAATTAAATCTAAATCGACGGGTATCCAGTCGTACGCCGCAATTCTGTTCAATTTCATAGCATCAAGTGTGTTATAATTTTTGACAGCGAGTTTCCGTTGCCGTTTTTCCGACCCCACCCCAATTCTGTTCAACAAAATAGACTTGTTTGCAGTGAAGAGCATGGGGGGTGTGGCATCGATTAAAAAAAAGTCTGACGTGCTGGAGAAAAACCACGAGACACGTATATTTTTTTTTAGCGTCTATTTTCAGAATATATTTAAATTTCTCATTTGTACAAACCTTTGTCGGACCGTGTAATATATAAAAAAAAAATTTTCTACTTCATTCTGTCCCAATTCTGTTCAACGCATTGACTTTATTTGTGTTACTCTCAAATCTTTTATATACTCATATATGTAAGTGCCAGCCCAGTCAATACATATGTGCTAACTCATTGGGTTACGTAAATATGTTTTCAATGTTAAAAATGTCCTTTCAGGAGTGCACCTTTTAATGGGTAAAGTTGGCAAAATTTTAAGAAGCTTATAACTATTTGGAAGACCTTCTTCATTACAGTTTTCAAGAATTCAATCGTTCAAGCTGAAGGATTTATCACAAGTTGCTGCCATTTTTCCTCTGCTCTGATTTTAGTGCGTCCTGCTCGCACAATTTCTTATAACCAGGGCAACATAAAATATTGATTAAAATAAAAAATATTTATTTAAATATTTTCGAGACATTGCACTATAGGTCAAATAGCACTTTTTGCTGGCCAAAACTAATAACGGCTACATTATCATGATCAACTGGATATGTATTTTTTATGTTGACTCTAGACTAAAGGAAAAATTCTGAAAAAAATCTTAACCCTTGTACTAACGGGTCAAAAACGGCACGCACTACTTTTTTTTCAAATCTCATAATTATTAAAGTAAGAGAAAAACTAAACTGGAAGAACTACACCCTCTATAATATCCTTTGAATGAATAAAAATGTTGTGTCAGGTTTTTACCTTTTTACAAATATTTCGCTTCTAAACCAATTAACATGTTGCTGTTGGAAAACAGGTAACTTCCTGTGGCTGTTTACCCATTTTTCGTAAACTCTAATGCAAAAATTATGTGCAATCTGCCGCAAATAGCTTGGATTAGTAGCATCCAACGGCCTCAAATCAAGTAGTTGTTTTAGGTTTGGTATTTTATTTATTTAAGTTTGAAATACTTTTGCACTTATATTAATTTAACACTTTAAATTTTAGTTGTTTTTAAAACAAAGAGAAAGATTTGATGCTTGCTGCTGCGCTGCTCAGAACAAGTAAGATGTCAGCTAGCACAAGAAATTGTAATAGAATACAATGACAGTACTGCATTTTGGGCTGCCTTGCATGAAACAGTTGTGGCTGCCACATATTAATATGTTAGGGGGTGTTCAGATCTGGTCAATTTTAGTTCACGATGTGGACAATTATCATCATTATGACCACGAAGAAAAGTACACTCATAGGAGTCTTCATCTTTACGATACTTTTTACGCGACTCTTGCTTATGAATACGATTTTTTAAAGTTTTAAATACTTTACGCAGTTCAATAACCTTATCTTTTTTTTTTCGACCATACTTGTAAGTTACTTCTAAATAAAAAAAAGGCATGAAATATATTTATAAACATAATTAAATCTGAATGTTTTATAAAGATTATCTTACCAAACAAAGCATCAATTAACGCTCCATAACTTCTCAGCGCACATTTGCTTTTGGAACCATCATAATTATAGCGCATAATCAAATTTGCATCCATAATTTTGGAAAAGTTACCCTGCAAATCACCTACGGCCAACATATTCGACATTAGTGTTATCTGCAGTATAAAGAAAAAATTTAGGTTAAAAATATGTTTTTTTTTTCCTGAGGGTTAAATTCTATTCATTAGAATTTATGTACCGTATTTTCTCTTTTCTCGCTTTTTAAAATTTCATTAATTTCCTTTAAGTCATAATCTGTTTTTAAGGGAAAACTTAGAACGTATGGTTTCTTAAAAAACATTTTATAGTTTTTTTGTAACATATCATTGTTACCAGTTACTATTGTCACCAGTGATTCTTGATGTGTAATAATTTGCGCCAATCGAGCAAGTATTACCTTTTGATTCTCAAGAAGCTTTTGAACTTCAAGTTTCAGTTCACTGATTTCTAAAAAAACCAAGTTTAGTAATTTATTTAAAAAAAAAATAATAACGTAATAACGGAAGTACCATTTCTTTGTTTATTAGTTGGGTTCTCTTCTATAGGTTCAATTACAACTCTTGTTTGATTTTCTGTAGAATTATTATCCTGATTTTGAATTTCTGAAAAAGTAAAAATAATGCTGCTTAAGTTTTAACTACTGGGCGTAAAAATAAAGTTAGTTAAATTGCATGTTACCAATATCTTCAATTAATGGTTTTATGTCCTCTACTTCGCTCAATTCACTGGGAGAATTGCATGTAAACTCTTCGATATCTAAAGAAATAAACATAAAAGAAACAAATATGTAAGAATTTCTTTTTAATTATTAAATGGTGTCAAATTACCAAGCTCATCTATTTCTGCCTTAAATTCCATTAAGTCAATCATTTTATAGTTTTTTTTTAACATATCATTGTTACCAGTTACTATTGTCACTAGTGATTCTTGCTGTGTAATAATTTGCGCCAATCGAGCAAGTATTACCTTTTGATTCTGAAGAAACTGTTGAACTTCAAGTTTCAGTTCACTGATTTCTAAAAAAAATAAGTTTATTAATTTATTTAAAAAAACAAAAAAACGGAAATACCATTGCTTTGTTTATTAATTGGGTCCTCTTCTATAGGTTCACTTACAACTCTTGTTTGATTTTCTGTAGAATTATTATCCTGATTTTGAACTTCTGAAAAAGTAAAAATAATGCTGCTTAAGTTTTACCTACTTGGCGTTAAAGTAGTGTTAGTTAAATTGCATGTTACCAATATCTTCAATTGTTGGTTTTATGTCCTCCACTTCGCTTAATTCATCGGGAGAATTGCATGTAAACTCTTCGATATCTATTGAAATAAATATAATAGAAACAAATATGTAAGAAGTTCTTTTCAATTATTATATGGTGTCAAAATACCAAGCTCATCTATTTCTGGTTTAAATTCCATTAAGTCACTCATTTTTTCATGAAAGATAGTTCTGGTTTTTTCCTAGAAGAATATAAATTAAATTGTTTTGGTTTGAATCAAATTAAAACAATTTTAAGTTTTTAGAATAAATTAATTTTAATTTTCTGTCCAATCACGTCTGAGACAGACTTTCTCTGAAGGCAAACTAAACTAAACTCTATCGTCTTCTGACAAATATGTTCGAGTTAACTAATTTTCAGAAGAGAGGTGAGATTAATTTCCATAAAAAAATTTAAGTATATATAAGCTATATTCAAATTTGCACATAATGTAATAACTTAAATGCTTTTGAAGATTTTGAGTATTTGTATATAAATTCATTTGGAAAAAATTTATTTGAGCATCTTCTTCCCTGCAATAAAATTTAAGACAAGAACACAATTGGTGCTTGAAATAGCGTAATAAAAAACCATATTTCTGATTGCTACCTACCATTGTCCTTCCTTCCTTCACTTTTCTTAAATGTCAATTACACAGATATTAAAGAACATTAGCTTATTGTTATACTTCGCACTTTAAAAACAAACTATTACCAAAAAACTCGAACTGACAACTCGCGGAACTCCAGCGAAAATTATTTAAAAAAAGGTGTTGTGTTTCACTCTTTTTCTTGATGTTAATCAGTGATATTTGAACATTTGTTTTAAAAGTTCATGCATGACTTCAAACAAAAGTCGCCGTTTGCCACCTATGATTTAACATTGTCACTACTTGTCATCGGTGAATCAGCATGAGGTTCGCCACCTTGAAGCAACCGCACAATACACAATCTAAAATATCAGTCTCGCTTCGATCCGATGTCAACAAATACTAAATTTAAAACTCACACAAAGTTAACTGTGTCAACTGTACTGTACGAACACAACCAAAGGCAAAACTGAGTGGTGGTTACCTATACATAGCTGACTCATGTACACGATGACTTGTCTTCAATCGTTCGAAAAAAATATGTACAACATGAAGCAGACTTGCTTTGCTTCAGAATTCTACTCGGCAGATACACAATTTAAGTTTCACACACATTGAGTGTGTACACACATTGAGTGTGTGTATAAGTTCCATGTAAATTAAGTTCCACACATAAAACCCGTTGCGAAATGAGTTATTGTTGACACTTGCTGTGTATGTTATTTGATAATTTTATATAAAAGAGAAAATTTGTTATGCTGCATTAATTTATTTTGATCGTTTATACTGCCCTCAGAAAAAATGGGTTTCGAGATAACTGATGTGTTGCTTATGTCAATTTGTTGAAATACATGTAAAATTGAGATAGAGTTAATTTTCTTAGGAGACTTTTTATAAGTTTGAGCTTAGATACCGGCATTTGGCGTAGTTCATTAGATGTATATACTGCCGTCAGAAGCGAAATAGGCGTATCTCAAAAAGACTCGTTTCGAAATAATTGATGGTTTATTTACGTCAATTCGTTGAAATACATACATGTAAAATTCAGATAGAGAAAATATTGTTAAGGGATTTTTTATATGTTTGAACTAAAAGATCGTTATTTGGCTTAGTTCATTAGACGCGTAATTTCTTAAGCTATCCGATGCCATAAGAATCTCGAATATCAATTTTTTTGAGATACGGTTATTTCGTTTCTGACGTCAGTATAGCTCGAATAAAATTTTATATGTAATTATTGGTGATTTTGAAGGTCAGCTACTCGCTCCATCGCTATTCGTAAGAGTCTATATACTTAACCTACATATATACAAAATCTCTACCCGATATTTCTCGCTGGGAAAAAGTACGATCCACACTTATAAGCAGCTGAACGCAGACAAGAATAAAGCAAGCAAGACAAATAGAATATAATTTTACGTGAGTTGCTTTTGCATTTGTTTTCTTTTTTTTTTTTGCTTTGAAATATTTTTTAGATTTAATGTTATCAATAAAAATACGAGTACATACATACTTTGAAGAATAAGTTTTATTCAAGAACCAAGCACGATGGAGAAGATCTAAAAACAATTTGAAACATGTCGGGACTAGGGATGTCAATCCTGTTATTTTTTTAGTACCACATATCCAGGAATTACTAAAACCTTTTTTTTTTGCTATTTGTCAATAACAAAAAATTTTCAAGAATTTATGGGAATATTAGGCTTGTACCTAATGTAATTGTCTTACGAAATACATACACAGGGTTCGCTTCAAGTAAGATCAAGATTTATAAAATTGCCAACCAAATCTGACAATGCACTATTATTATTAAATGCTCGGAAATTCCTAAAACGTGATTCGTAAAATCGTGTCTGGTCATTTACTGGTTTTATGGCCATTTGAAGGTAAACGCTTTTACCGATAATTTTAATAAAATTATGAAGAGAACCGTGTAGTTTTTGATGCTTTTAAGAAAAAAGAAAAATTTTAAAAAATTGCTATGATAATTGTTTTTTAATATAAAAAATTTAGTTTCCGGAGAAGGGAAATTTAGAGGGCCTCCTGCGCCCCCACGCACTAGACGTACACTTTGGGAACCCCTCTAGTATACTACTAAAAATAATTTAAGAAAAAAAAGGACTGAAATGAGTTGTATAGGTAATAGGGCTTTTACTTTAGCAAAACGAAATAAAAAGACAACAAGCAAATTTTTTTTATATATTATATACGGATTTTTCAAAAGAAAATTTAATTTTAGAGCGCTCTTCACTGCCAACAAGTCTATTGTGTTGAACAGAATTGGGACGGGGTCGGAAAAGCGGCAACGGAAATTCGCTGTCAAAAATAATTATTATTACATAAATCTAAATCGACGGCTATTCTTCGGTAGGTTACCAAGTGTGTTATAATTTTTGACAGCGATTTTCCGTTGCCGCTTTTCCGACTCCGTCCCAATTTTGTTCAATGCATTGTGTTACTTTCAATTCTTCTATGTGCTGATATATGTAAGTGCCATACCAGTCAATATGTGCTAACTCATTGCATTTTAAATATGTTTTCACATATTTCAATGTTGAAAATGTCCTTTAAGGAGTGCACCTTTTAATGGGTAAAGTTGGCAAAATTTTAAGAAGCTTATAAAAATTTGGAAAACCTTCTTCATTACAGTTTTCGAGAGATTCAATTGCGCAAGCTGAAGGACTTATCACAGATTCCTGCTATTTTTTCTCTGTTCTGCTTCAAAGATATTAAATGTTTTCTTGGCACTCTCAATGAAAAATAAACAAAATATATCCACACTACCCGAAAGACAATTCAATTACTGAATATAAAAAATTAATTCGCTTTCTGAAAATGTCATTTCGCGATCATTTCTCTAACAATCACAAAGCAGAACAAAGACAACGGGCGAATCTCTCTCTGATGTTTGGAAAACATTTGAATTAATCCGCCCTAGACTGGAGGCAATTACGAGAAAACCACAATTACTCAGGAAATTCAATTATGTTGTCGATCACAATACTAGGCTTGTCAAATTCGAAGTAATTATAGGCATTCCAAAAACGGGTGAATCCAACAAGTCCGACGTCAAATTGAAGTATTCAAATCAGTGATGGCATTTGGGTTTTGTGAAAATGTACTGAATCGAGACTGGAAATGTACTTTTTAGAGCCCGATTGTACTTTTTTGTCTTGAACACCCAATTTTCCTAAAATGCACGAAGTTGTTCTAAAATTAACTATCAAAAAAAAAAAAAAGGTTCTCACTTTTCCCATCTCAAAAACCCTAGCGAATTGAGATATATTTAATTACAAAATCTACACAATGCCCGATTCATTTACTTAAAAACACGTAATTAATATAATAGGATAATTATATTATATACAGGTAATTACTATAAATCTACTCATTGCGGTTATTTTCATTTACTAAAAAACAAAAAAAGGTAAATATTATAAATTGTCCAAATGTACTGAAAATGTTCTAGAAATTTGGCGAATGTACTGAAAATGCACCAAATGTACTGAAAACTTGTCGAATGTACTGACAACGATTTTTCAGGATGCATATGTACCGAAAATGATATCACTGATTCAAATATGTACTTTTAGCATCGCGTAATGTTAAACGTACGTTTGCTTCATATAAAAGAGCCATATAAAATTACCGACGACCTTTTTGTTTTAAAATTTGAGAAAACAAATCCTTATCCATTGTAACGGTTTCCATGACTTTCTTGAGCGTTAATAAAATAAATTAAAGAAAATATATTTATATCTTGCTATTTTTTCGTAAATATTATCCTTAGTATTTTTCCATATTTACATAAATAATTCGCAGGTTTTTCATATATGTTGCTCTGCTTATAACAATCAACATTTTCATTTTTCAAGTTTTACTTGGTAGCGAAAAAACTGGCAGTAGAAATAATTTTTAATGGTCATATTCGGTTTCAGCAACCTCGAAAATGTAGCAAAAGTGGGGTCTACTCTCTGGGTCTCGACTTTTTTTTTGTGTGCCTGCGTTATCAACTATTTCTTGCAGCTGATCAAATTCATTTTCAAAATCAGATGACCTTGTTTTTCAAACTTTTTTTAACAAAATCGGTTTCATATAGTGTGTTCGTTTGAGAAACTCGTTTTTTTATGGTGCATTCCTCTCAAAGTCAATTTTGGGTAGTATCAATTCTTTGCAAAATTGTTTCTATATAGAGTCCGTCAAAAAATTTTTGGGGGGGTTCTATCCCCTACAATCTCCCCCTACTAGTAGTAAATTTAAGGCTGTGACATACTCGCTGGTAAAATCCTGTCCGATTTTGATCCAGAAATAGATTTATAAACAATCTTCTGAGACCAATATTCAGTATTCTGTTAATGAATTTTACTTGTATGAGAGGTGCCACGCCCACTGGTGCTATTTCGACTGTTTTGATGCAGATATATGTACCTTACTACAAGTAAACCGCTTACATGAAATTTCATAACAGTTGCGGCAATAGTTCACTTAAAATAGCGTTTACAATTTTATATTGATATGAGAGGTGCCACGGCCACTGAAACAATCCAGTTGAAATCCATTAAATTTTAAAGCTAATAGTAAGTGACATCTATACATCAAGCTTTATGAAGATTACTTTCATTGCACACTATCTATAATATCAAACGTTTTTTGCTTCTGTGGGAGGTGCCACGACCACCAAACTTTTGGCAAGTATATCAGCCATATTAAATTTTATAATGATTGCGTTGTTAGTTCTTTTATTGGAACGCTTATAAAAAATTTAACCTACGTTAATTTATTGTTATAATTTTCTCACCGAAAATAGGGCCGGATTACGAACCTTGGCGTTGGAGGTCCCGATTGATGAATTTCTAAATACATTTTTGACCATTTTTCATCAATTTGTGCAGAAGCGGAACTTAATTCTAAATTTGAGACCAAAAGGATTTAAAGAAAAGTTCACTATTTAATTTTTGTGCACTAAGAAACGCTCCATGGCAATTCATTATCTTTGTTGTTGGTTTGACTGATTTGATCCATAGCAAATTGCCAAAATTTTTAATTGCACATAGATCAGCCAAATTCCATTTTTTAAGTTCAATTGCAGGCCCTTGAAAGTACATATTGGAATTTTGCTAGACTTAGGATTGCAGTTTAATATAAAGATTTAATATTGAAATTTTTTTTAGAAAAAACATAATGACCTAGAATTTGATGTACTATTTATTATAAAGTAAACATTACTGCTAGTTTTCCAAACTAAAAATTGAAAACATAGTTAAAATTTTATCTTCGAAAATATCATTAATTTATTTTATTTTAAGAGTCATCGTTTTCATCACATTCACATTTCATATTTCTACTTACTACTATTATTATCAACATTATCACCACCAACAAAATTACACTGTGTATCATAAGAGTCTTCATCTTTACGATACTTTTTACGCCACTCTTGCTTATGAATACGATTTTTTAAAGTTTTAAATACTTTACGCAGTTCATCAACCATATCTTTTTTACTTCGACCATCCTTGTAAGTTGCTTCTAAATAAAAAAATAGCATGATATATATTTATATACATAATTAAATCTGAATATTTTATAAGGAAAAGTTTACCAAATAAAGCATCAATTAATGCACCATAACTTCTTAGCGCACATTTGCCTTTGGAACCATCATAATTGTAGCGCATAATCAAATTTGTATCCATAATTTTGGAAAAGTTACCCTGCAATCCACCTACGGCCAACATATTCGACATTAGTGTTATCTTCAGAATAAACAAAAAATGTATGTTAAAAATATGT